>WEIV01030395.1:166979-205772 GCA_013390005.1 Calyptomena viridis
TGTGCCAACCGTGTCCCACCGCCCCGAGAGGCCGCTCCGTAGGGAAATGTGCCCTTCTGCTTCCCGGTGTCCCGAGGGAGCCGCGGAGTCGGCCCAGGCGGGCGGTGCTGCGGGAGCGGCTCCGTGGGGCACAGCAGCTCTTCCCCACGGCATTCCCCAGCTGCTCCTCTGAGCTTACAGCACTAAAACATTACAACTCCGTCCCTGTCCCTGCCTCGGTCCCGCCGTGGGTGTCGAACGCTGAGGGGGTCCCAGAGCTCTGAAACGTGCGCGGTGCTTCCCGAGGAGGAGCAGCCCCTGCCCGGGGGTGTGTGGGGTCCCGGCCCCTGCCCCTCACCGCGGGGCACGATGAGCTCCTGGAGCCGGGGGGAGAACGCGGCCCCGGAGCACCCGGGTCCTGCTCGGAACTCAGGGGACACCGTGAGCTGACGGTGCACAGGGAGTGAGCGGGACACGGTGCGAGGACAGCCCCGCAGCCGAGGGTCCCTGGGGACACAGCACTGCTGGCTCAGCCCGCCCGAGCCCCCGGCAGCGCCTGGCACAAGTAACGGGGGACAGCCTGAGCTTCGGGCACATCGGCCACGGGGCTCGGGGGGTTTGTGTTCCGTGGGATTCGCAGCTCCGGAGCCTGTGTGTGGACACGGCACATGGGGACGGGGTGTCGGTGGCCTGAGGGACACGCAGAGCACAGCCGGGGACAGTGCACGGCGAGGGGACCGAGTGTGTGGCACGTCCCTTGCACCACCTGGGTCCCGGTGATGTAAGTGGCTGTGATTCAGCTGTGGCAGCTTATCAACCCGGGCGTGTGGAGGAGATAAGCACTGGCAGGAAGCATCTGTCACCCGCCACTGCCTGTCCCCTGCCAGCTGCTAAACCACCCCTGTAGTCTGTATGGAACTGCAGGGATTGAACCAATATTGCACAACATGCAAAAATTTCACATCTCTGACTTCTGATTAATCATCCCTAAACAATTTAATGAAGGTAGTTGCGAATTTGCTTCCCTGAGGCCATGTACCAGAGCCCAGCGCAGGAGTGAGGAACTCTCCCAGTTACAGGAATACATTTGCATTCATCTTCCTTGTGGTTACCCCGAAACAATCATTTTTCCTTGTCTCTGGCCGTGTCTGAAACCACACTATGTACTCAACAGTAACACACACACAGAGTGAGATTCAGATCAGAGATAATATCCTTACTCAGTTCTTAAGTAGGTGCTTTCCCAACTCTTCTTTCCCTTGGAATCTACTCCACTCAGCATGAATTTAGCATTGTTTGTGTGCTTTTGCTTCCAGGCTTAAGTCTATTGCACCAGAAAGTATGGCCACAGATGTGCTTCTTATAGGAAATACCCCAGGGAAGAGGCACAAAGCTGGATCTCCTGATTTATGCAAAGCAGTGGCAGTGGCCACATGGGCCTGGTTTGATCTGGTGAAAGAGAAGCCAGGAGAGAGGGGGCTGTTGGCTTCTCCACCCAGAAAGTCAGAAGGGGTCACACTCTGGCCACACCCCAGAGCTCCTGGTGGGCGATTTTGATTATTTTTTTCTTTTTCACGTCAGCAAACTGCTTTGAACAGAAGAAGCTTCTTTTTGGCACTGGAGGGGTTGTGGTGGAGGCCACAGTTTCTGAGGATATGGAGATTCCCAGAACAAAGCCTCTGCTGGGTTTGGTGCTGAGTCCCTTCACCATCATAAACAAGGCAAGAGACCTGTGCCCGTTGTTGGGCAGCTCTACTGTCCCCCTCCTGCAGTGGGACGGGCAGTCAGCTGGCACTGCCAGGCTGCCGGGCAGGGCTCCTGCCTCCATCCCCCTGCAGGGCTGCAGGAAAGGGGTGGAAATCCCCAGCCCAGTGCAAGAGAACTCGGGACTGTTCCAGGGAGGAACTTGTGAGACCCGGGGGGGCACAGGGGGCAGCAAGGCAGGGTGGCATCTAGGGCAGCCAGCAGCATCTCCTCCTGCTGAGCTGGGAATTCTAGTAAGCAAAATGTGAACCAAAGCGTCCAGGGGCAGTGGGGACAGCGAGGTGGTCTGTGACAGCAGGACCCCTGTCCCAAGGATGGGTTCGGTCCCTCCCAGTCCTCCACCTCCATCCACTTCTCTGCTGGCTCAGTGGAAGCTTTTCTCCTGCCTGGTTCCTTTGAACAGTCTCATGAACAAGTCTTGTAAAATCCTGACATCACATTTTTCTAGGGATTTTTCTAGGGATTACCACTCCCATGGCCCAGATTTTAAAGGAAGAGCTCATCCTCTGGTAGAACCTTTCATCTCCTGCTCGTACATTTAACACAGTCGAAATAGATGATATTCAAGGATCTCATTATCTGCTGGCAGGGAGGAAGCTGGCCTCGTGCCAGTTCCTTGGGAATTGGTGCCAGTGCTGTGAAACTCCTGAAAACCAGCCCCAACTAGGAGCCCTGTCAGCAAAGTGGCCCTGGCTCCCTCCCTATGGAAGCTCAAGGCAGCTAACTTGCTTCTAAAAATGGGCTAATTAAACCTCATTTATAACTACCTATGTGGGACCATTATATTAATTAAAGATAGTTTAAATGACCTTATTTAGTAGCATTTGGGAGTAAACTAAACTGAATTAAGGCCACTTTAATCCTCAATGAGAGTTTTGTACAGAATTTTAATGCTCCACTTCAGATTTAGTTACTTCAATTTAACTTTCTCAAGAGTCCTGTGTAGACAAGCTCTGAGCAGTGAGGTACCTGCTCAGGTACCTGCTCCGAGCAGAGCTCGTGCCTCAGCCCCTCTGGGAAGGGCTGGGAGAGCTGCCTTGGGATCTGTGTGTTCCAGAAAGCTTTGGTGTCCTAAATGCCTTGCTAATCTGTGGAGTGACCTGATGGCCCATCTCACTGCACTCACCAACATGTGCTCCTGCTGCTGGACTGAATCCTCCCATCACCTGCAACTCAGGACTCAAGAGGCTGGCAGAGCTGCCTCTGGAGTTTCTTTTACACCGAGCAGAATAATTTATTACACAGGACTCGACACATCCAGGAATTAAAGGAAAACCCAAGTGATGATTTATGCTTTTTCCTTGGAAGAGGGTCACCATGCCTCGTGAGGGAAGCCAAGCAGCAATGCTGGAAGCAAAGCTGAGCAACATCCCTTTATGGCAGTTTGTTTTTCCAGTCCTGGAGAAGCTGCCTGAGAGACCATGTGCTGCTCTGGCCTCGGTGAAGATGTGTCCGATGCCACCTCATGGTGGGTTGCCAGAGTGAGAGCCCAGCAGCCGGGCACTGCCCTGGCGTGGGGAAGTGCCCAGCAGGGGCACTGGCAGCACAGTCACTGCTGCAGGTGCTGGGCAAGAGCTCCCACCTCCCACCCCCAGTGCTACGTGCCACAGGATTCCACAGGAGAAAAGGGAGCTCAGGCTTTCCCAGGAAAAAGGCACATGTAGCAACGGAGGACTGGAGGAGAAGCTCATTGAGGATGTGCAGAGCTCACATTTTAAGCCCCTATGCCCACAGTCTTTGTCACATTGCTCATGGTCCTCCCAGTGCAGCCCTCACCCACAACTCTGGGATTCCTGGGCAGCTGCAGACAAGTAGATTGATTTTTTTCTCAGAAACATTCCATCTTAAACTTATTCAATGGATTTTAAGGAGCTCCTCATAAGTGCTGTGCAGAGTAAGGTACTCCCTGCATAGCCCGAGGGCTCCTTGCAGAGCAGACATGTTTCTGAGCTCTGGAGGAGTGTGCAGGCTCCTGAGGGACCACACCAGGGAAATTTATTTGGCTGTCACTGTGTTCTTGACTAGACACGGCCTTAGGTACTCCTCCAAGTAAGCAGCCTTGATCTCTACCTTTAGTCTTAGTGATTGATGGCATTAAGTTATAGGACGGGCTCATTTCCTCAGTGACAGATGGATCGGGCACACCCTGACCATTTTTTTCTGTTGCACTTCCATCAAGGAAAAGAGCCATCCTTCTCGGGGTTTGGGGCTATAAACCTGTTAGTGTTGAGGGCTGAAGTGACACAGGCAGCAGAAGCCTCACCATCACCCAGGGTGTCCCCAGGGCTGTGCAGGGTCTCCACTGGGCCTGGGCAAGTGGTTCCCCCAGAGCCCTGCACCGAAGTCAGGGGGAATCAGTTCCACTCTCACTGCCCAGGATACACCAGGGATTCGTTACCTGGTGATTCCTCCCCTCTGTGATCACCTTGTCTAACAGCAGTACCCAGAGCATCCTCACCCCCTCTCCATTCCAAAGCAGCTCTCCTGGCTCCCTGGGCACCCTCAGGTTTCCCACAGCTGGATCAAGAGCAGAGAGAGGCAACAGACTCAAGTAATAAATAATGCAGGGGAAACCCGAGCTGTTGTGCAAGTGTCTGTGACAGCACATTTACTGTTTTGCTGAGCCCTTCCCAGCCGTGGCCTCTCTTCCAGAAAACGTCAGTGGTCCCCTTATCCAGAAACATCCCTGCCTCCTCAGCCCCACTTTAGTTTGGAAGCAATGTCTGCAGCCGTGGATTTGCTCTACTCTGACAGACCTGGGAGCATTTGCTACTTCAGAGTGAAAAAAATAACAGAAGTTGAACAAACACTTCATGGTATTAACATAAGATGTTTAAATAGACAGTCACAGAGTATTTTATCCCACCTAGAGCAATGTGAAGAGCAGAAGATTTATGCCTATTGCTAAGCAAATACCTCTTGAGAAGTCACATCCATCTGGGAAGCAGTTTTTGTTCTAAGGAACTGAAAGCAGAGCAGAAGTGTCTGCTCTGGGCACCCAAGGGGTCAGGGAAGGACATCTCCAGCCCTTCCCTTCAGAGCCTCATTGAAGTCCCAAACCCAAGGATTGACTCCTGGACAGCTTTGGGACCTCCCGTGCTAAGCGGGTTTATCCCGAATCCTTTGGGTTACAGGCTGGTTTTCCCCAATGCTTCCCTTAGCACTGGGAGGTCCTGGCTCTGAGCGCAATTGCCGGTCAGGAAACTCATTTCCTCCTTGTCCCGGGCGGGCCGGGGGGGTGAGCGCGGACCCAGACACGGGGTCGTGCTGCTGCCCTTGCTGCGCAATGTGGGGCAGCGCCGGCTGCCCCGGCACGGATGTGTGTCAGCGGGCACAGGGACTGTCACCGCAGCCCCGTGATGTCACCGCCCAGCTCAGCTCGCTCGGGACGTGTCACAGCCTGCGCAAACGGGGCCAGGAGCTGCTCGGGCTACCTGGAGAAGGTGTTAACTGGCCCACAGGTCCGGGGCAGGTCGTTGCCGGTGCCTGGCGGAGGGCCACGGGCACGGGCACGGGCCGGGCTGTCCGTACCGGGTGTGTTCACACGGGCAGGGGCCGGGCTGTCCGTACCGGGTGTGTTCACACGGGCANNNGCGCCCCCGCTCCCTCCGCCCGGGGATTTCCCCGCTGCGGGGCCGGGGCCGGAGCAGGGCCGGGCTCTGCCCGCTCCCAGGAGCGGGGGATTCGCGTGGTGTGCGGGGCACACGGAGCTCCCCTGGCACAGCACCACGCTCGGGATGCTGCGGCCCCTGGCTCGGCCCCTGCCACCCCCGGCCCCAGTGCCAGCCCTGCTGCTGTGCCACGGGGGGAGAGCCCAGCCCAGCCCCAGCCTGCCTTTCCACTTTTACACAACCGTGTGCAGGAGTGGTGCATTTATTGCAAAACAGCTTCTGGAGCAGAGGCTCAGGAGACACAATATTCAGCATGTGGAATCTGAGGTCTGTTTGTCAGATGGTTTCAGTTAAGGTCTCGCCTGCCTTTAACATCCTCCCAGCCCACACACCCGATTCACAGCTGACACCAAGGAAAGAGGGCAAAGAAGTGATTGCATTGTGGGTTTGCTCTTTGGGACAAACTACCCCTTTTCTAAGAATCGGATTTGCTTTCTCAGCCTCCCACCTAGAGGCGTGAGCGAGGCTTTACAGTTTAGTCCAAATGTTCCAACTGATTGTCTCAGCTCTATGGAATGAGCCTTTCGGATGAGAAGGATGAAGTGATTCAGAGAACAGGTGAAGGGGGGCNACCTCGCAGCGATTGTGCCCCGCCCGCGCTGCAGCGGAGCCACTGGCCCGGCCCGGCGCTGCGCTCGCCCGTCAGTTCGCGCCCCCGGCGGGATGAGGCAACTCGGNCCCTTTTCTAAGAATCGGATTTGCTTTCTCAGCCTCCCACCTAGAGGCGTGAGCGAGGCTTTACAGTTTAGTCCAAATGTTCCAACTGATTGTCTCAGCTCTATGGAATGAGCCTTTCGGATGAGAAGGATGAAGTGATTCAGAGAACAGGTGAAGGGGGGCACTGAGGCTTCCAGTCCTGGGATAAATCCATATTCCTTACTGGGCTTGTCTGTCCAATCTGATGTGCAGAAATGGAAACTTGGTTTATCATTTACTCTCCACAGTAAATACCAACAAGTTCTGATTGCTCAGAGCAGGAGGTGGATCTGGGGTGTCTCACCCCCATCCCTGTTTGTGGTCCTGCTTGTTTGCAAACCCGCCAGAGCAGCACATCTTCCTCTTCCTTCTTGGTCCATGTAGTGTTTTTGTGAAGGAAAATTACCTGTTTACCATCAATAACTGAATTTTGGTAGAAAACTTGTTTTCATGAGAATAGGAGACTGGCTTTTGGTTCCCTTTTTTGCCTTAGCAGAGACTCTCTCATTAATGATGCTGATGAAGGGAAAACAGCTTCTTGAGAACCACGAAGAGCAGTGACTCAGCAGCCTGTTCTGACCCCTCAGGAGGGGCTGTGCCTTGGCAGCAGCCTCAGTTTGTGGGTCTTGCTGCCATCCCACTCTTTGTGCTGCTCCCACACAGCCCCGACCCCAGCGCTTCCTGGAGGGGGATGCTGTGGGAATTGGAGGTCTGAAATTCCCAAAGAAACATCTTTGACTGTTCCTGGAGGGAGCAGCTGATCAGCTCCCACTGCAGTTCTGCCAGGCTGGCCCAGCACTCTGAGCATGACTGGGTGACAAAGTGCAATGAAAGGCTCCTGAGCTGTAAATACTGATCTGAATACTGAACATGACTACCAAAAATCCATGTTAATAACCTGTTGCAGATTAAGGCATTTAAACAATTCTCTATCTTTTTGTAATTCTTTGTAATAATAATTAAATGACCTTTAAAACTGCAGTGGGTGGAAAAATTGTGTAAAGCTGAATAGCAATTCAGCAACCGCTGAAGAATATTGAAAATCAAGTAGAAAAACTCACTTTGATGTTAAGGGATGACGAGAAAAAAAAAGAAGTGAAGCAATCAAGTCTGAAGCTGGAAGTTTGTTCTTCATTTGTGCAGACTTACAGATCCCATTGGGCAGAATAAATACAGGAACACTGAGCACCCAAGGGATCAGTGAACACCCCCAGTGCCCTGACTGCCCTCAGCACCCTCTGTGTGGGTCTCTGTGCCCAGAGGTCACATCTGCTCCAGAGCGAGGGAAGACACAAAGTTTGCTTAGCAAGGAGCTTTGCCATGACCAGCAGCTGCTGGAGATGGTTGGGACTGTTGAGGTCTTTGGTTCTTCTGAGGGTCCTTCTCAAGTTGCTGGTTAAATCCCCTGTGTGTTCTCACACACCATGTCTGAAGGCTGGGGGGGAAGGAGCCGGTGCCTCTGCCCCATCCCCCGTGCGCCCTCTCGCTGTGGGCACTGATCCCCCTCCCCTGTGCAAGGCCAGGGCAGCTCAGGACTGAGCTGAGGCCTGGGGGATGGTTTCACCATGCCAGGCACCAGCAGGGCTGGGGGCACACAGGGCGGGGGGCACAGAGAGCTGGAGGCCTCCTGGGACTTCACTGCAGTCCCTGGATGGAGGCAGCACTGAGTGGCACAGGGGACAGAGGCAGCAATGGGTGGCACAGGGGACAGAGGCAGCAGGGGTGGCAAAGGGAACAGAAGCAGCAATGGGTGGCACAGGGGACAGAGGCAGTGGGTGGCAGAGGGGACAGAGGGGACAGAGGCAGTGGGTGGCAGAGGGGACAGAGGGGGCAGAGGCAGTGGGTGGCACAGGGGACAGAGGCAGCAGTGGGTGGCAGAGGCCGGGCCGGGCAGAGCCCACAGTGCCCTGGGAGAGGAGCTGTTGCTGCGCTGCCGCCTCCTCACCGGTATCGCCGCTCCACAGCCTTGTGCTGGGTTTGATCCCTACAGTACGTGGGATTTATCTCTCTCACTTTCATGTGCCTTTAAGGAAACACCACTTTTTATCTCATTTCTGCTGCTTTTTATCATCACAAAGAGTTTTTAATGAAATGAGAAAGCGCCTGTTTCTGCAGGCTGGCGTGGCGCGGGTAATTTCAATATAAAACAAACAAGGCAGCTTTCAAAATTAAAATTTTATGTGTGGCATTTTCTTATTTAACGGAATGCACAAAGACAGGCAAAAGCAATTAATGGGAGGTTGAGACTCAGCAATTGGCAAAATTAAACAACAGGACTCTGCAAACGGAGTGATTTGTTCAAAGGGAGTTGGAGAAGGGGATGCAGAGGAGGAGGGAGGAAGCAAGGCTGCACTCAAAAATCCTCCCGTCTTAAAAATAAATGCAAACAAACCTCCTTCTTACCTCACAGTCCTCAGACAGGCTCCAGAGCCCCACAGGCCAGGTGGGGACACAGGGGAATGGCAAAGAGAGTCTGACACTGCCAGCTTTGGGGAGGGCTGGGGAGGTCTCAGCTCAGGGCTTGGATGCTGTGAGAGGTCAGGTCCCAAAATGTACCTGTCCCAGAGCAGCAGCTCGTGCAGGGGACCCTTCAGGAGAGGGCTGATTCCTTCCTCAGATTTCCCTCTGCTTCCAAATCCCTTCCCACCACAGAAAAAATCAGCTCCAGCAGAAGTTAAGCTGGAGACAAGAAGGAAGCCAAGGAGGGGAGGCCGGAGGTGGCTGGGCAGGGGAAGGGCAGGGGAAGGGCAGGGGCTGCTCTGCTGCAGGGCCGTGATCAGCAGAGCTGGGAGGAAAACCACGGGGGCTCCAGGTGAGCGTCTTACAGGGAGGAAGAGGTGGAATTAAGGCTAATCACTCACTATCAACTGGGGCTGTACCTGCAGAGTTCAGGATTTACAGTCCCTGGGAACCAACCTGAGCTGGGCTTTGATTGCAGCAATCACTGCAGAACCGGGATGGGGCTTATTTGCCTGTTTAGCTCATAATTTGTAGAGTGAAGTGCGGAATTCTTTAAGGTGGGAACTGCTCAGGACCTTATTTAACTGGGAATGTAGGTGTGCTGGGCCAGAGCAGGGCTGGGTCCTGCCTTGCAGCACCACACAGGTGAGTCAAGCATTTCTCTTTGGTGCACTGGCCTGTGCTGGAGCCACAGAGATCACAGTGGGAGGGAGTCCCTCTGCCTGCTGAATGAAATGTGGAGCAGCATCACTCCTTGTGCTTCCAGCTCAGGTTTCCACAGAGCAGCTGATGGAGAAGCAAAACGTCACCTGCCAAGAAGGGACAGCAGCCATCCAGGCCTGGTAGGAACCTGCTCTGTGCACATGGCAGGGGCACATGGCAAGAAGAGGTAATTCCTGGGAAGAAGAAGTTGGGATGTGCTGAGCACCCACAGCCGCCTGGGCAGACAGAGGTCACGAGCACTTTGGAGCTGCTCACTAGGGGGACAGAACTGGTGTCACCCTGTTTCAGCCCAAAGCTGTTTGTGGCTGAGTCTGCAGGTGCCACATGAAAGGGGAGCCCCAGGCCTGTGTCTGGAGGGGGCACCAGCTCCTGGCCAGTGGGAATCACCAAGGGATGGCAGCTGCTGGTACAGCCCAGGCACTGGGGGCACCCACACTGTGGCATGGGGCTTCCCTGGGCACAGGAACCTCCTGTGTCTGGGAAATAAAACTCCACTGAAAGGAGAAAAGCACAGCTGTGGAAAGAGAGGAACAAGCTGCCAAGCCAGGTAATCCATCTCCGGAGCGTCTGCGTCAAGATGATTCATGTCTTCCAATTTACTGCCGGCTCAAATCTAAAGTAAATCAGCCCAGACTGTTCCCTCCCCGTGCCGGGACACGGTGTCGGTGTGGAGAACATCCCTCCCCGTGCCGGGACACGGTGTCGGTGTGGAGAACATCCCTCCCGCCCCTCCATCCCGCCGGGCTCGCAGCAACTCACTGCAACGCCTGTCCTTGGCAATTAGAGCCCAATGTTTGTTTGCTGAGAGGCGATGGGAGGAGAGGAGGCGCCCAGGGAAGGGAGATGGGATGTGAAAAGGGATGATGAGAATGGATTTTTTTTTTTAATACGCTGCTCGGTTGCTTTCCTGCAGAAAATCCTTCCACAGGAGAACAGCCCAGCAAGAACGTTATCAGTATTAGTTCCCACCTGCAATAAGAAAGTTGTGCAAAGTCTTAATTACCTTTTAAAAGTGTTTACAATTCTCCTGCCTCCTTCCATGGCCTTTCTGCCAGCCCTGGTCCCACACTGCCTGTGCCAGCCCCGGTGCCTCGGAGGGATGTGACTCACAGGGGTGGAAGAGAACAGGGGAGCAGCTCTGAACACCCTCTGCAGAGCCACTGGTGGGGAGTGGGAGATGTGGTGTGCCCCAGCACAGCCCCACTGCAGGACAAGCTGCAGGAGGGCAGATCCCCCCGTTCCCCTACACTGGCACNGGTGCCCCAGCACAGCCTCACTGCAGGAGGGCAGATCCCCCCCGTTCCCCTACACTGGCACCCCACACCTCATTGCAGCTCCTTCCTGCCCCAGGGCCTGGGCAGGGAGGGAGGGGAGGCCAGGAGGTGCCCAGGGGCAGGGAGAGCAGTGACCCCACTGCTGTGACCCACAGCCACTCCTGCTCCCCAGGGATCCCCCACTGGATGAAGCGGGTTGTGCCCACTGCAGCCTGGGGGGCTCAGCCACCAGGTCGGGGGGGATGTGGGTTCTCTGGCTCAGCCCTGGGAGCAGTGACTCAGCTCTGAGTCTGCTAATGAGCCAGACACACTTTAGGCACTAATTCACTTTATGATGAGAGTGCTGCTGCTGTTCAGATTAAGTATTTATCTACTTGTTTAATGCAAATCAATAACTGAATAACAACAGTTTGATTGGGGGGGGACATTTGTGGAGCTCCACAGTCATTTGTAGCTCGTGTTTTAATGCCTTTCTAATGAGGAACACCAGCTCCTCACCACTCAGGCTGTGCACTGAAAGCAATGAACCCGAGCACACCATCCTCAGGAGCTTCTCTTGGCATTCCATCCACTCCTGCCTGCCAGTTCCCTCCTTTCCCTGTGTCAGAGCAGCCAAGGGACAGGGCAGAGCCTGCAGCCAGGCCAGGGGACAAAGCCAAGCCCTGGTGGGGTCTCAGCCCAGTGTTGACGTGGGCTGGGAACCACTTTGACTTGTCCTCTACCAGCTTTGCTCTTTGCAACAGCTGGAAAAGTTATCCCTTAGAATCTTATTTTCATTTTATTTCTGTTACTTTGAGCTAATGAGCTTAGAAATTCTTGGCAAATGGGGCCTGCCTGGGTAAGGCAGGACCCTGCAGAGCTCAGCTGTGTGTTGTAGGCAAGGCCACAGTCTGGGTGGGAAAAGGGGCTGTGAGTTTCAAATCCACAGAAGGGAAGGGCCCCAGGGTGCCACCTCAGCCCTCTCCCTGCCCACCTGGCTCTGATGGACCTTCTTTGGGCAGTTTCCAAGAGGATCCATGGAGGAGAGTTTTTAGCAGCTCTCAGGCAGCATTTAGCACTCAGCATCCCTGTGGCACAGTGCTGGAGCTGTGCCTCTGAAGTGTCCCAGAAAGGGTCCCCAGAAGAAATAATTTCCAGAAGGGCTGGCCTTTATCTACTCCACCCATGTTTAATCTGCTGAATATTTCATGGTGCTGTTTTTGGTAGCTTTTCAAACTCCTCAAAAGTGAAAAGACAAACTTTTCCCTCTATTATCTTGGGCCATTTTGCATCTGTTACCCCGTGGCTGCAGTCCCAGTGCTGGAGGCACCATATGGCTCACATTGTTATTAGACACAGCACACACGAGGAGCAGCAGGGCTGGAGAAATGGTGTGGAATTAAAATTCACCTTGTTGCTAACTTCAGAGTGCATGACTAAGCCAGAGGGACCAGGTATCACTGCAGTGGGCAGAGGGTGTTTGTTTCTCTGCTGAAGGAACCCCAAGGGTTTAGATATTGTGTCTGATTTAAAAACACAGGAGTCACTTCCACTGCTGGTGCAGTACAATGCTCCCTCCTACGGCTGATGAGTGGCACAAACACCAGAGGGCTGAAACAGGCCCTAAGTACTAGTTAGTTTTCATGATATGGGAAATAAGAGTGTCCCTGAAGGGAGCTGCTCTGGGAAGTACCAGCACAGTGAGAGGTACCTGGGCAGAACGTGCCTCAGCCAGGTGTAATGGGGCTGGAACAGGGATCTCCTGTGCTCCACCTCTGATCCCAAGAGCATCTGCTCTGCTGTGGCTCTGGGGGTCCTTCCATCTCTGCAGTGAGGGAGGAACAGAAGGCTGGGACAGCTCAGTGTGTGCCCAGGTCCAACGTGCACCTCCCACCCCTTGGTCAAAGGTAAGTGTCTCCCCATCCCACCCACCCCAGCCATCCCTGTGCTCCCCTCTGTGCACAGGACACAGTTCTCTGGGCTGTGGTTTGACAACCACAGCAGCAGTTGGAGGATGTTTCCCACTAATGAGATCTCGGAGGGTTTCTGCCTTCACCTTCCTCTGCTCTGTGTTTGCAGCCAGGCTGGCACTGCCACCAGCAGCTCCTGCTCCCAGGCAGCTCCCAGCCACTCACAGGGGAATGTGCTGCAGAACCTGCTCTGGAAGCTGGAATTTGGCATTAAAGGGTCTGCCTCCCTCTTGGAGGCTGAACCAAAGAGCAGATTAGAGACGTTGTGGTTTGGGTGGGAGCACAGGAGGGAACAAACTCCTGAGGTCACTGTCCACACTGGGCCAAGGGGATCCCAGGATCACATGGATCCCTTCCTGCACCCCCAGCTCTCCAGCACATCCTGGACCTGAAGGCAGAACCCCTGGGGGTGATCCTGGGTGATCCAGCCCAGGGGGATGGCAGAGCTCTGTGTCCTCACCAAGCACCACGTGCTGAAAGGCTGCTGGTCCCTCTGCCCCTTGGCTCCTCGGGGCAGGTGAATTTGTTGAGCCTCAGGTGGCTGATGCAGGTGCCAACACCAACCATGTACAGACAGAAAAGGTGTTTTCCTCAGGCCTGGGCTGGCAATGTGATCTGGATGTCCAATGTTATCAGGAAGAAAATGCTGCTGCCTCCCATGTCCTTGGGAGAGTACCCACCTCCCAGCAGTTCCCCACAGTGCTCAGGGACCTCTTCATGTCCTCCCTTGCCTGGTTCTGTCTGGACAGGACAGGGCTTGACTCACATTTCAGCTCTGCTTTGCTCCACTCCATGTTATCCTTCTGCGTGGAGGTTTTTTCCAAGACTCGCAGCCGTCTTTGATCTCAGAATATTGATGTAAATATTGTATGATCCTGCCTCAGCCTCCAGGAAACCCATATGTTCAATTGATCAGATCTTATCATCGTGTTCAGGAACCCTGAAAAGCACATGAAATAATAAACTTGTTCCAGCATGACGTTTCTCTGTTCAGGATCAAATTCAGGGTTAATTCACTATTCCTGACAGCTATTGCAGGAGGCAGAGTAGGCAAGTGAAGTAACTGTGGGCTGGATCTGCACCAGCCAAACTCAACAGGTCACACACAATTAATATTCCAATCAGTCTGACACTGTAAAACCCCCGTCTGTCCGGATTGCTGCGTGGAAAAGCTGAGTAAGGCTGAGCCCAAGTTTTCCTAGAGTTCCTCATGCTGTTGTTTAGATAAGTTTAAATGAGCTGTGATTAAGCTAATTTCAAGCTAATTAACTCAGAAAGATATTCTCCACTTTTTAAAATTGGAAGTGGTTGTTCATTAGGAGCGGGTGGAGGCTGTGCCACTGCAGCACGAGGAGCTCAGAGCAGCACGAGCAGGGCCAGTGCTGAAACAGGGGTGTTTGTCACTTAATTAAAGGCCATCGTTAATGGGCTGCCATGGGGGGGGTGCAGGAAATTCGGGTCCTCTCTGCCCTGCCTGGGCTCAGCCTCCCTGCAGGGGCTGCCAGCTCTGGGGGACAAGGTGGCACTTGAGGACCAGCCCTTGGTGGCCCTGCCTGGAATCATCCCTGCTGGGCTGTGCCCAGGGCTGGGGCCACACGCTGCCCTCCCACCTCAGTCTGCTCCAAAACCAAGAAGGAAAAGCCCCCCCAGCCCTTCTCTGGGGGGCTGTGATGCAGCTACAGCCCAGCACTGGCAGGGTGATGGGAACTGGGTGAAAACAAGGGGAGGGGAAGCAGGGGGGGCTCTGTGGGGGCAGCTCTGTGGCATTGCTGGATCTGATGGGGTTTGTGGTGCAGTTCTGGCTCACAGGAGCATCCCCTGAGTGAAGGCACAGGGAAGGGCTGGGCTGTGCCCACACTGCCAAGACCTTTGGCTCGGGCTGGTGGACTCTCCAGAGGGAGCAGTGCCATCCCTGGCTGCTCCCTGCCTGCAGCAGCTGCTTTGGAAAAGCCTTTCAGGGAATGTGGTCTGAGCTTTTCCTGAGCAGCAGCAGATGCTCAAGCAGGGGGTGCCCCCTGCACTGTAACCCCACAAAGCCATAACACACTGTGAGTGCAGCACAGATCTAAACTGTGTATCATCATAACTCCGGAGTTTTCCCTTCCTGCCTGGGTCATTCTGCATTGAATGGAAACCACAGAGTCCTCTCTGCAACTCTTGTTCTGTCAAGTGAAAAACCTGAAAATCCCCGAGAAGGTCATGAAATACAGTTACAATGGAGTGAGAGGCATTAGATTGAAGGATTGATCCCTGCAGCAAAGCCATTTCCCTCTGTTGTGCACACATAAATAAAGCTGGATTGTGTGCTGGGCAATGAGCTGCCTGCACAGACAGCTCCCAGCACGGGGAGGGGGCAGTGCTTTCTGTGCCAAGCTCTGGGGTTCCCACTGCTCAGCTCCTTCCAGCACCCCTCACTGGCATTATTGAAATTTCAGAGTCATCAGTTTCAGAAAGTATTTCCGAAATTTCCACTGCTCTTGGAGCTGCATTAACTTATTCCTACGTTTCCCCCAGGAGCAGGGGAGTGGAGCCACCTCCTCGTCTGTCCTTAGCCTTTTCTGGGTTTGATGGGTGCAATAACCCCCCCCAGAACCTGCTGCCCCTCTTGCAGCCCTGCCTCGGGCACAGGAGTCCATCCCAGCAGGATGAACTGCTCTGACAGCAGGATTCCCTCCCTCAGCCCCGGCTGGTGCTGCTGTGGGGACACAGCTCCTGTGGGGACACAGCTCCTGTGGGCTGGGAGCTCACCTGGAACAGAACAGGGCACCAAAACTGCTCTTCGAAAGGGGATGATAAACCAATGCTGAAATCTATTTGGCCTAACAATGCAAGGATTTGTCCCAGCAGGAGACAAATGTTTGGAATGTGCTCCACCAAGAACTGCTCCTCTCCAGCCTTGCTCTGCCTCACCCGGAGGTGCAGGGGCTGAGCCGCCAGCTCTGCTCACCGGGCTCCGCAGTTGGATGCTAATTTAAGGTAATGAATTGAAGTTAAAAGTCGTAATCTCCAGTTCTGTGATCTCTCATCTGTGGCTTTGGAGGTTTACAAAGGGTTTAGTGCAAACTAATTCTTCGGGAGAGCTTGCTCTGGTGACTGCACATCCTGCAGGGAAATGCCACCTGATCCACAGCTCTCACAAATGCAAAGAGATTCTTTTTTCCCCTCTGTTTCCTTGCCTGCTTTAAAGGGAAGCAGCAGCAAAATTGTAGGGGGAAGAGAAGGAAAACTATGTGCTGAGTTAATGGTTGTGCTGGGACTGTCCAGGCCCCCAGTGTGGGACCCCCGTGTCCACATCCCTGCTGAGCCCCCACGGCCCCTGCGAGGCCTCAGCTCAGAGGGGGCAACTCAGATACTTAAAGTGAAGCAAGTGCTTGGCTGGGCAGAGATGAGGTTTATTTATTACTGCCATTTAACGAGGGTCTCTTTTGGCACCCTGTGAAGTGCAAAGGTCTGGCACCACAGACCTGGGAGAAGCTGCTCTTCATCTGAATGTAATTCATAATAATCATGGCAACATATGGCAAGTGACATTTCAGAGCATGTAAATCTCACCAAGGCACAGGTAGGCCTCCGAAATGTAAAATACTCAGGTGCCATAGAAAATGTGAGACAGACAGAAAACCCATCAGTGACAATGCTGGGAGTTAGAAGAGAGTCCCTGGAAAATTACTCAGTCGATGATATCAAAGTTCACAAATTTAAGTGTCTGAGAGCACTCTTTTCCTGACAGCCTAACATTTCCTCTAAGTCTCATCATCTTGTAACAAATTAAAGGCAAACAGGAATTCATCAAAGGGAACATTCTCAATTGTTATAGCAAATTGACTTTAGATTATTGCTGGAGATGGAGTGTGTGGTGAGGAGGGGCCCCCAGGCCAGGGGGACACTCACTGTGCAGGAGGGGTGGCTGCAAACACCGATGGCAGAATTGGAGCCACCAGGACACCCCCGTGTCACCCCCATCTCTCCTTGGCACAACTGTGACCCTTCCTGGTCCCTGAGAGCGGCAGCTCCGAGAGCTGTGCCCTGTCCTGGGACAAGTGGCAGAGACTGGGCCACCAGGGACAGACCTGTCCCCTCCTGCAGGTGCCTCCCCAGCACCCAACTCCCTCCAGGCTGCCAGAGCTGCTGTGGGTGCCCATCTCCTGCCTTGGACACCCCTGGGAGGTGTCTGTCTGTCTGTCTGTCTGTGCAGCTCAGGGGGTTCTCCCCGTCTCCACTCCCTGTCAGCCTCAGTTTGTTAATGTGGTTCAATAAATAAACTGTGAGTCGTGGATTTTCACCATTATAAACCAGCCAAGATACGAGTGGGTGAAAAATGACAGATGAGCGGAAACAAATGCTCCAGAATCATAAAAAGACACCAGAGGGGGAAAAAAAGGCTTTTTACTGTGATTGTGTAGAAAATCAATAAAGGCCCACTCGAAGGCAGTGCTCAGATAACAAGCAGATGATATCAGTTCTCGTGGAACACATTGTCTGGCAGGAGGAACCTCTCGGAGGCTGTAATGGTGCATCATAAAGTTTAAGTTGGTGTTGTTGGTGAGGAGATTTAAATAAAACCTAAATGCTGACGTTTTGATGGTTATTATTTATTCAATAGCCTGAGATGTCAAACCTTGCTGTCTTCAGTTTTCCAAGGAAGAGAAGCTCCAGGCAAAGCAGGCCTGGAGTGATGAATAACCATTTCATCCCACACTTCAGCACAACCCCAGGTGGGTATTGTCCCAGAAATGGGCTCGAGGGCAGCCACAGGGACACTCTGCCTTTGAAACATGTGCCTGTGCCCTCGGATGTGCAGCTGCCCGGGCATGTGCCCACCAGAGGCTGGAGCCCCCCAGGAGCATCCCTGGTGTGGGCAGGGTGCCAACCACACTCACCAGCCCAGCACCCCCTGAAAATCCGTGACAGAGGAGAAATAAGCTGACCCTGAGCAGCCACCCTTCACCCCTCGGTCACAGCAGATCACCGGCAGAAATATTCGTGGTGCTTCAAGTCCAACAGTTTCGCTCTGCCCGTGGAAATGCTGTTCCCTCTCCACGGGACACGTTCCTGATGGGCCCAGTGCCAAGGGCAGGGGCTGAGAGCTCACTCTTCTGCTAATTGCAAAGCTAATTGTTCTCACTGCAGAACCCATTACAGCGTGTCGTTGTACTGCACTTAACGAGATGTTTGCATTAAATGGCTCACTAAAAGTCAATAAAAAGAAATTTGCTTGACTATTCCTTTAATTTTTCAGATGCAGCGTTAATACACTGTTAATTCTCCCCGAAGGCCTGGATTCATTAAACTGCTCAACACAGGGCTAATAAATATATACATTGTGCAAAGGCGTTAAGGCAGAACCGCAGGGCAGGGAGCACAGGGCATCAGAACCCCAAAGAAATGGATCAGAACCCCAAAGAAATGGATCAGAACCGCAGGGCAGGGAGCACAGGGCATCAGAACCCCAAAGAAATGGATCAGAACCCCAAAGAAATGGATCAGAACCGCAGGGCAGGGAGCACAGGGCATCAGAACCCCAAGGAAATGGATCAGGACAGGCAGTGACTGCTCGCCTGCCCTGGCTCTGTGGTGGTGCTGCTTCACCATAACCACCATTTTTCTGGGTTTACTTGCATTTTCCCGCAGTTTCTGCCAGCAGATTGTCAGCCTTTCGGGACACAACAAAGCGCAGCAGGAGCAACACGAATATATCTGTTCCAAAATTAGATGGAAGAGCTCATAGCACTTTTAGAAAGGATTCCAAGCATCTGAATTCTGAGCAGAAAAACCTCGTTTCAGCTGTAATGAACTATAAAGAAGGAATAAATGCCTTTTATACTGACTTGTCTCGCAAAAAACCCCTTCCCCCTTCATTTGTCTGGTGGTTGTGTGCACTCCATGGGATGCTGCCCTCGGGTCTCCACCTGCTGCTGGAACAGGGCTGGAGCCACTCAGAGAACAGCCAGACTTTGCTCCACTCTCAGGGAGGTTCAGGTCGGGTGGGCAGAGGTGGGGGAGAGTTTTCTGCACAAGGAGCGTTTTCAAGGGCAAATGCAAAACAATCTGGTGAATACCAAGAATATTTTACATCGAGTGGATGTGTAAAGGAAATCCTTTAGTCTCACTTCCCACTTTGCCTGGCACAGGCTCCTGACAGGCTGCCAAACTACATATGACAGAGAATTATGCCTTTAACTATGAACAGGGGAGGGAGGAGCTGAAAAGCAGAATAAAGGGGCAGCCACCCTCCTCTGGGCTGACACGGGGCTGCTCCCGATGGCTCAGTGGAGCACAGGGGGAGAGGGGAGGAATGCAGGGTGCTGGTGTCCCTGACTCTGCTGCCAGAAAGGTGCTGTTGCTGTTTTTGTGCAGGCTGGGAGTGCCCCTGTGCTGCCACTGGCCCGGGGGGGCCCTCGGGCTCTGCTGCACCCCCGGCTCCCACCACTGCCCTGGCACTTCTGGGGCTCCTCTGCTCTGGGCAGAGCCACTGTCACTCTGCAAAGTGCCCCTAAGAAATAGTGCTGCTGCTCCCCCCAGAGCCCAGAGCCACCCAGAGCCGCTCCAGAGGGAGCAGCACAACGAAGGAGAGAACAGGAACCGTGGGAGACACGACCTGAAACGGGATCTAAGGGGGGTTCAGTCCTTCCCCAGATCAAAGACAGGACACGGCAGCTCCAGCACTCAGCAGGGCACAGAGCTGACCCCTCCCTGGGGCGCTGGGTGCCGGGTCGGGGGGTCCTGCCAGGTACCAGCAGCACTTCCCTGGCCAGGAATTACCTTATGGAGAGACCCAAACAGCTCTGACAGGTGAGGGAGCCCCAGGACTCTGCTGGGGCATTTGCAATCCCCAGTCACATCACCCCTCCTCACTGCCCTCCACAGAACAGGTTCCTGTTCCCTACAACTAATCCTCAGGCTCATTAAGAGCAGGGCTTGATTACTAAATTTTTAACCAGGGGAAGCTCCCTGGTCCATTATTGCCTTCCTCCCATGTTTATTAAAGCAATAACTTTGTTTTTTAAAGGGACATGTTTCCCCTGAGCTCTCTCACACTTTGGTGCCCTGATTAAAAAATATAAATTAGGGATTGAGCAGATCTCCTGCTTCAAAGGAACGTAAATTGGGCAGCTCAAAATCCTGGGGGAAGTCAGAGCACGAAACACTCTGAGGTGGCTCTGCAGACAATGGTGAGATGGGAAGAGGAGGAAGGTGGAAGAGCACACTGGGGCCCTTATTCACAGCTCTGCACACTTTGGGGAAGTGCTGATTAAAATTTCATCCCCTCTTTGTTCGGCAGAGCAGAGGGGCCCTGGGGCTGCTCTCAGCTGGCACTTCCCTGCCTCCAGAACCTCGGAGGAGCAGCTGCTCCCACATCCCTGCATCCCTCCACACTCTGCTCCACTCCCTGCCTTGGAGTTTCTGAGCCCAAATCTGAGGACAAGAAGGAATTTGGGGTGCAGATGGAGCAGGAGCTTCCCTTGTGCTCTTCTGTTCCTGCTCTGGGCTTTTGCCCGATTCAGTTCTACACATTCTACAAGCCCAGAAAAATGGAATTTAGTTTTTGGCCACAAATGGAGAGTTCTGGCAGCCTGATACAGAGCTGTGCCCTTTCCAGGGGTCTCAGGTACGTTTTTATCTATGTGCTCACACACTTCCATCCATGCCCACATGAACCTCTCCCCCCTGGCCCCTGCCAGCCCAACCCAGGCCAGCAGCTCATCCCTGAGCATCCCCCACATCCCCCACCTTCCCCGAGGGCTGAGGCTGGACCTTGCTCTGTTATCTTTCCGTTTCCATGGCAATAAAAGTAGCTTCTGATAATGGCTATTTCCTAAGTGCAGTGAGGTTTGGTAATTTTAGCAGGATTATAGCACAGACTTCAAATGGTTGGAGCTGCTCAGGGTCGCTCTGGCTCAGGCTTTGAATTGTGGGTGGATGTGAGCAGGTCCTGGATCCAGGGGAGGTTTCTCTGGTTGTCCTTAGCCTGTTCCCAGTGAGCCTGTCCCAGGCAGGTTTTGGTATTGGCACCACTCATGGTGTGACCTTGTCAGGAGCCACCAGCTCCCCCAGCACCTGCACCAGCCTCCCAGCCAGCAGCTGATTTAATGATCAGCATAAAAAAGAAATAATGCCTCATATGCCCCAAAGCCCAGCTGGGTACAAGTGATGCCCAGTTAATGCACTGCAGGATGAATCACACCAATGACCACTGATTTCTGTGCCAGCTCCGGGCTCCTCCAGTGCCAGGTGCTGGTTCCCCATAAGGCCAAGACCAGGTGCCTGCACAGACACCTGACCCGGTATTTTGGCTGGACAAGACCTTTGCCAGGCTGGGATTTGGGGGGGGAACACAGGACCAGGATTGTGCTCCTTCCCTTGGCCAAGCAGAGCTGTGGCTCATCCACCCCCTCCTGAGGCTTCACGGCACAGACCCCCAGTCCCTAAGGAAACAACCCTGGCAGAAAGGAACATTCCACGTTTCCCCCACTTTCAGTGCCAAGTTAGAAGGTTTAGGGGCCAGGCCACCCCTGCAGTGGGTGGGTGCCCACCCTGGCCCCGGGCACAGCCCCAGGACCCCACCCAGGTGGCACCTTCCTGACCCCCGAGGCAATAATTCCACCTCCAGATCTCTGAGCACTGTCCTGACCTGCACGTTCCTCCTCCTCTCACTAAGCCAATCTTTAATATGAAGTGTGAACCTTCTAATTTAGTGTCATATCAAATAATAACTGTCGTGTTTAAACTGTTGCTTGTATTAGTCAAACAACCACAGATCAGAGCCAGAGGCTCCTCGTCTCTCTTGTTACCACAGACTTGCAATTAATATTTATAAAGCAGGAGGGATTTTTCTTTAAAGGGGAATTTTCAGCTGTCCTTTGGATTCTCAGACACAGGCTGCAAAATTTATAGGCTCTCCTTCACCTTCACTCTAAGAGAACGAAGCTTTTCATCTGCCATATTTATAATTTTAGTCTGTAGGGAGAGAAATGAAGCAAACCATGGTGAGGGATGGCAGGGAGCTGGGGAGGGAGGTGGAAGCCAGTGGGCAGCAATGGGCACCAGCAGTGATGGGCAGTTGGTGAAGACCAGCCACCGTGGGCTCAGTTTCACAAAGGCACTGGAAATGCCCCTGGATTTGAGAAGGGGAAGATCAACTTCTGGAGCACTTGTTTAAAAAAAATAAAACAACCAAAAATTTCACCCTTTGGTGAAAATTTTCCTAATTTCCCATTGTAGTATCATTTCAATGATTTATTCACAATATTCCTGAATATCTCATTATGAAACTGAAATTAAAATATCCCAATAGACTGTGGCAGAAACCTTTGCATAAACTTGATAGGATTTTCCCACAGTAATAAGTCCCCAAGGTAAAATATATTAGAGAAGAAAATGTTGCAAAATAACTGTTCCCAATTAAAACTTCACCAGGGTTTACACCCCGCAAGTTTTCTATTTTTCACCATCATAAGCATAAAAATGACACACGCCCAGTCCAACAGCAACTGCTCCCAAGGATGGTGGGGTGGGAGCCACACACCAAGTGCCACCGAGCTGGAATGGCCAAACTCCCTCCTGTCATTCCTCACTTCCTTATTCCCTTGCATTTTTAAGTTAATATCAATAAAAGATACATTAGAATTGCAGAACTCATGGAAATGTCAAACATCTCTCACTCGCTTTGCTGAGAACTTTGTTAAGTACCAAATGCAAATGTGCAGCTGGTGCCTCTGACATTTGGGTTCCTTTGCTGGCAAGGGCTAATCAATTCAGTTTCTAATTTTAATTTTATCAGCAGCAAATCTGTTGGATTTTCCAGGCTCTGATGTAGGTCCATTGATTCCTGTGTTCTGGGAGGTTTTGCCTGAGCTCTCAGCAGTCCCAGGTCTGTACCCACCTCCTGTGGCAGGTCTTGGGCATCCTGTCCCTTCCCTGGTCCCTTCCCTGGTCCCTTCCCTGGTCCCTTCCCTGATCCCTTCCCACCCACAGCAGTGAAAATGAAGCCTCCTTTCCTGCTGCAAAGGGGCTCCTGAACCACTGAGGGCATGAGCTCCACCGTTATGTGCAGCCTGTAGTAATCTCCAATCTTCATACTTTCATTTGTGCGACAGACAAAGAGCTTTTCCAGCCTTTCATGTGCTGAATGACAGGCCCTGCTCCCTCCCCAGCACTTCCTCTGACTCACTCATCACAAGCTATTTTAGAAAGTGCTACTGACAAAAAATACGTTTTGATCTCTTATGAGTAAATAAAGAGCCTCCTCTTTGGGGTATTTAAAAAGGTTTTTGTCCCTCCCCACCCCACATCCAGGGGCCCCCAGGCCGTGAGCCACAGCCTGGGTGTGATGGGTTGGGGTGGGACTGACAGAGCTCTGCTCTGCAAAAGGGCTTTAAGTTTCTCCACAGCAACAAAGAGGACTCACCCAAGCTGTTCATGCAATACACTTTTCACTCCAAGCAGGGTCAGGGGCACGAGCCAGGCAGAACCAAAGCACGCAGGAATTTGTGCCCTTTGGTGAGCCATCCTGCTGAGACACTGCCCTCCTCCCTGTGTGCCCCCAGAGCGGGTGGGATGAAAGGGAAGCCCGTGTCCATGTCCCCCCTCACGGGGTCCGTGGAAGCCCCGGAGCCGAGATGCTCAAATCCTGCATCCTAATGTGACGTTGCTGCGCAACCAGAGCGGAGCAGGAGCTGCTGCAAAGGGCGGCCCCGGGGAGCAGAACCTGCCCGGCACAGTCTGTGCAGCCAGGCTGCTTCCTCCTCCCCGGCTGGATCCTGCCAGGTCAGCAGCTGCTGCTGCTTTTTGTGCCTCATCCACCCATCCTGGTGGGCCTCTCAGACATCCCTGATTGTTCTGGCCAACATCTGTTCCCAATTTGTTGCTAATTCCTCGCTCTGCTCCTCCTGACCTGACTCTGGACATGGAGTTGAGTTCTTGCACAGACCTTGGCCATGAGGAGCTGCAGGACTCCCCCACTCCACCCCCTGAGCCCAGTGTGGAGAAAGTGGATCCTTTTGGAAGGTGAATCCTGCAGCACAGACCCCTGGGCGAGGCCAGGGCAGTGGGACAGGGGACAGCAGGTCACAGCCAGGCACTCACTGCCCACCCCGGGCCAGCACTGTTGTGTGGCTCCCCAGGGCTGGCTCACATCAGTGGGCAGCTAAATAATCTTAATATCAACTTGTCAAAGGACAAAGTCAGCTCTGAGTTGTTCTGCCCAGACACAAGTGTGAGTGAGAGCTTTGGATCCTCTGGAGCGAAAGGGAGATACAAACTCCTGGGTGGATGCCAGCTGGTAATGGTAAGCAGATGGCAGGAAGACTACTGAGAGAGGATGGGTTTATTTACTTGCTTATTCATTTACAGACCATATTTTGGGAAAAGAAAATTAACCTGACTTTGTTCCATTCACCTGCACTCAGAGAGAACACAGACACAGCCCACAGTACCTGTGCCTCTCCTGTTCCTCCTGCAGCAGGTCCCTGCTCTCCCGTGTTTATCTGCTGGAGGATGGGGTCAGGTCCTTCCAGTCTCCTGCACAGTTCTGCAAAGCTGGGCCTGACCTCATCACGGAGCTGGGATGTGAAAACTAATCATGAGACATCAGAACCACAGCAACACACGCTGCGAGGGGCCTCAGGCAGGAGCAGCTCTGTGCTGTCAGGCTGGAGATGCTCATCTTCCCTGTGAGAAATCAGGAATCCCAGCCCCGCTCCAGCAGCCTCTTCTCCACTCCCTGTCCCTGAGATCCCCCATCTCCTTCAACACAAGCACTCACCGTGAGGACTGGCTGTGATCCTGCTCCCTCCC
This sequence comes from Calyptomena viridis, assembly GCA_013390005.1. Lineage (NCBI taxonomy): Eukaryota > Metazoa > Chordata > Aves > Passeriformes > Eurylaimidae > Calyptomena > Calyptomena viridis. Next base: position 191,292 of record WEIV01030395.1, read on the forward strand.
AGCCTCAGCCCCTCTCAGCTCAGGCGAGAGCCTTCAACCTCGTTCTACCATAAATCCTCTGTGCGTCGAAAACACCCCAATGACGGGAAAACCCGGTGCCACCCCCAACTCCTCACCTCCAACCCTGGGGTATTCCCAAACCAGCAGGGAGCCCGGGCACAGACCCCACACAAAGGCCCGGGGCTCGCAGGGCAGTTGTCTCTGACAGTGACTGTGAAATGGCTCAGGGCAGGTGACAAAGGGACCTGCCCACAGCAGGTAAAACCTTCACAACACACAGAGCTGATGCTGGAGAAAACTGCCCCGAGAACCTGCCCTGGGTCCAGATCCCTCTCCCAGAGGTGCCGGCCTTTCAGCTTGACTTGAATTGCAAAATAATTAACTCAACAAAGGCTCGGAAGTGGTTCGGCACACGTGCCTGTCTCATGCACTGCTGCCGGTGTCCTTTTATCACTCCACTGGCTTTTGTTGGCCGTGCTGAGACTTCATGGAGTTCCACAGCCCTTCTCCTCCTCTTTCCACTGCACATTTCTCGGATCGCTGGCTAAAACCACCTCAAGCCTGAGCTCAGGGGAGGAGGGACAGAGCCCGGGGAGCCCCCAGTGCTCAGGGCTCGAGTCCATCCCTGCCCACACCGGGCCGGGCACCGCGGCAGTGCCTGAGCTGCCCTTTCAGCCCGGAGCCATACCTGGCTCCTACCCTGCTCTTGCTGTACTTTTTTCCCCTTCTTGATGAAAAGAAGATCTTTTCTGATTGAACTAATTACGCTGATTGAATTTCCTCCCTCTCTGTGTCTCTGAGTGTGAAAGGTTTCCTTAATTTGATGGGGGTAATTGTTATGCATACACTGTCAGATGTTAATGCAATTCCGTGATTGACAGGTAATCAGTACATCAGCTGTACGAAAAGAGTGAATAAGTCTGTAATTTTATTTCCCTTGATTCCACTGTGTGGGATGGCAGGAAAATCTAAATTAGCAATCAGGGAAGGCAACCCTGCTCCAGCACGAGCTGCTCACAGCCCAGGAGATGGCTGGGGCTGGGATTGCAAGGGCTCCCTCGGGATCTGAAGGACTTACCTGGCAACACCTGCCTCATTGCTGGGCCCCCTGGGGCTGCTTTCCCCAGGAACTCGTCTGGGGCCCAGATCTGCTCCCACATCCCTGCAGCCCTGCTCCCAGGGCACACGGAGTGGGACACACTTCCTACAGAGAGAGGCAGAATTTCCTCAGAAACCTCAACACTGGGTACCCCAAAATCCCCCCGAGAAACCTGTGAGCCAGGTAAAGCTCCGGGGCTGTGCAGGGGGAGAGCTCGCTCTGCCACAGCCCTGCAGAGAGGGCAAGGCACCAGCAGGGCACTGGTGTCCAGGTGCCCCCCTGGGCTCCCCTGCAGCGGGAAGGGAGGGAAGGAAAGGGAGTAGCTTGGAGATTTTCACTTTTAAGCTTCCATGGGGCTGGCAGAGCTGTGTGACAGGGAGAAGGAACCTGGGGCTCCTGCCAGCACCTGACAGCGGTGCCCGATCCATTTACTGCTCGTCAGCTGCTGACGAGCCCCAGACAGGCAGGAGGGAGGAACGCCAAAACAGAAATTCCTCCAGAACATTTTCTGAGGCTTCTTATATCCCTCCTTTTCTTTCTTTAGTAAGACCTTGCTGCAATTTTTTGCTCGTCTCCGAGCTCGGATCCCAGGATATCACTGTGCGACAGCTCTGACTCGAAATCTGAGCAGACACGTGTGCCCACAGTCATCTGCTGCCGAGGCTGAGGCTTGTGTGTGTCTGCAGAGCCTCCCCTGTGCCGACACGGTACCAGCTGCCTCGGGCCATGGGGAGCCTGGGGACCCACACAGCCGGACGGGAGAAACGCAGAGTAAGGGAACCACCAAAGGAACTGATTCCTCCCTCCTCTCCCCTGGAATTGATCCACGGTGGGTCAAACAAAACCTGTAGCCCACGAGTGGGTGCTGGTGGTTCCTCCTTCCCCGGGCAAGGAGCTGCAGCCCAGCTCCCCCCGACACCCACCACTCCCAAGAGCTCCCGGAGGAAAAGGCCCCTCTGGCCACCCCTCCCCAGGCCACAGGCAGGGCTGGGGGCTCAGGAACCTGCAGCTCCAGGGCTGGGGATGGCTGAGAGCGCACAGCAGGGAAAGGGAGAGGCAGCAGGACCGTGAGCAGCATCCTCCGAGCCGCCGGCATTAACATAAAAAAGGGTCAAATCCTCCTATGAAGAGCTGGGAGTGAATAGCTACATTTACCATTAGTAAGATTTATCTGAAATACTTAAAATCCCTTTTGGAAGGATTTTAGTCTTTAGGAGGCTGCTTCTCTCCCCCAGAGCGTGCATAAACCAGGCTATTCAAGGCAAAAAAATCCGTGCTGATTGGGATGCGGAGCGCTGCCCTGCACTTCAATGGGATTGAGCAGGGGATGAGCCAGCGAGGAGCTCTGCCCATCACGGAGATGATACAGGAGACTCGAGGAGCTTAGTGGTTCTTAGGGAAAGAAACAGGGTGTGAGAGGAGATTAGAGCAGGACCTCGCTGTAGTCAATAAATCCCAAGGAAGAGCAGAGACTGCTATGCTGGCAGAGCGCCCCTCATTCTGTAGAACACATAAAGCACCGTCTCCAGTTAAAAGGATGTTTGACATCGGAGAAAATTAGGCAGATATTTTTTATCCAGCGTGTCACGTGCAAAATAAATTGCAAAGGGCAGCAGCAGGAGCAGCTGGTAAAGACAGATTAAAAATCAGATTTAGACAAGCATCTTCGGGCAAGAAAGATATTTAGGATTAGGCTGCTAATTTGTAATCACAGATGGGGATGGGGCTGTGCTGTGTACACAGGCTGGAAGAGGAGCACAGACGCTGCTTACGGAGCCAGGAGCAGGGGAATGCACCAGGAGGAAAACGCTCGCATCCAGCAGGAAAATACCCATGTCCAGGAGGAGAGGATTCCTTTGAAAGGAGCCCCGATATTGCCCGAACTGCTGCAATAGAGCAGGAGCGTGCGGTGCCCAGGCTGGGGCTCCCGGTGCCGGAACTACGGGAGCGGGGACTGTAGGTGGCAATCGCATCTTGCGATGGGAGGGAGGCGAGAATTCTGCCTGAGGGCAGCGAGCTGGGGAAGGGGCTGCAAAGCCGGGGACCCCCCGAGCTCCCCATTCACTTGCCCACAGCCCGGGAGAGACCGCTGTGTTCAGACAAAGAGCCGATGTTACTTCCCCAGCAAGGGATCATTTCCGGACAGCAAAGACTTTCTTGCAGACTCTATTTCCCAGTCCCGGACAGCAGCCCCTCTCCGCGGGCTGTGCACACACGAACCATGAAGGGGGTGGAACATCAACGAGGTGACAGATTGTTCAGCAGTTCTCTGTCACCAGGCGCTGATGGAAGTCTCTCTCGCCGCCACCACCCAGCAGATGCCACCTCAGGTCCCTGCCAGGTCAGGGGCTGGGGACAACCGGGACATGTCTGCACCACGTGCAGGGCAGGACTGTGCGGGCTGGGGCAGGGGCTGGCACAGGGTCCGGCACAGCCGCGGTGACACCCGCTCTGCCCCGACCTTGTCACACGCGGCCGCCTCCCCTCAGCGCTCCCGCAGCCGTGACCCGACTTTGCTGTCCCACCGCGACACGAAGCCCTTGCCGTGACAGCTTCGGGAGCGAGGGGGGCAGCCGTGAGAGCCGGCAGGTGGTGACAGGCTTTTAGCGACAATTTTCTGTGACCCCGCGCACTCGGGGGCTGCCACAGCTCCGAGTGGCCCCAGCGCCTCTCCCCGAGAGGCTGCCACGCTCCTGCTGGTGCAGCGAGGCAAGGAGAGCCCCGGCGATGGTTCCTCCCTGCTCTCACACCTCTGTGCACAGTGGTGTCCGTGTGCTCGGCTCTGGCACAGACACGTGTGCTGCTCCTGACACCCACGGACTGCAGGGCAACCCTCGGGCTTTGACACCTTTCCCTCCCCTTCAGGCTCCTGTTCCTTCCCCTCACCACACAGTTCATCAGTTACACCTTTCACTTGGAGATGGAAACGTGGGTGTTTGTGATCGTGGCTTACAGCAGGTCACCCACCTCTGGGGCAGCACACACAGCCCCTGGCAGCGATGGAAACAGGGCACAGGAGCTATAAATCACTGCTTGTCAGGCTCCCCAAGCATGAAATAACCTCCCAGTGGCTCCAAGGGCTGCCAGACCCAACAGCACGGGCTGTGGCTCTGCCTTTGCCAATGGCACCTCTTGCCCACAGCCCACGATGGACCCCTGTGGGAGGGTCACCCATTCCCACGGGGATCCAGGATGGGTAAACAGGGATTCTGATCCCATTCCCACACCTAACAGGAGAAAGGATTTCCTCTGACATTATTTGGAGCGATAGGCCAGAGACCCTGAATTCTTCATCCCCCTTCCCTTATGTGAAGAACACCTGATGCTGAACCCAAGGGAGAAGCAAACCCCCAGGGCTGTATCTCCGAGCTGGGGAAGCTGTGAAGGAAAATATTGGCTTGAAAAAGCTCCGAGGGAAAATGTTCCACGAGCACCAGCAGCACAGGGCTCAGGTGCAGGAGAAGAGCCAGGAATGCTGGAGGGAGCAGAGCAGAGTGACAGCAGCTGCTGGAACGGCCTCAAACCACAGAGGCATTTGGGCAGTAAAATCCCGTGTTCTGGGGTGGCTTCTTAATTCCCTGGTGAGAATCAAAGAGCTGAGGCAACCCCGGGGACACTCGTGTCCAGTGACAGGTCCTGCCGGGGTGGCAGTGCCACCTGGGGGCTGTGCCACCGCGCGGGGCTGGTTCGAGCTGGATGTGAAGATCCCCCCTCACAACAGGCTGTTACAGCTCCACAGCCCAGCGCGGGGCACCAAAGGCAGGTGAGAGTATTCCGTCCTTTCCTGGGATTTTAAAAGCATCACAGCACTCCAGCACGTGGATAAGAGCCTCGGGTGAGGGCTGAGTGTCATCCAGATGGTTTTCTCTGCCCTGCAGCACCTCGTGTCCTTTCCCTGCCTCACCCCCAGCCCCCTCTGAGCTCACACTGCCTCGGGCTCATGGTTTCACTGCAGGCAGCTGCTTTTTGCTTTCCATTTCCACAGCAGGAACCGTTTGCCTTCCCCAGACCTCTCCTCCCGACTCAGGAACTGGCTGATGGTGGGCACAGCTCTGAGCATCCTTCCAGGGCAGGACGTTGTCACATCAATAAAACCCAGGACAGAAGCAGGAGTGAAGACCTTCTTGTCTAATTCCCCACTTGACCTGTCCCGTTTTGGGGTCCTGGGGTGGTGAGGAGTCACCAAGCTCTGTTGAAACCATGAAGGATCTTCTCCCACACGTCTCATGCTGGTCTGGTGCTGCTGCTGGTCAGGGGCACCAGTGCAGATCCCAGCAGGGAGTTCTGGGTCAAACCCCACAGAATATGGAGCTGCTGAAAACAGAAATTCCTGGAAGCTGTCCCCTTTCTTCAAAATATTTAGAATTTTTGTCAAAAAAAGGCTGACAACACCCAAACTGACTCTTTTGGACTGGCTTCTCACACTCTGCAGTTTTCAGCCAACATTTTTCAATGGGTTTTGGCAGAAAATCTTTGGGTTTTGACAGTTGTTCTTTTCTCAGTGACAAGCTGACATCTTCCACTACATTTTTTTTAGAATACTTGAGTTTTGGTTGTTGGTATTTGACTCGAGAAAAGAGAAACTGATTTTCACAAACCCTGCAATAGAAAAGTGAAGTATCAGTGGGTCAGGATGATCCCATGTGTTGGGTCTCAGGGAGCCATTGGGAGAGCTGGGGCAGGGAAGGAGAACAGGGGACAGAGCACGACCTTTCCACTCCTCCCAGCTCAGGCAGGAGCACCAGATTTACTCGTGGCATTTCAAACACTTGTGTCACCTTCTGCTCCCAAGGCTGTGGATCTGTTGGCTCCTGCCAAGGCCTGCAATGAAGTGAGTGGCTCACTCAGGATTCTCAGTTGCTGCCCCAACTTTGGGGTCCCCTCTGGTCCAGACTGAGCTTCTCCTTGCACTGACCTCCCTGCACAAATCACAAAGGCATGGACAACTCCATCTGATAAAAACAAAGACTTATCCCCCCCGAGCACTCCTGGGAAAAGCCCTGAATGTCCCTTCTCTGGCACAACTGGACATGACCAAAGTGCCCAGTTTGTCCCTGTTCTCCCCCAGGACCCCACAGTCCCTGAGCTCCAGCTCCTCCAGGATTATGTGCTCTCACCTCCCAGCTCAGAGGGACCCGACTGTCACCCCTGAGAGTCACCAGTGTTAATGTCACCCCTGAGAGTCACCAGTGTTAATGTCACCCTGACGTGGTTCTTTACAACTTCCTACATGTGATGGACTCGGGGAATGTCGCTGTTTTAATTACACTGAGATGCCAGGCAAGATTGGTTATGCAAGTCAATAAATCACTCAGCTGCACTGATTAAACAGGAGTAATATTTTGAATAAGTGACTGTCTCAGGAACCATCATTACTGTATTACATTATCATTCTCCTCTGCACGTATATTGCAAACAAAATTAAATGGAGATGTCAAGTTGCACACAGAGTAGACACTAATTAAGGCAAAAGCTCTGAGGTCCTTTTCCCCTTTCTCCAAGGTGTGACTCTGGAGCAAAGACCACCACGAGCACCAGCCATGGAGAGGCTCTTCCCACCTGTGCTGTGGCTTTGACACTTACCTGTGGATGCAGCCAGAGACTCTGCTGCCCTCTGGGCAGTGCCTGCCAAACTGGGGCACAGATGGAAGGAGGACTGGAGGAAAACACATCAGGCAGAAAGGGGATGGATGTGCTTCCACCAGGTGATGCTCCCCCAGGGAAGGGGTGTGCCCTCCATGGCTGGGAGAGGAGCCCAAGCCAACTCCAGCTGGCTTTTGTCACCCTCACAAGGGACACGTCCCCACAGACACTGCTGGGGGATGGCCCACATTATAAACGAGGTGAGAGCAGATGATCCCGTGATCCTCCCTCGTCTTAAACTCTGAAATGATGAATTGTATCAGATATTCCAGGCGAACATTATTTATTTGATCTGATTTTCACAGATAATTAATTTCTCTGAAAGTACCTACTGGTACCTTTAGGAAGCACTGGCATGTTCATTAGATTTATAGCTCCTTCCTGGGTAATGACTAATACATGAAGAGTCTGAGTCTGGTCCCTGGGAGGAAGGCAGCATCTCGTGGGAGGGATACACCAAGTGAGAGAAAAGCCTGTGTTAAACTGACTTCTCAAAATAACCATAATGGTATGTCTTAGCTGGTTGCCAGAAGAGAGACAAGAGAATATCATCAAGGTGAAATACTTTCTGATGAGCATCTTTCATGGCACAGAGCCTCAGCCAGATGCAGGAAAGCTTCCAGCTGACCTCAAGTTAAATGTCACATCAAACAGTGGGGTTTGTTCCAGAGCTCATCAGCCTGTTCCTGCTCTTCCAGAGCTCCTGGAACAAGCTGTGGGGATGGTCTGACCCCTCTGCCTTGGCAGCTGTGACCTGCTGGCAGTGCCCACCCGGGCCATGGTGTCCTGGTGGGGCTGAGCCAGGACAGACACCCCGGCTACAAACTCACACCCTGCACAAAATCGATGTTTTAGCACCAGGCAGATGAGTGTTAAAAGTCAGGAGCACAATCTGGGGGGTTGTAGCAGCCTGGAATGGTTCCTTTATCTGTTTTTTATTACTCCAGCCTTTGAGTCCCACACTCAGGGCTGTGGTTCCTGCTGCCCCTTCCTGGCTGCTGCTGTTCTCTGTTCTCCAGGACTCAGGAACACACAAGTGGGGCTGCTCTGCTGGTGTCCTCACTGTCACCAACACCAACACCTCCCCCAGCAACCCTGGAATGTCCCTCCTGTCCCCAGCCTGGCTCCCTCCCATCTCTTGTGCCCGAGCCAGACCCTGTCCCGGGATGTGCTCCCGAGACACTGCACGTTCTGCACATCCAGGCTGCAGGAAGGGGATTTACTTTACATAGGGGGAGCCCCAGCCAAGCTGGAGCAGAACACTTGTGCTTAGCATCAAATGGCGTGGTCAGTGAAAGGAGAGTTTTGGATAATAATTTGGCCCCAAACTGCTTTCTGGATTGAGTGATGCCCTATGGATTTCCAGCAGCAGAGGGGAGCTGCTCCTGCAGAGCAGATCAGTAAATGCCAAACTGCAGGTGAAAAATGCTTCTCCTGCATCACAGTCATTAAAATACGGTGAATTTTTAAGGCAATTCCTGTGTCATTCATGCTGACTTCAGATCACATCTCATTTTCCTTACAACAGCATTCAGACAGATCTCCAATGTGCTACACACTGAGATTTTTAACATTCATTTCCATGCATTTTTCTTTCTTTTCTTTTGCCTTGTGGGGCTTAGAAAGAGCCAGGGATGTCTGTTCTGTGTCACAGGCTGGGCTTCATTCCACCACAGCTGCTCCCCCAGTGTGAACACCCGTGTTCCAGCCCTGGCAAATGTGCACATGGGTCAGGCTGGTGCTGCTTCAGTGCCAGGCAAGGCACCCCTGCTGCTCTTGCACCATCATCTGCCCCCAAATTTAGTCCCTGCCTGCATGGTAGTGCCACAGGTGACCCCAGGGAGGGACATTCTCAGTGAGAGCCTGACGTGTGCTGCTGATGTGGGATGTGGGAACAGATGAAACATTTGGGGTCAGATCCATTGGGGGGATGGAGAACACGACACCACAGGACAGCAGAGGGGAGGATTACACTGAGCTGATGGTCAGGCCTGGCTCTGCAGAGACATTTATCCACGGGAGAGGCTCATTTAAGCTCAGTTTATGCAGAATGCAGCAGCTTTAGAAACCTAAGTGGGATATTAAATAATTCCTGGAGCAGCCAGGAGCCTGGTGAGACCCTTGGAAGGATGTTGGGAAACGAGGCCATTCATAAAAGCACTTAGAGCCCTTCCCTAGGCAGGCAGAGATCCAGGCAGCAGCTACAGGCAGGGAAAGGACACAGGGAGACCTGTCCCTGCATCTCCTGGGCTGGACACAGCACTGAACCTGCCCACAGACCACCCACCCAGGGGATGCTGCCTTTGGTCCACGCTCCTGTCTGACAAGTCTGGCTTTACAGACCCTTCTTCTCTCTCGTCTTAATTGGCTTTTCCCCAATTATGTTAATCCCCCCAGGAAAAGCTGGTTTCTAGCCCGTTTGTGCATTCACAGCCAAGCAGCATTTGGCAAAGCAGGAGACACTGGGAGTGTCCTGTGTATGATCCCGAGGAGTTTCCAGGCTGGGAGAGGGGACAGGGAACCAGGAGTTGGGCTCAGCCTCAGCTCTGCAAGGGTTAAAACACAGATATTGCCTTTCTGCTCAGTGAACCAAGTGATAGGATTGCAGTTAATGGTAATTTGAACATGTTTGGTCAACTAGAAATACATAACTAGATTGAAACATGAAAATGCCCCACGAATTTATACAACTGATGCATTTGAACGCAGTCAGCTGTTAACTTCATTGCAAGAAGGATGGGAGAAATAATTTGCAACAACCCACACATTTTTTATTGAACCTTTGCAAAGAGGAATAATGTATCAAACGTAGCTCTGTGTCTGCCTCACACCTCCAGACAGCAGCACTGCTCGTGGATGACTCAGCTGCAGTGTTCGGGATCTGATAGAAGAGCTTTTCAGCCACAAAAGATCTTTTTCTCATCTGACCTTGCTCCTTTGATAGCTGGAGCTCTCCTGGCAGTTGCAGGCACACAGACACCGTCTGCTTCCCCTCCCTCCCACCTAAGTCAGGCTCCTCACTCTTAAGTTTAACTTTGAGCTGCACAATGACCATCGGGCCACCCTGCTCGGCCATTCTGCCTCTTAGACGAGACTGCCAGTGTCACGGCCACCTGCAGAACAAAGGATCTCACACCTCCTCCCCACTCCCAGCTGCCAGCAATCCTGGCAGGATATCATCCCTTTTTTCTAAGAAAAGCATCAGAGAAATGTAAGCCATGGCTGCCTCTTCCTCAGCCTCCACAGGAGGAGGTGGCAGCAGCTCTAGCTGGGAGCCCACAGGGAAATTCATTCCTGTGCAGGGACAGAGGCCCAGATGGGGATGTTTCCACCAGGAACTGTCCCCGGTGTGGTTATCCAAACCTCCCAGCCCATCGAGTCTCTCTTGTTCCCTGCTGGGGCTTTTCCTTACCACTCCTCACATCCCCTGAGAGGGAGAAGGAGCTCTCAGACAATCCATTGGAAGAGCCCTCAGCAGTGTGTCCAAGGGGGAAGAGCAAGGATGGAGCTGGGGCATGGGGCAAGGCTGGTGCTCAGCAGCTTGAGAGGCTGGAACTCAGTGACTCACCAATAAATGCTCCAGCTTTCCTTATTTAGACTCCCCCATTTTCTCCTCTCATCTTGTTAGAGGGTGTAATTTATGTTGTGTGTGTCCATTTACCAGCCATTATATCCTAAATGAAAGAAGAGACAAAACATATTCTCTATTTAAAGCTTCCAAAATAGGCCTGATTAATATGTCCAATTGATTGTTCAGCTGTTCTACTCACTAATCTGCAAAAACTAATTAGGCAAGTGGGAAACCAAAATACTGGGTCATTTCCATCGTGTGCTAATGAATGTTCTTTGGTTTAGCAAATGTTTTCTTTCTACCACGGAAAAAGAGTAACACCGGAGACAGATCTGGCTGCCATAGTGAGAAAGCTGTGCTACCACTCAGATCCATAATTGATAAGTCTGAGTAGACTGGCCTGCAAAAATATCAGTATTGACTTGCTGGGAGGCCTGTGCTCTGGGCCGGACTGAAAACAGGATTTCTGGGTTGAATCCATTCAAAAAAGGTGGTACTTGAATCAGATTCCCAAGCTCATGGCCCTTCTGTCCCTCTCACATCCCCACCCCACCCAATAAACCCTTGAGCTCCCAAGGATGCCTTTGTGAAAGAGCCCTAGAGGGAATTCAGATATTCCAGAAAGATCATCTCATTCCCTCTAGAACTCAGAGATTGCTGCCTTCAACTTTTCATTTGCAATTTGCTGCTGAATTAGTGAATTTGCACTTGGTGCTGCAGCTTGGAGTGTCTGCACATCACATCCTTAATTGTCCCAATTACTACCGAGGCTGCTGGAGCCGTGTGAGCTCCGGCCTTTCCTGCCTTAAAACGGCCCCTAAAAAGACAGACACTAAAAATGGATGAGCCAGGTCAGAATGAGAAGCAGAGAAAGTGCTCTGCAGGATGCAGGGAGGAATCTGTCTGCAACCCAGCAGCCAGGAGAAGCCAAGAGCTCATCTCCAAGTTTCAATAAGCCAAGGAGAGGTAGTTGAGATGCAAATGTATGCACTTTGTAAATAACCCTTTTACTGCAGGTTAAAAGCCGGTCTCTGGAATCACATCCAGAGGAGACAATTAGAGCAACTCCCAGCCTGTGACTCGCCTCAGATCAGCACGTGTGGCTCAGCTCAGCAGAGTAAAGAGCCCTGATCAGTTTGATCCTCTCCTGTTTGATCTGGAACTTACACAATGAATATCTAATGCCGGCGTGCTCAGTGCCCGGGACTCCTTAAACTGAATAACTGATTCCATTAAAAGGGCATTAGCTCTGTACGCTCATAATTAATCTCCTCAAGAGAACTAATAGTTCAAAAGACTCACATGGAGCAAGGACATTTTACATCACACAGCTCATTTTTCCTAATTGATTAATTTAAAGCCATCTCCAGAGCCCAGTTCCGTGGCACAGAATCTCTTCACCCCACACACGGGGAAAATAAATAGCCGGCAGCTCCAGCACGTTCCTCGGGTCCTGGCAGAGCAGAGCAGAGCCGAGCAGAGCAGAGCCCAGCCGAGCCCAGCGTGTGTGGAGCCAAGAAAAGACTTCCAGGAGCCAAGAAAAGACTTCCAGGAGCCCGAGCCTGCGGCGCTCGGGGACAGCTCGGGGACAGCTCGGAGCCGCAGCCCCGTCCTTTCATCCCGCGGCTCCGCTCCATCCCCGGCGCTCGCCTGCAGCGCCTCAAAGCCGAGAGAGCGCTTTAAATACCTCGCTGTCGACCTCTGCCCTTTCCCGGGCATGTTCTGGAGGGAAGGGCTCTTCGCTTCAGACGTGGAGCAGCCGAGGCTGCGGCGGGAGGAAGGCAAAGGTGGGAGCTCTCACCTGCCCGCGGTGCTGCCCCTCCCTGCAGCACATTCCCGACGGGCACCGTGTCGTGCCAGGCGTGGGAGGTGCTGGCACAGCTGGCAGCCCGCAGCACCCCTGGGAGCCCCGTCCCCGGGGTGGGCACCACCGGGACACTGGGCACTGCAGGGATCTGGACACTGATGTCACTGGAGATGCCAGAGGAAAGAACACCTGCAGGAGAAGGCAGTGGAGAGGGAATTCCTCTGCCAGGGGCCAAACTCCCGTTCACCACATGCCATCTCACTGCACTTCTGCCCCTTGCTGGGGACACTTCTGCCACAAACACTGAGCTCTGTGCAGCTGCTTATCCAGTTACTTCTCAGAACATGGGTTTGATCCCAATCTGCTTCACTGGATTGGCAAATAGAAAGTGGTCTCAGAGAAAAATGGCCTTTTTTTGGAACTGGCAAAACCTTGTGGCTGCTGCTGAGAGAAACCCTGCAGCAGACACGACACATAACTAACCCCAGGAATCATCAGCTGAATTGAAACCCACAATGTTTGCTGCTGGAACTGAACATTCCCACAGTGTTCTGCCAGGGCTCACCCTGGGGGTGCTCATGGCACTGGGCATTGCTGTCATCCCCAAGTTATTTGATTAACTTCGTAGAACCAGAAATTAAGCAAGGAGTGGTTTTGCTAAAAAGTGATGCCACAGGAAAGATGAAAGCAACAAACCCAGACCCCGAAACAAGGTTTTCCTCCTCAGGACATGCTGACAGGGTGTTCTAGGTGGATCTGCTGGATCCTGGGGGCATCTCCAGGTGGGAGCTGGAGCTGGGGGTGCTGCTTAACTAGGAGGGACTCAGACACTGCAAAGCAGCACCAAGAGGGGCTGGTTAAAAGCACTGACTGTCCCTGTACCAGCTCTTGGGGCAGCTGTGAACAGTGATGGAGGGTGTCCTTTACAAGCACTCGTGGACCCACAGCATGGCAAACCTCCTGGCACACCTGCCCAGCCTGTGCCACACCTGCCCAGCCTGTGCCACACCTGCCCAACCTGTGCCACACCTGCCCAACCTCCTGCTGCTGCTGCCCAACCTCCTGCCACCTCTGCCAAGGTTTTACCAGCACACACAGCACTTGCAGAAAAGTTTGAGGACAGTGGAAAGAGGGTTTTGCCTCTGAACCAGTTTTGCCTTCTGCTGCTCAGCTCTGGCACTGGTGTCGTGGTGACTGCTGGTCTCAGAACTGGGGTTTAGTCCCAAGCTGAAGCTGGTTTTGCTGTGGGCCCTGCTCTGCCCACATGGTGCCACAGCAGCACACCAGGCTCCAAGCACAGCTATTCCTGCTCCAGAGTGTGGCCCGACATCCTGACACCCCAAGCTGAGCATCACTGGTTGTTATTGCCATCAGACCTGTCTGTGTGCCAAGTCCTGGGGGAAAATCTCCATCCCACCCAAAATGGTCCCACGGGAACAGGTCCTCTCAGCACCAACATCACAGGGAGACAGAGGTACCAAAACCTGCTTCTGTCATAAATAAAAGGTGTTTCAAATGAAACCAAATCACTCATTCTGCTCAGAACTGGGTACTGGCTGATCACAGTTACAAACACCCCAAATTTCCAGGAGTGCCCAAAGAACAGACAGTCTCCAATAGCTGCTGCAAATGCTACATAATGATTTCCCGTTATTTAATTCTCCACGAGGTTTGATAGCTTTCCATAAGTCAAGGTTTATTTGCCTTCCCTTGAATGTCACACATAATTCTTGTGGAAATGTTTATTTGCCTAATGCAATTTTTAGTGTCCAGGTTATTTATTCCTTCCATTTGTCAGCTAAAAGAAAGCCCCCTTAGCCTCCAGCCTGATTACTTACAGTAATGCAGTGGCTCAGGCTCTTTCATCTTCTCAGTGTGACTGAAATGCATTTACAGCTGAATGGATTATCACCCAAAAAATCTAATTTTAAAACATATACTACATTTTAATACACTTTGCATTGCACATAAGTAATCTGTGAACTAAAACCTAATCAGGAACTTGTATGTTGTTAACTGTGAGGATTAACCAATAAAGGGGACGTGTGGAGGGAGGTGCAGAGTGAGGCAACCACGGCCTTTTCCTCACCCTTCTATTTGTGACAGGTCCCCAAGGCCTCGCTCACCACAGACAACCAGGTACAAACATCTGTGTTGTCAGTGTGGCCCCAAGTTTGTCTTGGAGCTGAAAACTGCTCTACAGCCCAATATCCCAATATCCCAACAGCCCAATATCCCTGACATCCCGACATCCTGACACCCCAACACCCCAACATCTCAACATCCCAACATCCCAACATCCCGACATCCTGACACCCCAACATCCCAACATCCCAACACCCCAACATCCCTGACATCCCA
>WEIV01030395.1:211791-229567 GCA_013390005.1 Calyptomena viridis
CCACATCCCTCCCCACATCCCTCCCCACACCCCCGTGTCCCGGCTTGTCATCGTTAAACCATCCTGACCTTCAACCCCCCTCTCCATTTAACAAGAGATTTTGCTGCCAGGAGCTGAAACAGCCCCTTCACCTCGGCCCCGAGAGTAAAATGTTTAAAGTCATTAGTGGCTGCTCTGGCCGCAGCCGATTACACACACATTTCTGCTCAGTGATTAATTTAATCACAGGAAATGGTTCCACTGTTCACTTTGGGGAAGTTGATGAAATAAGAGAATTCGGTTCTTTTCTGAGTTACATTCTTGAAAAGCAAATTTTTGGCTCAAAGTGAAAGTTTAATTTAATTACGAAATTAAACTCCCTTGTACTGGAAGAAACAGAGCTTCCCTAAAAGTGTCAGGGAGCAGCCACGGCAGAGGAACAGCCCCCGGTCCCGGGCTGCCAGTCCCACCCCCCGCCTGGGATGTGGACTCTGCTGCTGCTCTTTCCTCATCAGCTTAATGGGACTGAACAAAGGAGAAAAGAATCCATTCCCCCACAGGAATCTCTGTGGAGGAAGACTTGGCTTTCCTGGATAAACCTACAAATTGCTCCTCTTTGAAATACAGGTTTGGATGCCCCTCAAGAATTTCCAAGGATGGAGGGCACCCAAACACGGAGCCCTGGCAGGATCTGGGAGGTGCCACCAGACTCAGCAGATGTCTTGGCTGGGGGGTCCAACCTGTGCCTGTGCCTCCCTCACTCTTGTCCTTCGTGGCCAGTTAGAGATTTGCTTTTCTTTAAAGCACTCGGGCTCCTCTTTTTCATGTTAACCAACCTGATGGTATGAAAGCTTTCACTGCTCCATGGGCCAGAAAAGCTGTGCTCCTTCCAAAAATGCCTCAGAGCTACATAAAACCATCATCAGAAAAGGTGAAAAAAGTCACAACAATTATTTATTGACTCACGGTTTAAGAAAATGTTATTTCCTCTCACTAACAGAATAAAGGAGATCCAGGCTGTAATGCTATTGCTCCCACTCTTCAATCAATAACTTCCACAATAACTCAGCCTCACTCACCCCAGCCCACATTTCCAGCCTCATTTCTCAGCGCTTTTGACGAGCCCAGGAGAATAAAAGGATGTGGAATTACACCGACCATTTCATACACAAGTGATGTGACAAATGCCTCGGCCCCTGGCACCCAGCTGCTCCCCCAGCCCACAAAGGCAGCAGTGCCTTGAGCTCCCTGCCAGTGATGGCACAGGGTGGGGGGCAGTGTCCCCTGTCCCCCCATGGCTTCAGCCACCAGGTCTCAGCAGTGCCCAGGGCTGGCACAGCTCCTGGGCTCAGCCTGGGCACAGCTCTGCCCGACAGAATCCTCGTCCAGGTGAGACTCACCTGGCTGCAAACCAGCTCTGCAGGGCAGTTGGGAGCCCTGGCCCCAACTGGTGATGAGGCTCATCATCACTAAATGCCAACCCTGCTCCCGATTTCCTTCTCTATCTCATTTTCAAGCCCTTCACATCATGGCAGGTCCTGGACTAGTGATGTTTGCAGCTCCACAGTGTTCCATCCCCTCACACCTGTTTATTTGGGTGGTCTCAGGTGATTAGTGCTGGGATTCACCAGAAGGGGATGGGGGGAGGAACTTCCCCACTGCAAAGCCCATCCCTGGAGCTCTGTCAGGGAAAATGTGGAAGCCAATAATTAACAAGTCATTCCAATAATTTACCTTTTCTAAACCACTGAACTCTGACTCTGGAAGGTCTCAGCCAGCTCCCAGGCCACATCCCAGTCAGACCTCACTGCACCCTCTGGTCCAAGTCCATCATCACTCACTCACTCATCATTGCCATGGTTTTGTCTTACCAAAAGCCACATCCCCTCCATGCTTATTAATATGATTAATAATTAGGGGGAAAAATGCACTTCGGATCGAGATAAAATAAATATGTGAATAAAAGACAGATCTAATAAACCCGGAGAGAATTTATGATTTTCTCAGCCATCGCGTTGCCAGAGATAATGTTGCACAGTAAAGCTGATTTGCTGGATGAGAACCATATAATTTATCCTGTCAGGGAACATAAGAAATCTTGTCTGTGAAGGGGATGACTGATGGGCTCATGGAAACTGGCAGGGAAGCAAATAAAATAATTTTGTCTGTTAAAAATATCTAATTATCATGTCCTTGTTTATGACAACGCACACTGTGTCAATACCTACAACACGGATTTCTGGTTTATGCTGAAACTTTCTTTTTATTTAAAGTTTGAGAATTTTTACAGCCAGTAATTACAGCTGTTAACTCTTTGCTCTGATGTAGGAGCTTCTCCCCAGGAAGAGCTCTGGTACCTGAGCTGACACTGCTTCCCTCAGCCAGCTCTGCTGGGAACTTTCTGTGTGAAAAGCATGAGCTCAAGTCAGCTCAGAATGATCAGCCCCCAGAGAACAGCCCCTGGCTGTGCTGGGCTGGGTCTGTCGTGTGTCTGCACAAGGACTTGCATCCCACACATGGGGGGTTGGCTGTTCCCACCACAGATGCCCACGGATCCCAACAGGGGTGGCACTGGCACTGATGTGCCTGGCCTGGCACATCTGTGTCTGTCTGTCTGTCACTGCCAGCACTCACAGCTCCCCTGCTCAGGTGGGGACCACCCCATCCCCACCCCCGAGCTTTGGGGGGTCCTTCCCCCCCGGCCTCTCCCCTCTGCCCTCACTCAGGTTTGATGCAAGACATTATTACCCTATTTCAGGATGTGGCTCATCCACAACCAACGGGACAGTTACTGGGATGTGGGAGGAAGCACTGGGATTGTGCTTTGAGGGGTGGGAAGTTGGGTTGTCGGATGGTCCCAGACTGGTCCTAGAATAGCTGTGAGCAAGAGGGAGGGGAGAACCAAACAGAAATGGGGAACTGGAAAAGTGATGAGTTGAGGAGAAGAGCTGTAAAAATCAGTTTGCTGGAATTCTGGGAAGAAAAATAGAAAATATGTCTTAAAAGCCACCGCAGCTGAGAGCTGGAAAGGTCACAGGTTTGCATTCCCCGCGCGGGGAGCTCTGCTAATCACAGTTTAACAGGGTTCACTGGTGAGGAATGGTTTCAGTGGCAGCACTCGCTCCTCGCCAGGAAGTGTGGACCTGGGTTAATGACACCTTCTTCTGCACGAAATTCCTTTTCACTGGAGCGTGTGCGAGAGGGACTTTGATTTGAACGAGGATTGATGCCGGTCCCGCAAACCAGGGCACCAACCAGCCACAGACCGGGGCGTTTGTGCCCGCACCCCCGGCTGTGCCCGCACCCCCCGGCTGTGCCCGCACCCCCCCGGCTGTGCCCGCACCCCCGGCTGTGCCCTGAACTGCAGCGTCTCGCCAGCCTGACTAGTCTGCAATAATCCGAGGGACAGGGCTGAGCTCCCCTGCCCAGCAGAGGTTCGCTGCCAGCTCGTAAAGCCGGAGCCGCGCGTGGGGGCTAATTGGCATCATTAGGGCTGAGGAACTGCGACAGGCAGCGCTGCTCGGCGCGGAGCCGCCTCCGCGGGCCCGGGGAGCATCTGGAGCAACCGGAGCATCCTCAGCACCCTCAGCACCCTCAGCACCCTCAGCATCCTCAGCACCCTCAGCACCCTCAGCACCCTCAGCACCCTCCTCCCGGGGGAGCGCCCCGATCTTCTGAGCCCACAGCTCCCGACTGGCCCGGCCCGGGGCCGCGGTGGGACATCCCGGGCAGCCCCTGCTCTGTGCCTCCCGAACTGCACCGCTGGTGCCGGACCAGGGCAGGGCACCCTGAGGAGTGAGGTCTGTCCTGGCAGGGCTGTGGTGGGTCCTGCACCTCACCTGCCCCGGGACCATCTCACCTGCCCCGGGACCACCTCACCTGCCCCGGGACCACCCCACCTGCCCCGGGACCACCTCACCTGCCCCGGGACCACCTCCCCTGCCCCCGGACCACCCCACCTGCCCCGGGACCACCTCACCTGCCCCGGGACCATCTCACCTGCCCCGGGACCATCTCACCTGCCCCGGGACCACCCCACCTGCCCCGGGACCACCGCACACACGTGGGAGAGCGGAGCCCACACTGGCACCGACCCCTCTGCAGCTGGTGCAGGTGCCAAGCTCTGCATGGGACAGGACGGGCTGCCCCAGAGCCCTCCCTGCCAGAACTTGTGCTGGTTCTTTGGCATCTATTTTCTGTATTCCCGCTCTTACTTTCACATCCAAGCAGAGAACGAGGCAGTGCTGGGCTGTCCTCACCCAGAGGTCCTGGTGCAGCATCAGGCGCTGCAGGTGCCATGAGGTAAAATGCCAGAAGAGAAAGTGAAAATAATAAACGGGTACAATGATGCAATAAAGGGGATTAAATCCGAGCAAAATCAGGTGACATCCATCTAGAGCATCTTCTTTGGAGGTTACTCATGTAGAAAACGTGCCCACATCAGCACAGAGCTCAGTTTAGCTCCACGATTGGATAATACTCAGGCAAACGACTCTCATAATTCTGCATTCTGTGCTCCAGAGTGAATCCTGTTGGCTTCCACAGACACTTTGTGCACACAGCTGGATGCAGGGACACAGCAATGCTGCTGTCCCCGCAGGTGGCCGGGGCCAGTGGGTGTCTGGGCTGGGCAGGAGTGGCACAGGATGGACGTGGGCACAGCCCAGAGTCACCTCCCAGCCCCATCCTCTGAGCCCAGCTTGTCTTATTCCAGTGAACACCCACTAGGGTTCAGCCTGTGCTAATTACTGAAGCATCACTTTCTGGTTTGGTAATGTCACCTCCCGTGGCATCAGCCCCATCCCACCAGTGCTGCCCACCACTGCCACCACCTCACTGGGCACGTCCTGGGCTCGGAGCCGACCTGCTCCACTCGAGGTCAGGTACAGACCTGCCCAGGAGACCAGCCTTTCCTGATGGTTGCAGAATTTACAGGAAAGCAGCCTTTCCTTACATGGCTGCAGAGTTTAACAAGGCCAGAGCATCCTCAATGCCTTCAAGCACCACTGTAATGCTGTGAATGTGGACACTGGGAGCAGTGACATCACTGCACCATCACTGTCTGGCTCCCAGCAAGGCATTCCACGCTCTCCTTAGGAATCTCTTTGGGAAGTGTCCTTTGTGGTGATAAGGGCCATAACAGCTTTATTTCCCCCCTCCCCACGCTGTTCTGGCTCACACCCTGTGTGGTTCTTTGTGTCATTTTTATAGTGGCTTATAAAGCCTCAGTGGATGGAGTGTGTGAGAGACAGCCTGGCTTTTGTCAGGGCTGAAGTGGAAATGTTCCAGTTGTTGAGACTCCTATGGCACTTGGCTAAATAAAATCAGGTGGAAAATGAGGAAAACACAGATATTTGCTTTGTATTAGATCATTATTTCTTCCTCAGAACACTGTTACTACTCAGCATTTACATCCTGTTGTGTGAGGGCTTCAAATGCTGCTGCACATTTGGAGCCTCTGCTGAGGACACACCACCCCACAGACACTCTGGCTGCACAGCCCTGTGAGCTCCCACACCCTGTGGCTGGACACCCCTGTGTGCTGGACACTGAACCAGAGTTTCACAAATAAAAGCTCTATTTTCTCCTCCTGACCTGGTCACAGGCCCCAGCTCAGCCACGACCCCCGAGGCAAAGGCACATCTTCCTTTTCCCTTTCCTGGGCTGTCAATCTCCCCCTCATTAAAGCTGGAACTGTGTGTCAGAGGTGGCAGCTCCCTGCTACTGAATTCCAGCCCTCAGAGCACACGTTCCCCACGCCAGCACTTCATGTTCCTTAAGGTTCATTTTCAAAGTCACTGCAGCCCTTGCTCTCAGTAAGTGCAAATGCCAAGCTCTGCAAAGGACGAGGGGAAGGTGGGGGAGATACCACCATCATACCCTCTTTAAAAATTGATAAAAATAAGATTAACAGATGCCTCTGGCTGTGAGACTCCATCGCTGGAGCATCGTGCCCGTGCTCAGCACATCTCCATGGCAACGCACGGATGTGGCCTGAATAGACACGGCCCGAAATTCGGGGTTTGCTTGAACTTGTGAGGTGTTTGTGTGCTCAGACCTTGTCCCCACAGCTGTGGCAGGAGGGAGGTGGGCAGGGGAGGTGGCTGTGCAGCCACGGGGAGCAGTGGTGGCATCGGTGGTTTTCAAACACCATTTCTGCTGGAATTACCCAAGTCAATCAGATTTGCAGGCTGGGAAGCAGGGAGGTGTCTTGGGGACAAGATGGCTTTGTGGGTGGGACAGGGCAGGGACAAGTGGCATCGTGGCAAATCCTAGATGGAGACTCCAATTCAAGGCTGGACAAGTGAGGCAGGATGGTCAAAAGGCGACAGGGAGTCCCGTCCCTCCTGCTGCAGTGCCAGGAGCTCGTGGGGGACTGTGTTCACCCAGGACCCTCCTCCACCCCACCTTTATCCCCCCCGAGCCAGGCTGACCCCTGCTCTCCACCTGCACACAGCACACACCGAGTGGAAATATTCCATTTGATGCTCCACATCCTTTGTCAACGATTCATCTCCCTCCTCCTGCTGCTCCCTGCAGCTGCAGCAGCCCCAGCCCCCCTTTTCCCACCCTGCCACCAGCCCTGGCTTTGAGCTGCCTTTACCTCACACCAGGAAACCCCCGTGGCACCACAGAGTGTTCTGTGCCCCGAGGCCTCTGTCCCAGCTCTGCTCACAGCACTGACTTCTCCCCACCCCGTTTTTCCTCCGAGGATGCTGTAACTGCTCCTCTTTGCAGCTCCTCTTTGCAGAGATATCTGGGAAGCAGATGTTGAAACAGGAATACTGGAAATCAGAGGAGCCATTTAATTCTCAGGAAATTTTAAGTGCAAGACCAAAAAAACCCAAACAACAGAACAAAACTGTGGGAAACCTTCCCAAATCACCCTCCCAGCTCAAACTCAGATTATTTACTTCGGCCCAGCCTGGACCAGCACTATTTTCTGAGTTTACCATTCACCTTTATCCAAACTGCCCTTCTCTGGAGGCTTTCCCTTCCTTCTGCTGCTGCCTCAGGGTCGGTTCAGCCCGTGCCAATGAGCCCAGAGCCCTTGTTTCACCCAGGAGAGCTCAGTCCCTGACAGTGACCAGAGAGCAAAGCTGCAGCTGAGCGAGTCGAGGTAATTCAGTTACACAGAACAACATTGATTTGTTGTCACAAAGCATTTGTTCCCCAAACAGCACTTCCAGCTGAAAGGGAAGGATGGGAAAACCCTGCTGAAGTTTAAAGTTCCTGCAAATGAGCCAAACTTTGGTTTACAACCAAGTACATGTTCTCCAGCAGGGAGAGGGATGGGATCTGCTGACGGCAGCACATTTTCCCCCATAATGATGCATTTTTCAGTAAGATCAGCACAGCAAAACGAGTGTTCTCACACCAGGTGTTGTTTTCTGTTCCCTCCTTGCAAAGCCCGTTACCAGTGTCTGCCTGTCCATCCACCCTGGTGGCACTGTGGTGGCACTGTGGTGGCACTGACCAGCATCCACTGGGAAGGATTCCCTGGATGCTCTCTCCCCTTCCCAGCACAGTGACTGACAGCAGGACAAACTGCTTCTTCTAAGCCAAGAACTCAGGAGAACTCAGCCTGGGCTGGGGAAGGGGCTCAGCTCCCACCACAGACCATGAGAGGAACGTGTTTCCTCCCTCCCAGCCCTGCATTCCCCTGTGCTCTGCACAGAAGGTACTTGTGCTTTTAAGTTACATTTATTTAAATGTAAAATCCTCAGCTTAAATTGCAGGAGGTTTTGTGATATTTAATATCCAAAGCTAGGAAAGGTCATGTCTGCCTGAAAATAAAATGAGGTTTAATCTGGAGATTGTGTGTGGCAGGTTTTTTTATGAAAATTTGGTTTAGAAATAGATCTTAAATCCATAAGGTCACCGAGAGGAAGGTTTTTCTTTCTCAGAGTCTTATCACTCCTGTATCTCAGAGGAGCAAAGGATAATTCAAAGAGGAAAACAAAATCCTGTGCCATCCCTTCTCTTTATTTCTGCACCTGCACCCGGAACATTTCCTTCTACATCCATTCCTCACGCTCCTCCTCTGCTCTGTATTTGAATATCTGTTTAAGGTGTCCCAAACATGACACTCTTCTTACACTCCCCAGGATTTTAACTCTTCACCTCCCTGTTGAGTTCATGGCAGAACGTACCACAAAGCCATCCCAAGAGTATCCAAACTGATTTTTTAATTAAACCTCAAATGCTGAACTTCATTCTTTGTCCTTAATATCACCCTCAATCTTCCTGGCTCCTGTGCCTCCCAGGGGATCCGTGCCCAGCAATGACCAGTTCTGGGCACGGCTCTGGCAGGGACACAGTCCCACAGCTCTGCTCCCCAGTCCAGGCTCCTCTGGCTGCAGGAGAGCAGGATTGTCCCCACACCCTGCTTGCCCTGCACAGTAAGGAGGGCTCTGTGCCCCCTCCCTGGGCAGTGCCAAGCAGTGGGTTTTGTGCAGCCTGACCCTGGCCAGGCACCTGGAGAAGGAACCTGCTCTGACCAAATCCGTGTTCCTGGGGTTCCAACCCTCCCTTCCCGCTGGGAGAGGCAGCTCCACACTCACAGCTGAGCACTTCACCAAACCTTTTACTGGCATTTCTGTCACTCCCTTTGATCTTGTTAAGAACCAAAGAAAGCAATTACATCCTTAATCTTGTTCTGTAAAACTGTAGCTACAGATAAAACCACCACGGGTAACACATAGCAGAGCACAAACACAAACAGGAGAGTAAAAATGACAAGTGATCTTTGATGCCTGACTCGAGACACCTAGAAAGGAGCTTCAGAACTCCCAGGAATTTCAAATCCCTCTAAGACAAGCTGCAAACTCATGGGCTTTTTTTCTGGCACTTGTGTACTAAGAACAGAAAGTATCAGCAAGGAAGGAGATAAGGTTTCCTTCTAATTCTAGATACACTTACTGATATGAGTGCAGATCTGTGAGATTTCAGGGCCCAAAGGGGAAGGAAAACAGAAGCAAAGCTTAAGCTAAGAAAGGAATTTCTGCTTCCTAAGTACAGGGAAGAGATGAAGCTCAAGGAATTAAGTGCACAGCATTTTGTTTGCTGAAAAAATATTGTTCTCACTTTGGGAGAAATCCAGCACAGTGGAATCACTGTCTATGACTTAAAAATCTCATTTTTCACTGCAGGGACTATTCCAGTCCCATAGCAGAACTTGTTTGGCATCTACACCTTGTGTAGCATCTATACCTTGTGTGTTGAATTTCTGTGCTTGTGTGAAGTCTCTCCTGCCACAGCCCCCGTGGGAAGCCAGGGGAGCAGCACTGGTGATATTTGCTTTTCACTAAGCACCCGAATCCTTGCAAAAATACCTTCTGTAAAACAGGAATTACTGCAAAACAGGAATTCCTTGTTCCAGCTGATTCCAGCCACCCCATGCCCTGGGACTCCTGGGAAGAGCAGCACCACACGGGAGGCACAAGGTCCCTGCCAGGTTCCCAGAGCAGGCAGAAAGCCCCAGTCTGACTCTTACAGTGCAGGGAAGGCAGGAACGGGGTCCCCTTAAAAAACAACCAGTGCAGAGAGTTTACACCCGTTCCTGTTCCAAAGGGTTCATGCATAATTCAGTGATGATGGAGCTTATACAGAGCCATTAAACCCAACGTGCTCAGCCCTCAGATCTCAGAAATAACCAGGGGACCACTCCTTTCCAGGGGCCACCAGCTGGAGAGCCTTTGCTGTGGGGAGCTGGGGCCATGAGCACTCAGGGACCAGCACCTGAGGGAATTCAGCACATCCCCACCAGCTCCATGTCCCTGGGACTCTGTGGCAGCATCACACCCAGCTCAGCTCATTCCACACCCATCTCTGGAGCACCCACGTTCCACCCCCAGGTCCCCCCTTCCCCTGGCACTCCCGGGTCCCACGGGGCAGAGGGCAGGCACTGGGGGGACCCTGTCACACAGCTGGGCCCAGCAGCCCGGGAGAGCATTAAAATCGGCGTTTGGAGAGGAAATGTGACACCTGGTTATTACACGACGTAATGGAATCAGCCAAGTGGTAAATGCAGCTTTTAAATAGGTTTTGTGTTGCCCATTAGCTCGAGTGATGCTGATGAGTTGTGACGGGGACGGGGCTGCTCTGCAGCTCTCCCTGGAAAGCTGCTCCTGTGCCCAGGGCTGGGGGGGCTCTGGGACCACCCAGAGCCCAGAGGGACCCACTTGCAGCATCCTCTGCCCACCCGTGGGACACTGGGCAGGGTGAGCCCCCCGCCCCTCCCCAGGGGCAGCAGGCACTGAACGGGAGCAGCAGCAAACAGCAGCCACAGTGCGAGGGAACCTTCTGGAATTGTGTGATTTCAGAGAGAGGAAATGTTCCCACGCCAGTGCCTGGGAACAGCAGCCACCCAGCAGCAGCTCGGGAGCTCCAGCCACGCCTGGGAAGGGACGAGTCTCAACCCAAGGGTGTGTTTCATTTAATCAACTAAGTATTATTTCTTGGTATTTACAAAACACAAACTGGTGGGAAGGAAAACCCAGGAGGGACCAGGGAGCCTCGGAGTTCTGTCCCTTCCTTCCCACATCCCTCCTGGCTCCGCTCCTCACTCCCAGCAGAGGAAAACTGGAGCTGTGGCTGCAGAGCTGTGGCACATGGTGGGCAAATGCAGCCAGTGCCAGGGCTGGTGGGGGTCACCCCGGGGGCTCCAGCCCCTCACTGGGGCTCCTGGGCTCCAGCCAGTGACCCCCAGGGATGCAGAGCTGGTGGGAAGGGGCTGGGCAGGCTCAGGGCCCTGCAGCCTCCTCTGCTCTGTCCCAGTGACTCCCTGCACACTCCCAGCACCTCCCAGAACAGGGACTGGAGACAAACCCCTCTACTGGGCACCCCAGGCCCATCTGTTCTCCTTAAAGGCCACCAAAAATGCCAGTGATATGTTCTGGAAGGCTCCTCTGTACCACTGCTTTCTGCTTAACAACCTGGCTTTGGGTGGGATTTCTCCTCCTCTGTGTGTTCAGCTTTTCCTCCTCCAGGAGGGATCAGCCAGTCCCAGACTCAGAGCTCATTGATTTAGGGAGGCAGAAAGGACTCCAAGGTCTCCTGCCACTGATCCCACCACGGGCACACGTGAGCCCTGGCACAGGTTGATCTGCTGCTGTTACTCTGCATTTTTTTCAGCCAGACGTGGTTTGGGAAAGGTTTTATCTCCATTTACAGTTTCTAACAAGAACAGAGCTCAGATTTCCTCACTGCTTTGGAGCTTGCCAGCACTTCTCAGATTTTCAGAGCGACGCAGCAACTGCTTTTATTCTTTTCACTTGCAGTCAGTGCTCTCATGTTTTCCCAGGATAAAGCTTATTAAAAATGCATAGAGAATAGAGGCTTATGGAGAAAAAAAAATGCAAAGAAAAAAATCCTAGTTAATTGGAATTTGGAAAGAGTTGTACTATCACAGGTTTAAAATCCAAACCAGATTTTCAAATCCAAGCTGGTTCCATTTGCTTTGGCCCAAAACCTGTTTTTAAGAAAAGTGTTCAATGAAAGTGTTAAAGGAAACATCAAGTCTGAGTTTCTTAAAATTCTGCAGTAAAGATGTTTGAAATGAAAAAGCCATTTTGACTCAACTTTAACTTCCAGCCTCAGTGGTCTCAGGATAAATCCTTACAGTGCAGGGGCAGGTTTGTTCCTTCCCTGGAAAGGAGAATCCTCAAATGACAACAACAGCAAGTTTATTTCCTTTACCCCATAAACAGTCCATTGTTTCTCAGTAACATTAAGCAAAAGTCAGTATTTTAATTGTGCTGTAACATCTTCCATAAGGAATCATAAAAATTCACAGATATATTTCCCTTTAAAATGAAACCATTTATTCAGAGTAGGTAAAGCCCTCTCTGCCTAGCAGGGGTCTCCACACAGCAATTGCGTTTTTTAGGAGAGTAATTCCTTCTATTTATGCCAACACTGATGAATGGCTGAGGCACTGGGAACTTCCATTGTCTGTTTAGGAACTTACAAACCTAAAATGCCCCCATTCAACCCAGTACAAGGCATTGCCCGAAGGGTGGGAGCTGGATTTTTAACCAGGCACTAAAACAGCAGCTCAGAAGCAATTTGAGCTGTTATTGGGCACTGCACAGCTCAGGCAGCACTGGCTGTGCCCAGGCAGAGCCCAGGGCCAGGGCCAGCTGTGCACACACCAGCCCAGATGTGCACACACCAGCCCTAGTGCCAGCTGTGCACACACCAGCCCAGCTGTGCACACACCAGCCCNTTTTATCTCCATTTACAGTTTCTAACAAGAACAGAGCTCAGATTTCCTCACTGCTTTGGAGCTTGCCAGCACTTCTCAGATTTTCAGAGCGACGCAGCAACTGCTTTTATTCTTTTCACTTGCAGTCAGTGCTCTCATGTTTTCCCAGGATAAAGCTTATTAAAAATGCATAGAGAATAGAGGCTTATGGAGAAAAAAAAATGCAAAGAAAAAAATCCTAGTTAATTGGAATTTGGAAAGAGTTGTACTATCACAGGTTTAAAATCCAAACCAGATTTTCCAACCCAAGCTGGTTCCATTTGCTTTGGCCCAAAACCTGTTTTTAAGAAAAGTGTTCAATGAAAGTGTTAAAGGAAACATCAAGTCTGAGTTTCTTAAAATTCTGCAGTAAAGATGTTTGAAATGAAAAAGCCATTTTGACTCAACTTTAACTTCCAGCCTCAGTGGTCTCAGGATAAATCCTTACTTTCCATTTCCAGTGCAGGGGCAGGTTTGTTCCTTCCCTGGAAAGGAGAATCCTCAAATGCCAACAACATCAAGTTTATTTCCTTTACTCCATAAACAGTCCATTGTTTTTCAGTAACATTAAGCAAAATTCAATATTTTAATTGTGCTGTAAGATCTTCCATAAGGAATCATAAAAATTCACAGATATATTTCCCTTTAAAATGAAACCATTTATTCAGAGTAGGTAAAGCCCTCTCTGCCTAGCAGGGGTCTCCACACAGCAATTGCGTTTTTTAGGAGAGTAATTCCTTCTATTTATGCCAACACTGATGAATGGCTGAGGCACTGGGAACTTCCATTGTCTGTTTAGGAACTTACAAACCTAAAATGCCCCCATTCAACCCAGTACAAGGCATTGCCCGAAGGGTGGGAGCTGGATTTTTAACCAGGCACTAAAACAGCAGCTCAGAAGCAATTTGAGCTGTTATTGGGCACTGCACAGCTCAGGCAGCACTGGCTGTGCCCAGGCAGAGCCCAGGGCCAGGGCCAGCTGTGCACACGCCAGCCCAGATGTGCACACACCAGCCCTAGTGCCAGCTGTGTACACACCAGCCCAGATGTGCACACACCAGCCCCAGCCCAGCTGTGCACACACCAGCCCAGCTGTGCACACACCAGCCCAGCTGTGCACACACCAGCAGCAATCCCAAGTTCACTGGAAGCCTCTGGCTGGAAGGAAGCAATTTGCCAGTCTCTCACTTGAGAGACCTGAAAAGAATAGGAAAAACAAATCAAATAGTTCCTCGGGTTTAGTTTCANAATTCCTTCTATTTATGCCAACACTGATGAATGGCTGAGGCACTGGGAACTTCCATTGTCTGTTTAGGAACTTACAAACCTAAAATGCTCCCATTCAACCCAGTACAAGGCATTGCCCGAAGGGTGGGAGTGGATTTTTAACCAGGCACTAAAACAGCAGCTCAGAAGCAATTTGAGCTGTTATTGGGCACTGCACAGCTCAGGCAGCACTGGCTGTGCCCAGGCAGAGCCCAGGGCCAGGGCCAGCTGTGCACACGCCAGCCCAGATGTGCACACACCAGCCCTAGTGCCAGCTGTGTACACACCAGCCCAGATGTGCACACACCAGCCCCAGCCCAGCTGTGCACACACCAGCCCAGCTGTGCACACACCAGCCCAGCTGTGCACAAGCAATCCCAAGTTCACTGGAAGCCTCTGGCTGGAAGGAAGCAATTTGCCAGTCTCTCACTTGAGAGACCTGAAAAGAATAGGAAAAACAAATCAAATAGTTCCTCGGGTTTAGTTTCATTGTCTCTGCAAACCGTCTCTATCAAAGCTCTGCAAACAATAAAATCCAAATTTAAGAGAAGTGCTGAACCATTTAACCCTTGCTTACACACAACAGAAAATAACACACACTATTTATTACTTCTAAATTTACTCCTGAGCATCAAAACCATCTCTGTGCTGACACAGGACCCTCTCTACTTCTACTTCAAATGTCACTTATCTTCCTTACTTTTTGTGTTGGAGTTTCAAGTGTTCCCTCTAACTCATCCCACTTATGCACAGCAGTCCCTGTTTCCCACTGCACTTCGCAGCACCCTTGGAGAATGAGGAAGCACAAACCACCCTGCACTCACTAGACTAAGTTTTTACCCAGGAATACTTGGGTCTCCTGAA
Source organism: Calyptomena viridis (assembly GCA_013390005.1). Taxonomy (NCBI): domain Eukaryota; kingdom Metazoa; phylum Chordata; class Aves; order Passeriformes; family Eurylaimidae; genus Calyptomena; species Calyptomena viridis. Next base: position 226,148 of record WEIV01030395.1, read on the forward strand.
GTGCCAGTTGCTGAAACCCAGCCGAAATGTGCCAGCCCAGCAAATCCTGAGCAGCACTTAGAGAAGTGAGAAATGCGGCGTTGCTGAATTGAACACCGAGTTATCTGAGCAGCTCCGTTCCTTCTGGCTGCTCCCAGAAACCCACATTTAATGGGATTGTTCCAGCGCTGGGAGCCCCGCACAGCAGAGATCAGAAGGACAACTCCAGGCAGTGAGGAGCCGGGAAACAATGACATCCCGGGAAAAGCCCAAACCTTCCCAGGCACGAGCGGAATTGCCGGAAGGGTCTCATGGAATCAATAAAATATCCCGGCAAATGGAACCAGTGCAGCCCTTCCCCTACCCCGGGTTCAGGTGATATTTTCTGTCAGGTGACATTTTCTGTTGCTCCGACCCCTCCCTGGCTCTGCCTGGGGTGGCTTTTACCGGGCTCTTTGATGTCCCTTAAACACCCAACGCTGCCGGGCGGTGACACCGGTGATGTGTTTGTGATGGTTCCGGGCTGTGCCGGGGGGTCAGGAGGGACCGGGGGAATTTGGCAGCGCAGAGGACACTGCCCAGCCCAGTGACACCCCCGAGTGCCCACAGCAAAACCCCAAGTCTTTCCTCTGACAAAATCCTCCCTCCCAAAGGTGTTTGTGTCACCCACAAATTGGCCCATTTCCCGTAACGTGGCAGCAGCCACACTGATATGGCATATTTGGCTGAGACTTCATTCTCTAAAAATCTGGAATTGAGAAGTTCTGGTTCCCACAGCAACCACAGGTAGCAATTATCCTGGTTCTGGAAATTTCTAGAATAGAAGGAATATTTGCTTTCTGCAGCCCACTGCTAAGTGCACAGCAAAAGATGTGTCTCTGTGCATCAAAATTAATTTATTTTCCTTTTGATGTGTTTGTAGCTCTGTTTACACCTTAGAAATCTTTTCTATATCAACGTTTTGGGGCAGTTTTTTATACCTGCTACAAGATACAGAACCTCCTAAAACACAGCACGCTTAATTTATTTCCACTTTGCTCCAGTCATTGCAACAAATGCAATTCATTGCACTTGCTGCAGCACGTTTTCCCTCTGTATATCACATATAATGAATATCACCACAATAAAATTCATAGTTTGTGACACTGCTGATTAATACCAGCTTCTCACGGAAAAGAAAGATTACTGCAGCCATTATGAATTTATACAGGTCTTGCTTTTCCCATTAGAAGACACAAAGTGATGCAGGATACTTCCAGAACGGGAAAACCCTTTCCTGGCTGCCGATGAACGAGGAAACCCAGAGCACAACCACATGTTTGCCCCTTCCCAGGCAGTTGGACAAGTGGCCATCGGTATTTTTAGCAGGTTAACACACTTTAAATGCAGTGATCTCAACAAAGCAGGAGAGCAGGAACAGTGTAGTGTTTCTATGGGGATATTTAAGGACCTGCAGGTTCCCTGAATTCACCCCCGAATATTCCTGTGATTAACAGACCACCAGAGGTTTCGTGGTTTATTTTTTCTTTAATTAGCCAACCTCTCCTAATGAGCTGCCCTTGTCTCCAGGACCTGATGTCCCGATGCAGAGCAGGAATTACTGAGCAGAGGCCCTGCTTCTCCCCGGCCCCATTTGGGAAATGCTCTTTCACTGGAGAAGTTCAGTGATGCTGAAACCGCCCCAAACCTCTCCCTGTCGCCTCCTCTTCTGTCACAGTTCCAGACTCACTTGGGGCTGCAAATTACCTTTGGTTCCGCCCTCCCCGGCCCGCAGCACTGGCCAAACCACACGGAAAACGACAAAGATTAAAGCCCGATTTCTAATCCACTTTTGCTTTGTTTGCTACCGAGTCCCCCCCACCAGCCCCTGCTGCAGATGTTGTGTCCCCCGGGGCCGGACAGCCCCAAACAGCCCCAGATGTGCCTTTGGGCCGGGAGCAGCTCTTCCTCCACGCTCAGCCTGGTGGGAGAGGAGGGACAATTCCTGCCTCCCCCTGGGAGCCCTCGGGGGTGTCAGTGCTGCAAAGTGTCCCCATCACTCCAGTGCGTTCTCGAGGGACTCGGCCCTCCCGGAGCCAAGTGCAGCACTTGATTTAAATTTTTGCTGTCAGATCTGATTAAAAATTAAGTTGAACACAGTTGTAGGAAAACTAAATTAACATTCTTTTTGAGTAGCACCATGTAATTTAATGCAACAACTCATACAATTGAGTCATGCACGTACTAATATATGTCTGGAGGAGCCGAGGGCTGGGAGCAGGCAGGGACATGGGGCTGGATTTGCTCTCTGAAGGAGCTCAGGCAAACGAACAGGCACAACCACGGGAGCCCACTGGCATTTCAGTACTCCAAAGAGAGGAAAATAAACAGGATATTGGAGTTCCACAGGGTGGAGTTTCGAGGAGGCAGCTCCCATTGGGCGCTCCCTCCTTGCAAGATGGGTGGAAATTTCCATCCTCACTTTCGATTTAGGATTTTTGGAGAACAGTCCCTGAGTCAGCTTTGGAAAGGAGCGTTGGACTTTGCTGTTTGTTGTCAGCACAGCTGAACCCTGCGGTGCCAGGGAACCCCCACCCCGTGCCCCTTCCTGTGGCTGCCAGAGGCCACAGAACCCACTGCACACACCCCGGGACAGGGAGCATTTAACAACTCACTCCCCAGGGGCTGCTGGAATCTTCTCAGCTCCTGTATCCAAGAAACAGCCGAGAGGATCGGTGATCCAAGGGAACAGAGGGGAGGAAATGCCTGTTTTCTGCCTGGCACTGCCCAGCTGCAGGGGCTGCACTCACCCACCCACGGGCACGTCCCTGCTTTGCCCCCAGGACCCTGTCAGGTGAGAGGGCACCGACCCTGCAGGAGTTACAGGGTACCCAGGCAGTGCCCAAGGCCACTCAGGATCAGTGATGGAGCCAGAGGATGGGCTCAATGCCCTCCATCCCAACCTCATAACCATAAAATCATTGCAGCTTCCCAGCAAGACACAGGTAAGACATCCATTGAGAAACGTGTCCCCCCTCCAGAGCCTGAGCACTTCGGGACAGTTTCCATTTCTTTACAGTTTTCACACTGAATGGAGACAGCTCAGACACTGGGATTTCAATTCAAGGGCCATTTAGGATTGAAAAATAGAGACAGGTTTATAGACAAAATGGGAACATTTCACAAAAACTCTGTCTCCTGCTCGCTCTCTGAGAATTATTGTCTCTTATTATCCAGCAACAAAGGGAGGATTCGCTGCCTTGCCAAGGTGAGTGCCATCAGTCCTCCTGTCACTGCAGAATGGGGAGGAAAATAACATTGACCTGAAACCTGAGCCACGAGGCTGAGGGGGCCCTGGAACACTGGAACACTGGGCTGATCCCATCCCTCCTCCAGCAGAGGGGCTGGGGGGGACAGGGAATGGTGAGGGGGACAGGGAATGGTGAGGGGGGACAGGGAATG
>WEIV01030395.1:229694-248488 GCA_013390005.1 Calyptomena viridis
AGGGAATGGTGAGGGAGGGGCAGGGAATGGTGAGGGAGGGGCAGGGAATGGTGAGGGAGGGGCAGGGAATGGAGAGGGGGGGCCGGGAATGGAGAGGGGGGGCCGGGAATGTGCAGTGCAGCAGCCGGGCCCCAGCGCTGAAGGCGTGTGAGGCTCGGGCGGGCAGGACGGGAGGAGTCACCCTGTGACAGGGACTCTGCTCGACGTGGCAGCAGTTTCTTGCCATTAGCAGCGTTCTGGGAATGTCATTCAAACTGCCCATCATTTCTGCAGGTATTTTTGGCTCTGAGAGTGCTGAGGTTCATTGTGTAACCCACTCATCTCTCAGCTATTTATACCCCCAGCCACGCAGGCAGGGACAGGCAGGGACAGGCAGGGACAGGCAGGCTCTGCCCAGGGCTCTGCCGCCGCGGGACAGCGGGATGCCCCTTGCTGCCTTCTGCTTCCTTTCACAGAGCTGCTATAAAGCAGCTTAATGTCAGCAATCCAGAGCCTTGCTTTGATGCAGCCGGGTGAGACGGAGACTCGGGAATGGATTTGGGAGCTGTTGATCCTGTTCCCCACCTGCAGCTCCGCGGGGGCCGGGCAGGAGCTGTGGGTCCAGCCCATCTCCTCCCTCCTGCCAGCTGGGGAAAGGAAGGAGACGCTTCCCACTGGGAAGTTTCAGCCCTGCTGCCCCTCCGTTTCTGCCCCCCAGGAGGGAGGCGGGTCCTGCCCCAGCAAATGCAGCCACAGGGCTGTGACAGAGGGTCCAAAATGCCCCTGGGCACCGACACACCTTATCCGAGTCACACCTGCACAGCTGGAGACTCTGCCCGAGCACTGGGGACTGTCCCTGGTTTCTCTGCAGCCACGGAGCTGACGAGGGGTCACTGTGATGGCTCTGAGGGGGGTGCACAGCCCCTCTCCCCCCTGTGCTCCCCGAGAGCCCCCGCACAGCACAGACACTCCAGGGAGGGAACCACAGCCCAGGCACTGCCTGGGAGCAGCTGCTCAGCATTCAGGGGCCTGTCTGTCCCATTAGAGACCACAATTATGGTCCAGGCAAGTTATTAGAGCTGCCAGCAGCATCTTCCTGCCTCTGCTGAAGGGCACTGTGAGGTCCCACAGCACTAATGCACCAAAGCAGAAGTGAACCAGGTTGGAATCACGACCCAAAGCCTCAGCACAGGATCACTGCACAGGAAAACATGCACAGAGATGGCAAAACTGCAAATTCCCTGCAATACAACAGCCAGGCTGGGCTGTGGGGTTCCATTTGCCACCTCAGTGGAGGCACCTGTGTTAACAAACACACCAGAGACTGTCGTGGGCCACCCCTGCCCCACGTGTGCTCCCAGCACAGCTCCAGCAGGGCCATGGCCAGAGGGGCAGCTCGGACTGGGAGCTGCACTTGGCTGCTGGGAGCCCTTGGAGGAGCAGAAAATCGAGATCCTGCTGTGTGACCCCTCAGTGTGCAAGGCAGCCACGGGAACTGCACGACTCTCTAAGTGCCTTATTAGGTTTTATTAATTCTTTTCTAGAAAGTGCTGCCAGAAGAGGTGTTGGGCAATTATCTGCAGACAGAGCTGCCACCAGGAATCAACATCTGCAGAGAAACCTATCGAAGGGCTCTCCTCCCCCTGGGAACGCTCAGTCAGGAGAGTTTACAGTGAATGAAAGGAAACTGGGAAGGATTGCAGCACGAGGAGAGCTGGTGTGCCTGGAGCAGGGAGGGGGTTACATGAACCAGCCCCAACCCCAGCAACTGCACCCTGTGCACTGGAGCAGAGCACGAGGCTCTTCACAAAGTGCTTCACCCCTAAGCCCGTTAAAGCAAACAAATTCTGTCTCTTCCTGCTCTACAGCTGGGGTTTCAATGGGCATTTCTGCAAAACAAGGCTGAGGTGGGACATGGTCCTGCTGGCTGGTCACCTGCTGAAGGAAACCCTTCATCCTGGATGCTTTCTCCCTGTCAGCTCCAACTCTGACCCAGCTTCTCCCCTTCCACAGGCTGCAAGGTTTTCGGATGAGAGGTGGCAGGTTGTGTCTCCAGCAGGATGGAAGATAATTTGGCTGGACTGGCCCCTGCAGACCTGCTCTGTGTGGACACAGAGAGCAGCACCTGAGCAGGACTCGGCCCTTCAGGCACAGCTTGCAGCTCCTCCCGGCCTTTCCCATGGAATTCCCCTGCAGTGGCTCACACGCCCCGGGAGAGGGGGATGCTCAGGGCACCCGGGAACACCGTGCCAGGGGCTGCACCCAGCCCGGCCTCAGCAGCAGGGCAGAATTCCCACTCTGTGAACTTGAGGGGCAGGACAGCTGAGATATATGCCAGAATATCTGGCATTATTCATTCATTGCTCAAATTCTTCATCCCTAAAATTAAAGCCTGGCTCTTTGACTCCTGCCCAAGGTGTCTCCCCCCATCTCCCTTTGCTCCCCGTGGTGTCTCAGCTCCAGAATTCACCCTCTGAACAGTTTTGCCTCAGGTCTTTAATAAGAGGAGCTTTGCCATTGCTTATTATGACTAAAATTAAATGTCACCTTGGGTTTTCCTCGCTCACTTTAGTGCACTCCACTGCTGCCTCCTCCATCTATAAAAGGAAACTTTATGGCTCTTTGCTCTCAGCTACTTAAAAATTGCATGCAAACAGAAAAATATCTCCATTTCTCTTTTTTTTTGTTGTTGTTAACATGAAGAAATAGTTTGTGTTGCACGTTCACTGCACAGTGACCTGGGAGAGCTGCACAACTGTTCAGGCTGATGCAAATAAGGTTTTACAGTGGTGAGATAAATACTGGGGGAAATGGAGATTCTGCAATGACTTCTCCCACCCCTCTGGGTTCCACTCCCCTGCCTCATAAAGGGAGGTTGTGTTCACCTCTAACACCTTCATCCTGACCTGCTTTTACTGCCTCGACCCCCAGATTAATGACATGTTGATCTGCAGTTGGTGGGGCAGAGGGATCCCACAGGTACCTCTGAGGTTTATAAGATACAGGGGAGTTCCCAGACAAGTATTTCAGAACAAGAAAATTTAAACCCAAATTCCTTAACAGTTTCCCACTGAAATGGCTCATCCCACAAGTCTGGTGAATGAACCTGCCTGACATTCCTTTTCTCTGCTGGGGCAAGAAAAGTCACTAAATGACAGCCCTGCTCTTGCTTCAGAGATGTGGGACACTCCAGGGAGAAAACCAAGCCTAAACCCCCAAACAGGGAAGGAATGCAGAGAATCCCAGTATCCATCACCTCATAAAAAATTAATTTTTTTGTTTTTCTTACTGCCTGCTCTGTCAAACCCGAAGTGACACAGCTTTGAATGATGTATCTGTAGATCCCTCCAGGACCTCCCTGTCTTTCCTCATTAGTGCCATTTCCACAACTTTAACAAAAAAAAATTAAAAATTGAGCCAAATCCGAGTCCTGGCACTGCTGGTTGAACAGCAGCAGAACAGGATGTGTGGAGAGAGACTTCAGGGTGTCATGTGCAGAGTGACATTTCCCACTCTCTGCTTCCAGCTCTGGCAGAGCATCTGGAATTTCCTGGTCCATTGGGTTATGTGCCATCAGGAACAACTCCCCATTCCTCCAATCTCCTTCCCTTCCCGTTCATGCTCCTCACTCTACAGCAGCAAAGATCTCTGTGCTCTGCAAACAAGCATTTCCCTCGTGGGACAGCACCAAATCCAGATCCTCTGCTTGGAATGTTGCTGCTCCCACTGTCCCTCCTGGAGGCAGCACTGGGGGCTGTGGGAGCTGATTTACAGGGCTCCAAAATCCACCCTCAGACTTTGGGGCCGGTTCCATGCAGGGTCCCTGAGCCTGGGCCCGGGTCTGCCTTTCAGCTCTGCCCCAGTGGATCCCTTCATGCCGAGGGAACACAGCTCCTGTCCCCTGGAATACCTGGGATACTTTTGAAGTTGTTTTGCCAGCATCCAGATCAAGCTGGGCTCAGTTCTGATGACATCCTCACACTCCTCTTACACAGCTACAAAGATTGTTTTGATACTTCAAGGATATTTGACTCACTAGTCAAAATAAAGTACTAGAAATTGAATAAAAACTACCCTTGAATACAGAAATCACTTATTAACATGAGCTTGTTCTGTAGAACAGGATCTGGCCTGACTTCCCAATTAGCTCAGACACTGGGCTCTGCTGTTGGAGCCAACTGTGCGAGACACAGGGCTATTAATTAACTGCTGCACTTGCTCCAGCTTTTGTCAGCTCCTAAATGGATTTTTCCCTAAGTGACAGGGTGTATGTCTGGAACAAGGGCACGGGAAACACTCCTTCACCCCAGGGCTGAACACCCCCCCGGCCCAGGGTTGTCACAGAACAGGGACCCCCCTGCCCATGGCCCACCCTCCCTCTCTGGCTCCGGGGAGTTCCCCGGGTACAAAGCCCAAGGAACTGGTGTCAGGTGGACAAACCTTCCAAAACCAGAGAGTCACAGAGCTGCAGCACCTCAATCCCACAGACTTGGGGCTGTTTCCAGCCTGGTGCAGCCCAGAGAACACCCATCCCCACTGAGCTCTGTGCTGCCAACCCAGCCTGTCTCAGCCTATTTTTTATTATTATTATTATTGCTGAGATGCAGATGAATTAGTTCTCCCGGGGCTTTGCACAGTTGTGTTTTTTTTTTTTTTATTTTGCTAAGCTGCATTTTCTTTTCCAGAAACCTTATTTTGATGTAAATCTTGTAAACAGGGACTGGTTCGTTCAAATGCTGAGCACAAAAGCTCTTCCGAAGAAGGAGATCAAAAGTCTGCAGTTGCCTTAATGAAAGGCAGACTGACAATTAGGCTGGGCAGGACTGTGTGGATGGGGGGAAAACACTGATTTAAGGGTTTAGAGATTGCCTGGGAGCACAAGGAAGCAGAGGTGCAAAACAGCGAGAAAGGGAGCAGGGGGATGAACCCCCCTTTATTTTGCTGCTCTAAACACCCTGAATGTAAAATGCCCATTGTTAAAGCTCATACAAAGCAGCTTCGTGGATGATAAGTGCCCAGGCAGATAGAAAATTGAACAAAATTGAAAATATTGAACCATTTAGAAAAATTGTTCAATATTTAAAGTGTTTTCTTTCAATCAGGTGTATCCATTTTGCTTTCTTTTCAAGTAGTTGCCATTCCTGAAACGACTACCAGGGGATAATTGCAGTACTTCTCACAAATGAAGTATAGACAACACAAGAAAAGCAGCCGAGCTGTCAATATCATGGCCAGAATGCACAGACAAATTGTCTTGCCCTGACACCAAAGGCATCGATCCTCCCTCTGCTGCCACAAACAACTGGGAAGAGGAGTGGGAGGATGGGGAGAGGGTTGGTCTGGGAGAGGCTGAGGTGCAGGAGAACACTTGGGGTGCACTTTCATTGTCCCCCGAAGTTCTTTTCGCTTCATTTTGAGGAATTCTGCCATACAAATGGGTTAAAAAAAACAGTTGCATAGGACCAGAGAGCGGGTAAAATTCGGCTCGTCATCCCTGGAGCCCTTCCTGCAGAAAGTCGGGAATGATTCAGTGCCCGATGTTCCTGCACAGTCACCAGGGCTCCCACGCTGGGCTGGAGGAGGGTCCTGCTGTGGGAACAGATTCCCCAGCGCTGGGAGCGGGTTCTGGGAGCTCCCCAAGAAGGGAGGATTGCCACGAGATTGGTAACAGAGGTAAAGGAAGTGTGGGAGTGTAGGAAAAGTGACAGCAGATCGCGTTGTTTTACAGAAGCTGTTACCCCCTTTTGGGGCTCAGTAACAACAATTTGCAGGGAACAAATGAAACAAATGGCCTTTTAAAGACTCCTGGCACAGCAGAGAGTGGTGTTTGTGTGGAAGGCTCGTTTGCATCCAGCGTGAGTGAATAAAACGTGTCAGGTGACAATAAGCAGGAAGGAGGAAGGTGGATGCACCTTGTTCAGCAGCTCTGGGAATGGGCAGCTGGAATGTGACCACAGTCATGGACACGACTGGGGGCTGAACTGGGTCATTTGTGAGGGCCCTTCCAACCCAAAGCACTCCGGGACTCTGCAGAGGCACCTCCCCACCCCCAGGCCATGTCCCCACTGCTCCCACACGAGCAGCACACGCAGGGAAAAAACCCTAAAAAACCCACCCAAAAGTTTTAAATAGAAGCAGAGCCTCGAGCCCAGAGGAGCATCTTGCACATGAAGCTCTGCAACCTCATCTCTGGATAAAGAGAAGTCAAATAGTTAATGCTGGAAGGGAAAAAAGATCCTGAGCTGGCTTTCATCTAATCTTAGCTGGACACAGCAGATTATGCAGAACACCACGGAAAGCAGCATAAGCATTTCCTTCAGTGCTTGAAATTATCCACATTATCTTAAAAATAAATCACGCCTATTGCCCCTTTGAAGTTCTGTCACTATTTTTAATCATGGAGTTGGGGCTTGGCTTTTGAGGTGAATTTGTCAGTAATTTATGCAGAGATTTGTGTGCTGATGCCGTGGGTATCTCTGGATCTGTGGAGATGCCAGAGCCACAGGAGCCACGGGCACATCAGCACATGTGCTGCCCCCACACAAAGAGCTCCAGCTCCCACCCAGCCCTCCCAGAGCCACAGACATCCCCCAGTGCACAAACCCCACACATCTGTCTTCTCTTCCTGACACATCTTTCCTTTGTGGGCTCCTGACAAGACTTACATTTTTAATTTTTACTTTTTAGCATCTATAAAAGCAGCAGCTCCAGGTGTTTTTTGGCTTCCATTGTCACTTGAATGTCAGTGGCAGTAAACAAGGATTTTCCTGCTCTCACAATGCCCTGGCACGAGGCAGTGGCACATTCAGGGATCATTTCATCAGAGGCATAACACACTAATCTGCTTAGCTCCAATTATTTAGCCATATGATCTATGTAAATCTGACCAGCTTGAGCAGCTTCAGGCCTTGTTGTGTTTGTGAGTAACTTTGATCCTGTGACTGTTTTGGCAGTTTTAAATATTTGCTGTTCACAGGAGGATGTGAATAACCAACCCCTCCAAACCAGTGTTTTGGAGGAGCTGCAGCCCAGCTGCTGGTCTGAAAGATGGGTCTAGATTTGGAATTTGATCCCCACAACTGGACCCTCCCTCGGACCAGCCTGGACACAGCCCCAGGTAACGACCCCAGGTCCAAAGAGCAGCTCCTGACAACCAACCCAGTGGCAGAGGCAGTTGGTTCCCCTCAGGCAGGGCCACATCACCCAGGTGATGCCAGAAGAGGAAAACAAATCCTGTCTGGTTTCCTATCACATTGATATTGGCAGCAGGGCAGTGTTTTACAAGGAAAACCAAACCCTTTCAAAGTCACTCTGACATAAGTGATGCTTTGGTTTAGTTTTCCTCAGACACTGGGGCTGTTCATGTCTCCAGCCTCTCTGAGCCTTTGCAGGAGCCCAGAAAGGAGCAGTTCCCACCCCCAGGTACCCCCAGAGCCCCATCCCCACCAGCACCAAACCCTGCAGTGCTGCAGCTTCATGGAGAAAACTGGGAAATGAATCCCCTGGAATGTCTCACCTGTGAAGGGTCATTACACCTCATTTTCATGTCAGAAGGACCTTAAATAAGATCAGATGTCACAGCTTTGGCTGTGGCTCCGAGGAGGAAGGGTGGATGTGTAACCCCATGGATGAGGGGCTGTGTGGTCATTGGCTCAGAATGGGGAGTGGAGGAGCAGGGGATGTGTTGGGAGGAGAGCAGGGACAGGATCCCTCGTGGGTGCAGGGACAGGATCCCTCGTGGGTGCAGGGACAGGATCCCTCGTGGGTGCAGGGACAGGATCCCTTGTGGGTGCAGGGACAGCCCTGGACTGCTGGGCACTCACAGAGCCCATGAAGCCAAAACTAATGAACATGGGCCTGGGCACAGTGAGGGCATTTCCACCTCTGAGCCATCTGAGCACTCTGCAAAACCAGGCCTGGTAGTTCCCAAATAAAGGTTTCATGGTGGTGTCTTCACTGCAGAGGAGGGACAGTGAGGGGGAACTGGCAGGAATCCCAGTGTTTGGCAGAGAAGTGGAAATGAATTGGGGAACTGGTGGCAGCAGACTCTGCTCACCTGCCAGAATTCAGAAATCTCTGGCCTTTAAGCTTCATGTTGGACTCTGGATTTATTTTTCCCCTTCTCTAGAGGGTCTGAGAAATACCCAGTTTCAATAGACCTTGTGCCCTTTGGCATCAACTTTCCCTGAGTTCTAGTCCAGCTCCTGTGCCTCCCAACCTCTCCTACAGCAGCAGAGAAGTGGAAGAGAAAGAAAAACCATTAATAAATCCTACATTAATATCCAATATCAAATTCTACTAGAATTTGCTCAAAAGGAAAGAGAATCAATTGCAGCCCCTTCTCAGTTCTTTAAGGCAGCTTTATATTGTTTCTAACGAAACAAAAATCAATATAAAATGCTTCTTATGGCTCATTTTTGAAGCTCAATAGCAGCTGTGCAATTTGGCTGACAATTGTGACTGATGTGTTGTGTCACCAGCCCGGGCTCTGTGGCCCAGCCTGCAATCATGTGTTATTGCTGCAGGGACAGCTCCCACTGCCAGTTTGCTTTCCACTTTTCTACAATGATCATTCACAAATAAAGGGAATTTGCTGATCAATCCCATTGACTTGAAAGCAACAGTTATTAATGCCTTCAGTTTGTTGTTGGCTTCTAAACTTTTCAGATCCATTTGTTCCGAGCCCCCATCGATCCCAACCCCCCCAGCACTGGTGTTCCAGGGAAAGGCAGAGCATTTCATGGACCCTTCCCACAGGAGGCACAGGGGAAACCAGCACGAGATGATCAGGTAATTTCACCACCAGAACTTCCTTTGTGAGGAAAAGGGACAAAGCTGTTTCTGAAGGGCCCCATTAAAGATGATTTCACTTCATTTCCAAGCCCCTCATTCTTCCCTTCCATCTCCTGCCTGCACTTCCCCAGATCCAGTCACTCCACAGCTCCTTTCTCCACCAGGTTTCCAGAACAGCCAGAGCTTCTCCTGTGTCCTGGCAGAGCTGAGGAAGATCTGGCTGCTGGACAAGCCCTGAGCAAACCAGGCTGGAGCAGCTCTGCTCATCCAGCAGCTGCACATTCCCTGGACACTGTGGATTTGGGGTTCCCCCCCCAGAGCAGCTCCCACAGGGCTCAGAGCACCCACCCACGGCAGCACAGAGAGATGGGGCTCCCAGGAGCCCCTTTGCCCCTTCCTGGGATGCCCAGAGTGCCCAGAGCCAGCCCAGCCCCAGCAGGAGCTGTGCCAGAGCAGCCTCTCCCACGCTGGCATCGCCCCATCCGGGGATTTTGGTCTGAAAATGCAGCCTGGCCATTTCCACTTGCAGATATACACACAGCTTTGGTTAAAAAAAATAGATTAGAGTTGTTTCTGCTGATAGGAACATCCTCCAACCCCCAATCCACCTCAGACAACCCTTCCAGGTCAGCAGGAAAGCTGGGATGTAATAATTTTGGAACAAGACACAATGAAATGACACCTGTCATCCCTGAAATCCTTGGTGAGTGCAGTCCTGGTTCTGTCCCTGGTCTATATCAGGGGAGGGCAAGGGAGGAAACCTCCTCTTTCAGGGGGGAGCAGGAATTTGGCACCTCCCATTGCTTTTCCTGTGAATTTGCCCCACTTACATAACACTGAATATTTTTTTTCCCCTTACAGGACAATTACATTCAAGGGGCCAAGTCTGCATTTAGAGAGACAGTGTTAGAGCCAGGGGAAAGACTCACCAGTCCCTGCTCTGAAGTAGGTCACAGCAACTGCCACAGAATCCCTTCAAACCCATTTAAAATCCAATAAACCTAAGGAAAAAGACCCATGGAAATGTATCTAATTTGGAAACCACATTGGCTGGGCTCAATTCTGCAAATCACTTCAACATGTTCTTAACTTGATGCTACTGCATTGGGTAACTGCAGTCAGAGATACTCCCAGATCTGGAGTGCTCAGGATCTGCCCCATCCCATCCCACAGGAGACCCTGCTCGTGGCAGCAGCTCCAGGAGATGTTAATGGCACTTACACAGTTCCCCCAGTTCCCCCAGTTCCAGGGGGCCACATGCTCCCCCAGCTGTTCCAAGAAGCCATCCCGAGGTTTAGCAGGAGCTGATTCCAAAATAAAAATGTTAATGGCTTGTGATCTGGAGCATGTGATGTGTGCATGTGCTGGTGGGCTGGAGCAGCAAGGAGGGAGAAATTCCCTGAAGCCACTTCTGCTGCTTCTTCGTGCTTTCTGAGCCTCCTCGGGGATCCCCTGCTCATGGAGGAGTAGCTTTGGAGGAGCAGGAGGGTGACACATTCTCAAGGAGCTTATTTACAAGTGCTCTTTTCTAGAGATCAATGTGTTGAGCCTGGTGAAGAATGATTTCAATTCTGCCTTGAAAACTTGGATCAAACGCTGCTGACGATGCAAACTTCCCTGCCATCCAGAGATTAAACTTGTTCTGCTGGTTTTAATGGGGGCCTGAGTGCTTTGCTTGCCAGAGGCTCTCAGCACCGAGCTCCTCTGGCAGCAGATTCCAAGAGCTCCCTGCAGGAATAACCCAGTTGTGGCTCAGGAGGCGCCTGGTGCATCAGCACCGAGTTGGGCCCGGGAGGTCCCTGCAGGACACCACAGAAAACACTGGAAACTGGGAAACTGTGCAAAGACAGGACAAAAACAGGGCAGTGGAACAAACTGGATTTAACTGTGGATCACTCCAGACTCTTCTTGTGACCTTGACCACCTGACAGTGATTGAGGGTGTGATGGCAGAGCGAGGACACAAGTGTCCTGTGCAGTGGCTGAGTTTACAAGAGGTCTATATTCCCACATCCAAAGCAATTTACAGCCAGAGGTCCCCTTGGCACACAGCATCCCCTGGGAACCGGCTGTCTGCCTGAGGCTGATCACCCTTGACTTCTCCTAGAGCCACTCACTGCCTGAGCCAGCAGTGAGTCCCACGGGCTGCAGCCCCGAAGGCTCAGTTGTTAGAAGTGAACACCCGGTAAAAGCAAAGGTTGCTGCTGCAGTGAATGACCTCGTGGCACTGCAGCTGCTCCATAAGGTGCATTTCCCACCAGGATAATGTTTGTTTCCCAAGCCTGTCCCCAGCACAGAGCACTGGGGGTCCCTTCACACCATGTGAAAGCCCAGCACCAAAAGCTGACTGTGCCTTAGCCAAGCCCTCAGTCTGCACTAACAAACCTAAATGTCACCAGAAGAACACACGGGCAGTGTGTCCCACACTGGGTCGCTGCTCGTTCCTGCAGCTCCACTAACGAGCCAGCAAAGCTTTTCCCTTTAATCCCAGACGCCTCCAGCATCCCCCGCCCCGCCCAAAGCCGGTGCCTGCATCCCTGGCCCTGTGCCTGGAAGGACCGGGATGGATCCGGAGGCTCCAGGGCTCCCTGTGCCCACCCCAGCCAGGGCTCCTGCCCCTTCCCAAATCCCTTTCCCTCGCCTCCAGCCAGTGTGCTGCTCCCTCTGCACTGAGCATCTGGAGTGTGAAGTTATTAAACTTGTCCTCGGTCACTGCAGACGAGGCTGTTGATTTATTAGTCGGTTCTGCCGACTTTCATCTGCTTGGAGGGCTTTTCTTCTCTTCCCCCAATTCCAGAATGGGTATCTTTATATTTAATCTCTAGTCAAACTACTCTGTACTTGATCTTTAAAGCGCTCCCCGAGGGTGTGGAATTGCCTCTCTCCAGGCCACATTCCCTGCCCGGAGCCCCAGCAGAGCCGGGGTGTTTCTCACCCCATTTCAGGCTCTGTCTCACTGAAATATTACATGAGAAATGTGATGGCTTTCCTGGAAAGACACACACTCACTTCCAGTCACAGCATAAAGGCACCTGACTGCCCCGGTCCCTGGATGTGGAGACAAGTGCTAATGGATCAATTACGTGTGGTGTTGCCCTTCATTTATTAAAACCAGCCAAGGAGCCCAGCCCGGAGCTGCCTCCTCAGGTGCTGGACAGAACAGGCATCAGGAGAAGTCTTGGATGCACTGAAATGCCTCGGGGATAAAAATAATAAAAATAAAAATGGTGCAGAATACATATAATTTTGGCAAGACCTTGCTCTCCCTTCCCCCAGGGAATGCTTATAAAACAAAAATAGATATGCAAAATTATTCACTTTTTTGCTTTTATACTGTAAAAAGCCAACACAAAGTGCTTCTTTGTACACAAACACTTTAAATATAGGATGTCTACTGGACACAGTTCTGGCTTTTCCTTTACATTTGAAAAAAGCAAATGCCTCCCATGGAAAATTATGGAAATAAAATAGGAAGAGAAGCTTGTTATTTTTCCGAGGGATTTTCACACCAGGCTTCAATATGCAAGTCATGTTCCCACCATGGAGGGCTGTGCACAGACACAATCTAATGAAGACTTTGCATCCACTGTGTGAAATAAAGCCACACCAGCTTCGTTTTCCTTGTGCCAAGAGCTGCTTAAAAGTATTATTCTTTTGCCTCATCACCAAACAACACATAGAGACAACAGCAAAAGTAAATGAAGGTATTTAGGTCCAATTTAGAGCCATGAGAAGATGATGTCCTGCAGGAGGCACCTCCAGAGCCTGTGCTGGGAGCAGTGGGAGCTCTGCACCTGCTGCATGGACATCAGGAAGCCTCTGGAAGTGGTTTCCAAAAAAAGCCACTCTCAGCACAGCCCGAGGCACAGCAGCTTCCAGCCTCTCCTCCCTGGGGGCATCAGCAGCTGCCCAAGGTGGCTCTGCTGGAGGGACAGGGGTGTCCCCAGCCCTGGGTCCTCCCCCCAGCACTGGGGCAGCCTGGGAGAGCTGGGGAAACCAGAGAGCAGCTCACGAGTCACATTCCTGAAAACCAGTTTGTTTTCTATCACTTGAAATGCATTTTCTCTGTTTTCCTAACACCGTTAAAATGCCAAATAAACATCAGATTTTTAAAAATGTAATAAAAAGCAGCGTTTCTCTCTTCCTGTGAATAGAAATGTGTGCAGGAAGACACCCACACTCCCTTTCCAATCCACAAACCCCACGTGCTGCACAGTCCCACAGGACACAACATGAACCTGTTCACTGCTTGCCAAGCTGAAAAGCACCAAAATGAACCTGGGGCCCAGACTCTGGCAGCTGGGAGTAACAAGGATTAAGCTGGGGCAGTGGTCTGGTTTAGGAGAAGCCTCACACCAGCTGAAAATAAGGCTTCTGGAAATCTGTGCTCCAGAGGCTCCTGCCATCCCAGTGACCTGAGCTGGGAGCAGATGGGGGGTTTTCCCTCTCTGTATTCCTGTGTCCCTGCAGACACGGGCAGACAGGCAGAGTGCTTTCACTGGACAGGTTTGGCCACACAAATTTAACCCTCCCGAGGTTTCCCAGCCTCCTGCTGGTGCCAAAGACCCTCTGCCATGGCAGAGCTGTTCTCTCCACTAAGGGAAAAAGGTGGGCACCCCCTCATCCCCTGACATCAGGTGCACAGTCCTGCCTGGCTTTTGTTCCAAAGAGGAACAGCCAGACTCACCCACGGCTTCCCACCAACACTCAAACCTCCTCTGGACGTGCTGGAACAACTGAGAAATGTGCTGTGATTTGGAAACAGGCCGGTGTTTGCAGGGGTTGGGCTGCAGCTGGCCAAACCAATTCCCAGCCTAATCCCACTGAAGTCTGATTTTAACAGGCATTCAAAATAACGTGCTCTTTTCTTGCCCTTTGCATGTGTAGAGGATAAAAAAAAAAGGTATTAACAACTCATTCCCAATCTTTGCATGGGTAATTAGCCATGTGGGGAGCAAAGAGCCCTGTGCACTCCCAGGCTGGCAGGTGCCCAACCTTCTGCTCAGCCAGTTGGTACCTTTGTGCAGGAGAAAAAGGAGCTGCCCTGGCTGGGCCTGTACAATGGGCCACACATTGGGGCTGACAGGTCACAAACAAGTCGTGTGAGGACTGAGCAGAACACCACGGAGCAAACCAAGTTTCTTTGTAAACTGGTTCCATGTAAAGATAATAATGAGCAGAGGCTAATTCTGCAGTGTCTAATTTTCTTGTCTGACTAAGCAGGCATAATTTACACCCATCAGTTGCAAATGGCTTCTCCCACCAATCCTAAAGATAGAGGGATTTTTTTTTTAAGGGAAAAAAAAAGGAAAAACACTGCAGAAAGAGGATGAAAAACACATGCAAAAGCTGTCTGACACAAATATGTATTTTCACTCAGCCTCGTTCAGAGAGATCATCTTGCAGCCCAGAAACAGGAGACTGTGATGGAGCCAACTGGCCAAAACAGCTTGTCCTGTCAGGGATGAACACAGAGGGTGATAAAGATAATAATTTGAACTGGTTTTACTTAGTCATTTGCTCCCTGTTGCCCTTTTCAGCCCGTGTGACACCCTGCAATTGCACAAGCTGGGCTGCTGCTGTACGAGGCTGACGAGCAGCCAGAGCACACGTGGCTCTGCTCTGGGGGGACCTGTCACCCAGGATGGTGTCACCCTCCGGGCTCCATCCCTGCTCCTGTCACACCCAAACAGGCCAGGCTTTTCCCCAGCTGCTGCTGCCTGGGTGACTGTGCTGGTGCAGATGGTGGGAAGGGCCTGGTCCTCCCAAAGCACAGCCCATCTCCAGGCTCAGCCCAAGGGCTCATCAAAGGGGTCCTGCAGGGGGTGCCTGGGGAGGCTCTGGCTGCACAGGGTCCATGTGAGAGCTGGCACAGACACGGCTGCCCAGTGCCACCTCCACATGCCACCCAAGGGTCCCGCATTCCTGCTGTTCCCTCCCAGCTGGAAGCACCAGAGCCCCGAGGTGTGACATGTCCTGCAGCAGAGGTCGGTGCTGCTGGAGGGGCAGAGCCCCAGCTGGGCCGGGTGTGCCCTGCTGGGACCCTCGGGCAGGACAAACTTCAGTAAAACTGATTAAAAACAGCAACGAGATTCCACCCCTTGTTCTTTGCTCATCTGAAGAGTCTCCATTAGGCTCCATGAAAGCAGCTCCAGGCAGGACAGTCCTGCAAACCTCCTGGGTCACCGTTTTAAGGGCCGTGTGCTGTTTGTCCCAGCACCAGCAGCCCTTGTCTCACTCCCCAGACCTGCCCTGGCTGGAAAGGGAGCAGTGGAAGAAACTGGTGATACAAATACCAGCAGGGGAAGGAAGAGCCAATTCCCATCTCTCGCCAGGCTGGGAACACTGGGACAAAGCCCTGTACCTGCTGCCAGCAGCTCTGCTGGGAGGGAGCAGCCGCCAGCGGGACCCGCCGGGTCCCAGCCCGGGCACTCGCTGCCGCACTCGCTGCCGCGGGGGGCGATCGCACGGGGGTGGGCGATGCCAACTGCTCCGGAGAGCAGCGACAGCGCCTTTGGATCTGCTCCGAGTCGCGGGGCTCTGCTCCGAGCTCCCAGCCCGGCCCAGGAGCGAAGGCAGCGGCTGCTCCCGGTCCCTTCTCACTCCCGCAGGTCCTGGGGCGCCGCTGCTCTCGGTGTGACAGGAGCTCGTGTTCCCCCCTGTGTTCTCCTGACTTCCACAATAATTTATTCAGCAGCACTGGATGCGTTTCAAACCAGCTATTACACCACAGTATGTTCCCACACAAATGTATGCAGTGTGGTGCAGCAACGACTCTCGTGTGAGTGGCACAGAGATGGCACAAACCCCACGTCCCCTGCCGGCCCCGCCTGCCCCGGCCACGGCAGCGGCAGGAATTACTCAGAATGAGTAAAGCTGATAAAAATCCACGTGGGAAACCTCCACGTGCTCACATCACCCGCCCGTGTGGTTTCTGGCACTTTCCCCAGGCGTGTCCCCAGGGTGGGCACTGCAGAACCACGGTGCCACCCGTGCCCTGCCGAGAGTTCGGCATCACCCACTGCAGGCACAGAAACCCTGCCCGGGCTGCAGGGGGAGCACAGGGGAACACACCACTTCTCCCATCCACATGGAATGCTGAGTAGGAAGTGGGAATTTTTCCTCTTTCCCCCAAAACAAGCACAATGTGACACAAATTACAGTGAGTTTGCGGGGGCAAATGTGGTTTCTTGCTGTTTGCTTTTGCAAGAGTTGCTGAAGTGTGGGTGGCAGTGTCACCTTCCCCAGGCTGCTGGCACGGAGTTAATTCCTCTCCCAGGAAAAGGCACCGAGCAGATCCAAGTTCCTTGGGCAAAGCCGTGCCCAGCCCAGCCCTTGGTGCTCATCGGTGCCATCACAGCTCCCAGACCATTCCAGCCAAAGGAATCCTCCTTGCAGCACCTGAACTTGCCATTTAAAGCAGAAAATGTGCTGCAGGAGGAGCCAGAATGTTGGAGAAGCGAGTGCAGGACCAGCCCAGGGAGGAAGGAGAGAAGGGATCCTTCATAATGGATCTGTGAACCACAGGCTTCAATTTAATTTAACAACCCATCAATCAAGCTGTGGGTGTCACAGCGAAGAGCCGGGGCCGGGATGGTTTCAGTAGAGGGCACTCAAGTCCCAGAAATCTGCATTTACCAGGTATATTCACTCTGATATTTTAGGAGACGCCTTCAGCACATGAATCTCAGTAATGCGAGCACTGAGCCTCATAACTCACATTGATTGTGGTTCTATTACACCTGATGCATATAAATCTAAACAAAACACATGTGGATGGAGCTAATTCCAAACGAACCAGTTTAGACACCATTTAAAAAAATCTAGAGAAGCCTCTTTTTCTTCCTTAGTATTGAAAAATGCCGTAGCTGTGGAAATGCTCACGTCTCTTTCTGCCAGGTTCATAGTTCAGCCGCTGCTCTGAAACATTGGTCTGATTTGAAAATGTCCTTTGTCAATCAGCGTTTTCCTCTAGATATTAATAATCTCAATATTTTTTCTAATTTTTTTGCAAGCGGTTCCCTTTCATACTCAAAAATAAGAATTCTTACATTCAGAATCTTGAGAACATCCATAAATCTACAGTTTTATTTGCAGGTGAGAGGACTGAGATTTTTATGTGTATAAAAAACCTCTTAAGATGTACACAATTACAAGTCTGACCTGTGTAACACCTGGAGCTCCAAATACCACTTGTATCCACTGTAAAAAAGGCAGCATGTAAAACTAATATATCCAAATATCCTCACAACAAAGTCGGAATAACCAATCAACTTCTCCTCACTGGTACACCATGTTCACAAGTTATAAATACAGTGGAGAGCTTGCACTAATTGATACACTCTGAGATGATGAATTACCACATTAAAGCTATTTTCACAGCACTCATGAACTGGGCAAATATCTTATATTTTTAGCATAACTGTAACAAGTTGTCCAATGCCAAAGCCCTTCTACTGCCTTTGATCATCCTTCAGAAAGGCACAGCCACAGATTCCTGGAGAAAGTCTGAGCCTGGTATAAATCCCACTCCCAAAGCCCCTGTGGCTCAGCTTTGGCAGCTCCTGGGACAGAACTGCTCCTGTCCTGCTCTCTGTGACCTGGACGCAGTCTGGGTCAGATGGGCACTCTCTGTGACCTCCATACACCCATCAGGCACTAATCAAATAAGATAATACGAGATAAACTATTTGTGTTGGTGCTGCAGCAGAATCCAGTAGCTGAAATACAGGTTGGAGCCTTATCACTGCTTTGTCCCAGCAGAAAGGCAAACAGCAGCATCCCAGACTAACAGAATATTTCAATCCACATTTAAACACTTCACAAAATCAAACCTCTTCTCTGTGTGCTGGAGTCTGAAAAGAACAGCCACAGGTGAAACAGCCCTTTCTACCTGCTCCCTCCCAATAGGTTTGTGGGGCTTTTTTTATCTCTGGGTGCAAAGATTCACCAGGTTGTGACATTTAATTTTATAACAAGTTCACAGAAACAGCTGTCCTTCGCTTTAAGCAGTAAGTAAAGAATTTTTTTTTCTATGCCCTTTTGCTAAATCTTACTCATTTTGGTGTCAGGAGGGATAAAAATACCCTTAACACAAGCCATCCTTTTCTGTGACCATCTTTGGCACTGGCAGGAAGGTTCCTGCTGGGAGCTGGAGCTTCAGCCCTGCCCTCAGTCAACACCAACAACCATCTCGGAGCCCGAGCTTGTGCCCAGTGCTGGAGGAGGCTGAGCAGCGCCTCTGCCTCCATCCCTGGGTAAGTCCCTTCCACCGTGACACAGTGAGACCCCAGGCCACGCTCAGGGGCACCTTCCCATCGCTCCAGCACCAGTTACACCAGCAGGGCCCGGGAAGGCACTGCAGCATCTCCGGGAGGGGCTGGTCCTGCCGCGGGCGTGCAGATCCCCGAGAGACTCTTCCAGCTTTTCCTTGCGATTCCGTGTTGCTGACGGCTGGCACATGCCCTGGCCAATCGCCCACTGCTGGCACAAACAGGCAGAGCCCAGGCACCAGCCCCGATGGGCACGCAGGGCATCCCTGGGTGTCCCCTCGCTGCAGCAGCCGCTGTGCTCGCTGCCTGCTGGCACAGGCAACACCCAGGAACTTGTCTTTGAGTTTTAGACCAATAATGATCTGCAGCGTCCCCTCCTCCAGGCCGTACCCCCGGGCTCACGGAGGCTGCTCCGGGATGGCTCTCTGGAGCGGAGCGCAGGACGGAACACGCCGAGCTTGCTGCTGGGGAAAGCGACGGGAGAGCAAAATTAAAAAGATGAGCCGATACGGAGTAATAGTATGTTTGTAAGAAAATTAAAGATTTGCTCTTCAGCTGTGCCAGGCTGGAGTTAGCAGACAGCTGGCAAATGGGAGCGATTGGAAATGATGGAATAGATCGAATTATTTAAATGAGAAAAAAAATAAATTCGCCCTAGCCTAGCCCAGCACGCTGACAGAGCAGCTCCCGGTCCGCGGCATTGGCAGCCCTTTGTCTCTGTCACCGAGGTCATTAAACTCCTGGCTGCGGA
>WEIV01030395.1:249046-300250 GCA_013390005.1 Calyptomena viridis
AGGCGGGGGCTGTGTCCCGGCACGGAGCGGGCGTCGCGCCCGGAGCGAGCAGCCGCCCTGGGCACGGTGCGATGGGGGTGCTGGGCACCGTGTGAAGAGGAGAGGGGGATGCTGTGACCCCGCAGAGGGGGTGCTGATTCCCTGGAGAAGGGAACGCGTTTACCCCAGAGAGGGGTCGCTGCGATGGGAAGGCTGCGGTACCCGGAGCGAGGGTACCCGAGCACCTGCTGCAATAGGGGTGCTGTGCGGAGGGGCTTTGACACAAGGGACAGGCAGCCCGGGGGGGCCCGCGGCACCGAGCCCCGCTGCCTGGAGGATGCCAGTGGGGTGGTTACACCGCAGCTGCTGCTGAGAACCAGGCGTGTTTCATTAAATTGCTGAGGTTCTGGGGAAAATTAATTTTTAATAATGTTACATAAAGTAATTGCACAGATAACAGCCTGGGAACGAGTCCGCGGTCTTTCTTTTTCTAATTAAATGAGATACTTGTTTTAAGCATGTCATGTAAAGAACGGTGCTGATTTTCTGTTATATCCCATGCACTTTGCCGTCGGTACATATTCCCAAGGATTTGCTGCGTGCCCAGTAAAAATTACCAGGACAGGTTTACCTGCGTTTTCAGGGTTCAAATTCTAACGCAGAGAAACCAGTGGAAACTGAATAGATTTGTGAATATTTTAAAGTGGAAAAAATGGGTCTTATCCCAGTGCAACTGCACAGCAGCAATGTGAAAGGCAGGAAAAGAAAAATGTTGGTCCTGAGGGACAGGCGCTTTCTGAAGTGAAACACTGTCACCTCCAGCACAGTCTGGAGCCAGTGCATGGATCAGATGGTCTCACGGACAAGGGCTTGATACCTGCAGGATAAACATCTGCTCTGCCCTGGACTTCGGTGAATCGGGCGCTCCAGGCAGATGTGGTTCCTGTGTGCTTTATAGTGCCAGGAAAATTGGTGGAAAAGGTTAACGGATCTGCCTCCAGGGCCTGGGCCCCGGTGGCTGCTGAACTTTCACTAAAGCCAAGCTGTTTGGTATGCTCAGCCTCTGCCTGAAACAGCTGGAAATGTTTTGTGCCACAGAAACCCACTCGCAGGAAGGCTCCATTGCTGCTGACAGGGCACGCTGGGCTTTGCCAGTCCCACTGCAGGAGCGGAGAGGAGGCGCGCTGGTTTATGAGCCTCCCCTTGTCTGTCACCTGCCTGTCCCCACGAGAGCACCGCAGTGGCGCGGCGGAGTTCTCCTTCCCAGCGGGTCCCAGCGCGCACCTCCCCATCGGCACTGGGAGCCGCGAGGCTGCTGCTGGTGCTGCTGGTGCAGCTGGGCTCGGGGCTGGCAGCTCCTCCTGCTTTCGGCTTGGCAGCACCGGACCAGATTTCGGTGGCCGCTGCCAGGCTGGCACTCCGAGGAGGGGGCGAGGGGCCGCTGCAGCTGTGGCTGATGCCAACGGGGGAATGGCTGAGGCCGCTGGGGCGGGCGGCTGCCGAGACTCCCGGGAATACCCGCGTGGCTCAGGGGGGATATTCAGGCCCAGGAGTATCCCCGGGGCTCTGCGGAGATGTTTAGTCTCGACTCTCAGTGCCTCAGTTGTCCCGAAAATGCATTTCTAGACAAGGCTCAAAGCAATCGCACAAAAGGACAGAGGAGCTTTCAATGCAGAGGCTGCTGCCAACCCTCCCTCCACAAAAGCCCTCGGGTCTGCTGCAGTCTGCTCCCCTTCCCCAGGCAGGGAGGGAGGCAGGTGGGCAGGAAAGCAGGCAGGGATGGAGGCAGACAAGGAGGGAGGTGGGCAGGCAGGGAGGCAGGCAGGCAGGGGTAGAGGCAGGGAGGCAGGCAGGGCTGCCTGGTGCAGGAGGAGCACTGTGCCACTGCCAGCACAGCCGTGACTTCCACAGGAACGGCCTGCTGAGAACAACACTGAGATACCTTCATACCTTCTTGATCAGTAACATAAGGAAGTTAAAAGATCAGAAAAAGGCTTTTCTGCAGGGAGATCAGTGTTTACCTTAACTCTCAGATAAAGCTGGCATAATTCTGACCTCTTTTTCAACCCCCTGGAAAATTGCAGCTTCTTCCCCTGCATTAATTTGTGCAAAGCTACCATGGCTTTCAAGTAATTATTGTAATTATTAGGTTATGCCAAGAAGTGGAGAACACTTAAGTAACTATTGTTTTAGCACTGAAAATCAAACCAGAGAGAAAGCAGGTAACTTCTCAAAGCTCTCTTTTTTCCCTGTGAAGCTGACTATTAAAATAAATACAGGGAGAGATATCTAAGAAAGGGAAGGAAAAGCCAAAAGCGCTCTTTCTCTCAAGAATAAAATATAAATATTTAATCTACACATCTAAACATAATCTATACATGTACCCCTACAAAGAAAACCCGTGCCTCATTGCTGGGTGGCTTTTTTTAAGCAGGAGTTTGTATCCGAAGCTTATTCAACAGCTGCTCGGTTATTATGCAATCTGTTAAATATTTGAAAATGCCGTATCAGAAAACACCACCCAGAGCTGCTCCAAGAGCTCAGTTCGGCTCTGAGTTCCTCGGGAACAGAGATGGATGACTGTGGAGGTGCGAGAGGAGTTGCTCCGTGTTTACACCCCGGTGAAGGAGCCCAGGCTGTGGTGCCTCCAGCCCGGCAGGTTACACCTGGGAGGAAGTGCTGCACCGAGTGCTGAGGATTTGCAATATAAACCCGTCTATAGAAGCAGTGAGCACAAGGTGATCACAGCACCGTGAGAGCCCATTTATCTGACCTTTCACTCGCATTAAAGGGCAGTAGTAACACCCTGCGACAGCAGACGAGGGCTTGGTGCCATTTTGTGGAGCTGTTGGCACCGGCCCCGACAGAGCAGGGTGGGAGGGCTGGGATCGTGGTGCAGGTGGAGCCTGGAGCACCGGCAGCTCCAGCAAACCCCTTCCTGCTTTGCTGAAGCATCAGCAGGAATTACTGAGAGTGATCACTTTGATAGATGGTGTGTCAGTGGCACACACAGGGCAGATGCCAAGGGGCTGAGATCAGTAAATTGTACGAGCAGACCCCCAGCCCTGGGCAGGCACTGGGAGCACTGGATGTGGGGATTTGGGGGGGGATTTGTTCCCAGGTGCTGTTGAGGAGGCAACACCAGAGCTGTGCTGCCATCGCTGCCCGGAGTGCAGCTGATGTGGCACCTGCCACCCCTGTGCAGGCAGGGAACAGGCAGGGGCTCTGCCCACCCTGCCCTTGCTGTCACCCAGGCCTGGCTTGGGCTCACCTTGCCCTTCTGCAGGAGGCACACGCTGGGCTGGGGAGGGGATTCATTGTCCTTTCTACATTTTAAAAGGAGTCACCTTCGCTCCCAGGTCCTTCCTTTTGTGCCGGTTTTTTACTATTCCTGCGGATATTTGTGGCAATAATCCCCCCTCAAGCACGTTTGTCAGTCCCATTCCTGTATTGTTGTGAGCAGGATCAGTCTCCAGCAAAGCTTTTAAACAAACTGCCCTGCATGAGGAATTTATCGGATTTTATTTCTTGTAGTGTCTTTCTAAGCTGTGTTTGGATGGAGAAGAGGTCAGGGCATTGATTGTTTGTATGATTTGCAAGTAACACAGAAAATACAATCAAATTGGAGTCTGTGTGGGAAAAATATCATTGATTACTTTGTACAAATACATAGAAAACAAATTCTGTGGATAATTATCCTGCTCTGTGTGATTGGCTTTTCTGAGCCTTATTATGCCTGTCAGGAATTTTATTTTGAAACCACCTTCCCACACTCTGCAAACGAGGTTGTATTTTTAAAAATAAAGGCGAAACTAGGCTTTTCCAGGCTGCAAAGGCAGTGCCAAAGGGCTGGGAGCTGCACAGCCAGGGGGGCTGTGGATGCTGGAGCAGGAATCCTCAGAAAGGCGGCTTGAGGGTTTTTCTGCTCAGCTCGTGCCTGGTGACCAGAGTGGTCGGTGTCCTTTGGGGAGGGTGGCAGGATGGCCCAGCTTTGGATGGTACCAGGGTGTTTTTAAATCATTCTGTTGTCTTTGTGGCTTCTCCTGGATTCCCATGGGCATTTCTGTGGCCACACAACCACTGCTCAAGCATTTACTGGTTGATAGAGTTACTTCAGGTCATGAGATGCTCTGTGTGTCAGAGAACACATTCTGGTAATTTCAGCAGGTAGGAGGGTGGCAGTGTAAGTTGTTTGGTGGTAAATTAATTCTGAATACATTTGAATAACAATGTTAACTCTTTATCGCAGAATAGTCTTAATTATTTGATCTTGGCATCCTCTTGAGAACTTCATACAGCAAATTAAGATCAAACCACAAACCAGAAAAGAACAGACTCTCATTCATCACAGGGCAGGAGAGACACTAAACCAGGCAGAGCTGCTCAGTGCTGGGCTTCTGCCTCAGGGTGGGCACAGCCCCCGGGGGCTGCCCAGCACACGGACAGCCCTGGAGAGGTGAAGGAGCCTTTGTGGGCTTTGTGTGCATGGAGAGAGGGGGATGCAGCTGCCTGACACCGGGACACACCAGGACACACTGACACACACTGGGACACACTGGGACACACAGACACACACTGGGATACAGGGACACACACTGGGACACACTGACACACATCGGGACACACAGACACACACTGATACACACAAGCCTTTGGTGTCAGAGCTGCATCTCGTGCTGCAGCGCCACAGCTGGTTTTATCACCGGCACGTGCAAATCCACCTCTGTGAACTTAATTTCCCCGTCTCTGGATGTTTTTCTTGGTGAAACTAAGCCGAGGTTGATGTTCTGGAAGGTCCCTGTGCCGCCTGCCCGGCGCAGCCACGCAGTGACACCGAAGTCACTCAGTTCTCAGCGAAGCTGGGTCGCTCTTGCCCTGGGAACTGAAGTGCTCCTTGGGAACAGAGCAGCAGTTTCACTGAATCAGCAATCCCGACTGCAGTCCAGCCCTGTCGCCTGTCGCCTGTCGCGATACGCCGGGCCCCGCATCGGCAGAGGGCAGTGCCCCGCCGCGGCTCCGCCACCTCCCCTCCTCAGCAGCATCCTCACGGATTTCCCAGCGTTTGCCGGAAGAGCCGCGACGTTGGAGACTCTCGTGGAGACACGATATCAAACAACCCCGACACGGCCCGGGTGGGTTTGTGGGCAGCCAGAGCCTCCCACTGCCCCGCACTGCGCGTCCCCGCCAGCTCTGCTGCGCCGTCTCCATCCCCCCCGTTCGGCCGCAGCTTCCACGCGAGGCTGTCCGGGCTGCTTTTCCCCTTGCACACCAGAAGACGGTCGGTGGGAGTCTCTGGGAAAGGCGGATAGCGAGTTGAAAGCACCAGAACCACGGAGAGAGGCCAATGCTGAGAGGAGCTGAGTGAGGGCTGAACGCGAGGATAAGAACTGTGCTACGGCACAGGGAATAGCGGCGGAACACGAGTGCTGTGCCCCTTAGACACTCCAGCTCGCTTTGCCAGGCAGGGGTGGTTGTGGTTTGGGCTGATGCAGAAGGGATTCAGATGGGATGGGGCTTTGTGCATTGTTACTGGTGTTCATTCCAGCGAAAACAGGGATGATGTGCTGGTATTTAACACTTGTAGTAAAGATTGAAATAGAAGCAGGTCCTTAGCGCAAGCGAGAGCTCTTAAAGCAGGTGGAGGGCTCAGCTCGTTGCTTTGTCTTTGCTCCTGCACCAGGTTTTCTCTTGGGTGCCTCTGTTCATCCCTTCCGTCTCCTCCTGCCCCCAGGGAACCCACAGCTTCCCTGCTCAGGTTTGCACTACGAGACTCTTGCCATGTTGAGTGTTACCTGGGTCCTTGTGCTTTAAATTTGCAGCGAGACACTGTAGTACACAAACACGGGTGCGACTGCTCCCGCAATTTCTAGGAGGGAGGATCATCAGGAAAATGTTCGGCTGCAAAGGCGGCTGAGGAGAGCGGGGGTAACCCTGCGTCAGAGAAAACCCCGGCGCTGCTCTGAGCTTCCCCCACACTGCTCAGCTCTGCAGCACCGGCAGGAGGAGGGAAGCAAACATCAGCAAGAGAGCCCACCACGCTGTGTCTGTGTTTTCTAATATTTTAGTCCAGAAACCTAGTCAGACTTTGGGTTTTGTTGCTGTGCCCCCGCCAACAACCAGCACCTTTCTGTGGGATTTTTAGTCATAGAATAAAAATCAGGATTGGGAAGTAGTAAAAAAGCAACCAGCACATTCCTCATCAGCTCCTTGTGCTCGGGACATTCAGGACAGCAGTGTGACCTGGAAACCAGCAGGAAGGACTGGACCATGTGGGTACCTTCGGGGAATATTTTAAGCAGACAGATAAACCAGTTAATATCAAAGGCATAAAACAAAGACTTAAAACTACATAAATGTTCAGATGAATTCTTGAATTTGGGCCTTGCAGTTTGCACATCGCTCTGGAAACTGGGCCCCTGGGGATCCCCTAAAAGGACATCTAAAGGAGCCCCTAAAGGGGTACCCAGCTCCCCCAGGGCTGGAGCACTCGGCCTGTAATGGAGTTTGGGCCAGACTGATTTTAATTGGCCTCCCATCCCTGCAAGCAGCAGCTTCAGGAGCATCAGTGGTGCCTCTGCAGCAGCTCGGTGGAAACGGTGCTTCCTGTGTCCAGTCAGGAGGGGATGAGGCTGCTCTGACAGAGGCCCCTGACACTCAGAGCTGGAAATGCCCTTTGATTGCTCTGGCGTGGCCCTTGTTCACACTGGGGACTTGCAGGTGAACAGACGAGCTCTCTGAACTCACCAGCTCTCAGGTGAGTAGGAATGTACGTCATTCTTAAAATAACAGAGCTGGTTCTGCAAAATCCAAACTCGATTAGAGACGTGGAATGTGCGGGGGGGGAACCGGCGCCGCCGTGGGCGAATCCCCCTCTAATGAATAGACGGCTGTCAGCTCGTACTTTTCTCCCTGGATGAAACAGTAAATAAAATCTGGTCTAACCCACAAATTTAGCTGAGTTACGGCTGCCTATGGGGACTGAAGTGTTAGACGACTTGTTTAGTTTTGCAGCGCGTTCCAAGCACTCTGAGGGAAGTCCCAGCAGTGATTTTAAATTCCACCCCTGTGAGACACCGCCCTGCCTGGGCGCGGGGCTGAGGGGGTTCCCTGGCTCCAGCAGAAGTTGTGATTTAGGGACAGGGCAGGTTTTGTTCTGAGTGGAGCAAACAGCCACAGCAGCTGCTCAGCAGAGGAGACGAGACTGGATGTCACAGAATCCCGGACTGGTTTGGGTTGGAAGGGACATTAAAGCTCATCTCATTCCATCCCCTGCCATGGGCAGGGACACCTTCCACTATCCCAGGTCGCTCCAACCTGGCCTTGGACACTTCCAGGGATGAGGCTGAAGCACTGGGGGCTCTTGCAGGTCACCCTGTCTGCTGCCAGCACAGGAACAGCCCCACAGCCACACAAGGGAGGTTCCCTTCCAAGAGAGCTTTGAGAAGGACACTGGTGCTTTGGCACTGCAGAACTCTGGGATGATGTTCTTTCATTGGATGTGCAGCAAAAGGTACATCATGATTAACCTTAAAAGCTTAAGCTTTTTCTTTACCCATGCAAGACAGATTTATAATATTTTCTCTTTCCTTTTTAACACTGGATTCTTAGTGCAGACAGTGATTTATTGAATAATCTATTTCCTTATCTACGTAATACATTCAAGTGATCCATCAATGCCAGATAATCAATCCAGCTTGGGATTTTAAGTGTGTGTATGTGTACTTGTGTATATATTTTCCTCCTGTATCGCTGTCAGGCCAAATAACGTCTCCCTTCTGTGCTCCTTTCCCAGTGACTTTTGTTTATGGTGTGTAAAAGAAACCCCCGACGTTCTCTTACACCTTGTAAGTTTTACGGTACTTGAGAGGTTTATGTGCTATGAATGTAAAGGGCAATGCAATAACGCAAAGGGCAGGGAGACATTTTTAAGCACAGAAAGAGATACCCGGAGCTGAGGAGATAAATCTGGGCGGATAATCGTCCCACTGTGTCTCTCCTATTTATGAGAGGGAAAGACATTCACCGCAAATCATGCTCCAGGTCTCTTGTGCCCCGGTCTCTGCTCTGCATTACAGGCTGCTTTAACTGCTCTTAATCTGCTCAGGGATCTCTGCCTTGCTGTGCCAAGGAGGGCTGAGGGGGCTCAGCCCAGGGGGATGTGACTCCCCCTCACTTGGGGGGTACAGTCGGACTTGGGGGTGTGGGAGATTGTGTGTCTGTCCTTCGTGAGCTGGGAAGGGGCTGAGGGAGAATGAACTGTGTGAGGAGTCAGAGGAGTCACCGTGGCCAAGCCTGGAATTTATGGATGGTTTAGCTGAGGAAGAGGAGCCTGGTTCAGCCTCCCACAGGTCTGGCTGGAGTTGGCTCTGTTTGGGCTGGGCAGGAATGTCCAAGTGTCCTCTGACCTGCTCTGAGAACAGGTCTGGGAACTCCTGCAAACTGTCCACACAAGGAGAGGAACTTCACAGCATCTTGCTCTTGTCAGATTCCTGAAACATTCAAGCCATGAATCCTTCTCAAATGTGAATATTGAGAACTCAGCATTTGTTTGCAATTAGCAGCAGAATTGGAGACAAAATGCCATTACTTTCAGAGGTCAAGATAAGTTGTATACAGAGGTCCCTGTTCCATGTGCTTCATTCAAAATCCAATTTGTTTTGTGGGTTTACAATGGCAGAAACACTGATGATTTTGCTGTCGCCACATGTTCGGTACTTTCTGTGCAGGAAGAGATTTTGCCTTAATTACTCTCAGTTTTAACTGTCTGGCACAGAGACAGGATTTTCCTGATTTGAACCATCTCATCACGAGTTCAGAACTTAACTAGAGACTGAGATCTCGTGGTGTGGCAGAGCCCCAGGGGGTTCCCAGAGCCCATGGCCACTGTCCTGCTTCCCATCCTGAAAGGCTTTAACCCAGAGCCAGGTCAGAACGTGCCTGGAGTGGGAGGAGGGGAGTGGAACCTGCAGGAGGATCCTCCCAATCCCTGTCCCCTCCATCTGGACAGTGACTGTGCAGCTCCAGGTGCCACCACTGTGTCATTTGTTTCTGCAGTGACGCCGTTACTTTAAGCTGAAACAGGGACCTGTAAAAAGGAGGTTCTTCGTTTAAGTCTCTGGTCTATAAAATCTTAAAGATCTGCTCTTCCTTTATAGGGAAAGAAAAGCATTTTCTTCCTTGTTTTATGCACTTTTCTTCTTGAGAATTTTTATTTCTGCAAAATCAGTTTTTGTCATCTTTGCTCAGATGAAATTCAAAATGAGTCCATGGATGTTTTGCTTCAGGGTGGCATCTCAGCTTGGCCCAGAATATTTGAATGGAAATAGGATCTGTGGTTTCCTTTCCTATTCATCTACATCACGGGGAGAGGGTTGTCCAGATTCAGTGTTGCAAGATCTTGGATGAAGGCGATTATATTTTGTAAAATGTAGAGCTTGTCCCTGCACAGATCACCAAATTCACTTTAAATTAAAGTCACAAATGCAGTGTGGATACAAGGAACTGCCAGTTCTAGCAGGTGCCTTCAACCCTGTAGTGTGTCTCAATAGCCAAGTCTGACTTTGGACATGTACCCTTGTATTTATGAAGGATGTTAGAAGATAATTAGAGCCATATTTACTTAATTTTCTTATACATGAATGCACTGGTGGTAATTTGAGGAAAATATGAAATGTTTTCTTGTCTGCAGTGTACCTTCCTCTGTGGAATGTGGCAATTCCCATGGCTGGATGCATTTCCTCCAGCTGGAGGGAGAGCAATGGCTCGTGGCACTCAGAGCCCAGCCTGGGCTGCAGACCCTCCTCTTTACACTCTGGATTTGCATTTGCTGTTAGAATTTATTTGAGGCAACTCTCACCTAATAGACTGTCACTCCCTTTCCTTCTCTCTCTTACTCCAAGGATCACATGCACACACTTGAACTGTGGCAACAACTCATCCTCAGGGATGAGCCACAACCAAACCCCAGGATTTGGTGTAACTTGGCCCTGGGTCCAGCCTAAACACCAGCCCCAAGTCCCCGGGGGGGGCACTCCTTTCTGTGATCTTCATTGGATGCTGAATTCCCCTCCACACCCTCAGGCCTCAAAAGTGAAGGCAAGAGAGAACAAAGTTGAATCCTGAACAAGCTGTGCTTCCTGCTATTTTAGGAAAAAGCTGCATTCAGAGATTTCCTTGGCAGCTGGGTGGGATTTTTGCTTATTGCCAGTGCTTGGAAACAAACCCTCACGATGTTGCTGGTTTCCTAAAGAGCCTGTGAGGTGCCACAGCCCGGGTGACACTCTGGGCCCCCACACTGACCTCACCACCAACCCCTGGCTCCACACAGATGAGTTCAGGTGGGAGTTCCCTCCCAGCCTGGTGCCCATCGAGATTTAGTGCTGGCCCAGGCACCTGGTCTCTGGGGTTTGACTCTGTTATTAAGGTCATTCTGTGTGGTTACACAACTCTCTGTGCTTTGTGAGTGTTTGTGGGGAAACCAATTTCCATATGAATTATGGAAGTTGATACCAACACGGCTGTAATTCGTAAATTGTTCTGACAGCAACATTTTGTAGGAGAACACAGAGAAACCAGGGTAATAAAATTTGCCATTAAGGAAGTGGACTTCTGAGTCCTGGAAAGAATTCTTGTCCAAGGATTATTTATGATCATTGCACACCAAAATGTGTTTTTGCATTTTTATTGCTGGCAAATTACTTGTAAACCCACCAGGGAGCTAATGATTTTCCCTCTGAGGCCATGCAACTTCGCTTTGGTTTATATGTACCCATCTCTGCCACCGGTTAAACCGTCAGTTTTGATTTATAGTAACAACAATTATTTCAAAGTAGTCTGGGTGTTGAGGGGTTAACTGTCCTTTGACTGCAGCTGACAAAGCCCAGGGGACAGTGATGGATTCCAAGGGAGAAGGGCTGGTGATGCCTGGGCAGATTTTCCCTGGATCACTGTAATGGTGCTAACTACCTCTAATGGGGAGCACGGGTTATTTATGTTCTCGTGCAGCTTCTCATTAATTTTTTAGAGCACTTGCTTGAAGAGTTCCGACTTCTTGGCTTCTTCATTAGTGTTACCTGTTCAGCAGTGCAGAGCAGTGGAGGTGACTCAATTCAGAAAGCAGCATTCGAGTTCAGGTTGTTTTACAGGAGGAGAACAGGAGCACAAAGCTCTGAGCATGGAAATAGGAGCAGGGACAAGATTTCAACACCAACCTTACAAAGGGTGAGGGAGTCCAAACTTGTTCCCTGCTGTGGTTCCAGAGTGATGACACCTCTTGGTCCTGATGTGTCCCCTGGGACAGACCCTCCTGCTGCAGCAGGATCCTCCAGGGATCCCAGCCCAGTGGTGCCCACCCTGGAGTCCCAGAGCCCAGCAGCATCCCCTGGGCACAAGCAGCAAGTGGATGGAGACGTTGGTTGGGTTTTGGGGATCGTGGGACATTTGTACATTCATCACCAAAGTCAGTAATGACTAATTGCATTTTTGATCTTAACAGAGCAGTTTGTTAGAGCCGCATTTCCTTTATGGATTTTCAAAGCCTTATTTTTAGAGACGTATTTTTTGATGTGCCGTTGGCTCCTGTTCTGCTCCATTACAGACTCCCCGTGTGGCTTTGAACAAATGACTTTGCTCTTCTGTGCCTTAATTCTGTACTTGTAAAACAGGGCTGAGCACACTCCCAGCTCCTCTGGGCTCTGGGAATGGGGAGGTTTGAAGCCTGCGGATGTCAGCAGCCAAATTTCTGCACCATGGCAGGGTCTTTGAGGCAGAGCAAATAGATGTGAGCAGGCACAACCCTATTACTGGTGAAATACTGAGATTACAACCCAGGACTCTCTGACTGGAGCAATTCTGGGGAAAAAAAGAGTATCCTAAATACACTTAACTGCTTATTTAATGTAGTTTTTACAAGTTATTTATCGGAATTTAACAACTGTTTACTCAATCCGGGACTGTAAAGCCTTTAAAACATACTCTTAATAATGCCTTCTTATTTAACTAATGTACAATAGCGTGTGCTATTACATCCCAATTACATCCTATTTGAGACACTTAATTAAAAGGGAGGCTGTAATAAGCTCCTGATGGTTTGGCTCCTCAGCCAGACCCACAGGATGAGGATTCTGAGCACGTCCTGGGGCAGTGGCAGCAGTGGGGCCCTGGGGGGCTGGGGGAGGCAGGGCAGGAGGGGTCACCCTACCCCGTATGGGGTGGATTCAGTCCTGGGGAGCTCCGGGACAGAGGTTGGGCCACAGATACTTCACACTTTGGGTGCCAGAGCTCCCCAGGACTGGAATGCTCCCAGGTCAAGCAGGCTCTTTGTCACAGCAGCTCTGGCTGCAGCCCTGCCATGGGCACCAGAGCCAGGCCCTTCCCTGCAGGATCCACCTCCAGCTGTGCTGCCCCTTTTCCCAGGAGTTCTGGCGTAGGAAGCAGCACCAAGGTCAGAACACTGCCTGATGTTGTGGGAACCTCCAGACCCCGTGCTGCTGCCTCCCTGCCGGGTGCTGAGCAGCACTGGTGTGCCCTGCTCTGCCCTGCTCCTTCCTGCAGCTGGGAATCACAAATCTGGCACATGAGGCCATGCCAGTGTCGTTACCCTGCCCCGTGCCAGGCTGGGCAAGAGCCCTTGGCCACGTGTGTGCAGTGACTGCTCTGCCTCTCACAAATCTAAAGTAATAATCCAAGCCCACTGTAATTCCAGCCTGGTTTAAATCAGAAGTGACAACAGCTTTGTGCTCACTCCATGGAGGGATGTGAAGTTAATTTGTGTAAGTGATTTTTTTTTTGCTTTTAATTATCAGCCTGAGATTCAAAGCTGAGGAGTACGGGGACCCCGCGAGGGATGCTCGGCTCCTTCAGAGGTGGAGTTTGTTTATTCAGGAGATTAAATACAGCTCTTAATTGTGTGGCTGATCAGTGCAAAAAAAAAAAAAGGCAGGATAAGAGATCCTTCTGCTCCCCAGGTCCTGGTGCAGCCACTCGGGGGTAGGGAACCCCAGAGCAAACCAAACACTTCTGGTGAGAACTGACACCCCTGGTTCCTTTTGCAGGCAGATCAGACAAGGACAGAGGGATCTGTGTGTGGCAGCTCTTTGGGTTTTGCAGGAGATTTCAAAGCAAGCCCTGGTTTAGGAGCTGCCCCTGAACCCGGTGCACAGTGTCTCACAAAAATCCCATTTCCCCCTCTCAGCTCTGCAGTTGTATTTTGTTTGCAGTCTAAATCTAACGAGAGGATCAGTGGAGGTTTTGGGAGGGACCGTCCCTGCCCTGGAGTGGTGACTGACACAGGCACATCCCGGCGGTGGGAGGGAAATTCGGGATAACGGCCCCCCCTCCCAGGCTGGAGGAGGTTGTTCCTGAGACCTCGACTGGGAGAGAAAGGAGGAAAGTGAAAGGGAAACAGGAACCTCCTGGTTGTTTTGTTCCAGCTCCTTCAAAACGCTGTTTAGATTTCGTGTGTTGGTAATTACACACACTCAGGTGGTGTTTAATGCCAGCCCCTGATGGATGCTCCATAATCCTGTGTGAGAGAGCACATTTGTTTTCTGGGGCCAACTGCACACAATCTGTTATTGTGTGACGCTGAATACTTGGAAGGTTGGTGCCTTTCAGTGCTGAGCATAAAAGCCAGGCCTCCCCAACAATAACCTGCATTAATCAGACATCCCCAGCCTGCAGGGCTTGGAGACCACGATGTCTTTGGATGTCAAGGCTTGCCAGGATTCCACGGGGGAAAACTCCCACAGATCTCCCACCCTTTCATGTTTTCTTTATTTGGTTTAAACAGGAAAATGTCCTCCAAGTGCAGCTCTCACGGCTTTAGCTGCATCTCCACACGTTTCTTTTAAACCAACCAACAGCTTCTGGTGGGAGAGAAAAGCAGCTGCGACTTGCTGGGAGCGAGGGAACTTCAATTCCAGAGGATTCAGCTCCTTTTGTTTTCCACAAGAGCTGTTGAGTGCTCAGAGCTTTAAAAAATACAGCTACTTATTGAGGCTCCTGAAACATGGATTCAGGGAAAGGTGTTTGGCTTTCCCAAAGAGTTGGGAGCAGGAGGGAAGGTGCCCTGCTGGCTGCTGTGCTTCCACAGACTCCTTCAGGAACTGAAATGTTGGTGCTTCAGCTCAAGTGTTCATCCCTGCTGGAGTCCCATGGTGCTGTGGGATACATCCCAAACTCCCAGACTCTGAGTGGATGGGAATGACACGACCCAGGATGATTCCAAAGCCAGCCAGGCTGTCCCAGGGACACGGCCCCTGCCTGGGCAGCTTGTCCTTGTCCCCTGGGCAGCTCTGGTGCCCACCCTTGGCCAGCACAGCCCAGCCAGGCCCTGTGCCCTGCCAGCTGGGCAGGAGAGGCCAAGTGCTCGTGGAGCTCCTTGGGGAGAAGGGCCCTGCACAGTGATTTAAAGCACTTTGGAAAAAAACACATAAGAAAAGCCAACTAAACTGGGACTGCAGTGGACACTTGAGCAGGAACCTCATCCAAGCTGTATTTTCCTCCTGAAGTGAATCCCTCCCTGGCCTCGAGGGGCAGTTGCTCAGTGGAGAAAGGACTACACCGAGCTGGCAGCCAAAATAAACCTAATTGTTGGATTATGTCTGAGAAACTCTGAGAGTTGCCAGTAACAGCTATGTCAGGCCATCACAATCCACGTACTTTTAGCCTTATTGCTAAATATTGCTGTAGAAAGACCAGTTGTCTTCCTGCTCCAAGTCCTCACAGTTGCTCTCCCAGGTTTGAAGATGCAGCGAAAGTTTTTGGGTTGGTGATTTTTTTTTTTTTGCACACTGTGTTTCAAATGCTTCATTGTCAAACTGGTTAAAAGCCCTTATTTATAAAACGTGTGCGTCCCTTTCAGCTTAACTGAAAAGGCATTAAAATAACTGCAGCTGTGGAAAGAATAATTACAGCGAGATTTTGTCAAGGACTCTCTTGTCTGATGTTGCCATCTGTGACATGGTGAATGCAAAGATCATTTTAAACATAGGCACTTAATGCAGAGAATAATTTCAGAGCTTTCGATATTTATGGTAAATTATTTAACTTTATTGTTTGGTTTTATGACCTCATTATTCCATGTCGTCAGGATCTGCTTTTTGTGTTGTTCTGCACTTTGGTTTTCACTTTGTGACAGAGAAGTACCCAGCAGTAAAAGTATCACTTCACACATTTCAGAAATGTTTCAAGGAGACATCATACTAATCAGATTATTTTCATGCTCCTCAATATCATCCTTGATGCCTTTTAAAAAACATTTGTAGAGAAAGATCTTCTTATTGACCAGGTGTTAATAGTGAGTCCTTCAGGCATGGGCAGTGACAGGGGCTGCTCAACACCACGTTGTTGCATTAATTTTCTCCTGTCTCTTAGAATATTGTTTCTGAGGCTCCCTCTGAGAGGACATTGCTGCATTATTTCCTTCAACAACCCCTGAACGGCTGAATTAGGAACAGACTGTTGCACTGGAAATGAGTAATTGGCTGCCAGAGACACGGGAAAGGGGACTTGGCTTCCCTGGGAGTGGCTGCTGTAACAGGGCTCGTGCTGAGCCAAGGGCTCTGTGTTTGTCACCCAGGCCCTGCCAGGCTCCCAAGGGCTCTGTGTTTGTCACCCAGGCCCTGCCAGGCTCCCAAAGGCTCTGTGTTTGTCACCCAGGCCCTGCCAGGCTCCCAGGGGCTCTGTGTTTGTCACCCAGGCCCTGCCAGGCTCCCAAGGGCTCTGTGTTTGTCACCCCGGCCCTGCCAGGCTCCCAAGGGCTCTGTGTTTGTCACCCAGGCCCTGCCAGGCTCCCAAAGGCTCTGTGTTTGTCACCCAGGCCCTGCCAGGCTCCCAAGGGCTCTGTGTTTGTCACCCAGGCCCTGCCAGGCTCCCAAGGGCTCTGTGTTTGTCACCCAGGCCCTGCCAGGCTCCCGGGGCTGCTCCAGCTCCTGCTGTTCTGTGCCCACATCTCCTGCCCGTCCTGCCCCTCACATGGGGAACAGACCCCTGTTCCCCCCTGCCAGGCCCAGGCTGCAGTTCCTTCCCTCAGCACCAGACAAGGTGTGACTGTCCCCAAGGATGTGACTCCAGGAGGGGACTGTGACAGGGGGACACGGCTGTTCCTCGCTGTGGCTCCTTATCACACCCCCAGCTCTGATGGGCTGTGCAGGGGATGGTGCTGCTGCTGGAGGACGAGGTTTGCTCCTTCTGGGGAACAATCACCTCCCAGTGCCTCCCTCCGAGGTGCTGCCCAGCACGTCCCTCCAGTGCCTCTGCCTGCCTTCCCTGCTCCTGCAGCACTTCCACAGGACCAAGTGCAGCTGAGACAGCCCAGCAGAAGCATTTTGTCATGTGTGAACTTTCCAGCAGAATTGGGATCATCCTTCTGACAGCTGAGGGCTGCAATCCTGGGCAGCTGCTTTGGGAAAGGCAGAAAGGAGCTCGGAAGGGACCAGGAGCTGCCTCTCTGTCCCTGCACAAGGGTCTCATCCCACCAGCCTGCCCTGCACCAGCTGTGATTCCCCTCTGCAGCTGCTCACATCTGGATCTCTGGCTGTGTCCGTGCTGAGGAGGAACAGCAGCCTCTGCACCCAGAACGGCTCCACCTCCCCCTTGGGCTGCAGGAAGGGAACAGCCAGGAGTAAATACCCATTTGTCTCCAGGAGATGATTATGGACAGACCTGGAAACCATCTGAGGGAGCTTAAATGCTGCTGGAAGCGAGAAGGGCAGCTCAGGAGCCCGGGGTGTGCAGACAGGCTGCAGCAAGAGGGCAGAACCTGGGGTGTAGTGCAGTCAGCAAGGGCAGAGGGGAAAACCAGTCACTGTGGGTTCACTGCAAGGGGAACTGAATTAAGAACAAACATGTGGTTCAGGGACTAGGAGGGAAGAAACCAGGTAACGTTACTTTTTCTATCTATAACACAGCCCTGGGGCAATTCCCTGTTTGCCCTCAGCCATCCAGGAGACACAAGAACCCCTCAGGAGCTTCTCCTGAGCCTTACTTCCCACCCCAGGCTGTACAGGAGGCTTTGCCACATTTGGCTCACTCTTTCATATTTCAGTACCTAAAATTAGGCACCAAGCTCCATCCCTGCATTCCCGGAGTTCCCAGCTCTGGGGAGGCTGATGTGCAAACGTCTGCAAGCACCTGAAAAAACATTTAAAGAACAGCATTTGCAGACCCCTGGAAGCCAGACACTGCCAGGTGTTCCTTTGTTTAGAGGAAAAGTGAGGTTGTGTACGCAGGTGGTTTATGCTATTTAATAAATTTTGGTAATTTGTCTATCCCTGGTAACTTGCATTGCGAAACAATGCAGCTTATTTTGGAAATAACTGCAGTAAATGGATTCAGGAGAACTGTGCAGCTGATAAAACACAGGCAGGTCAGGACAAAACGGTGTCACCACTAGCAACTCTTCTTTCCCTTTGAGCAGTGATGGTTTCTAAGCAGTAGCACGTCAGAGAGTGAGAATTCCTTGTCCAGCTCAGCCCCAGTTGGAGCAGAAACCTTCAGGAATTGAGTGTCACCAGGCTGTGGAGTAGGAGCCAAAAACCATCAGTGAAGACAGGAAAACGTTGGAGCTTTGAGATGGTCTCAGGTGATGGATGACAGCAGGAACATCGTCTTCAGGGTTCCTCACTCCTCCAGGACTGTTTCAGTGACAGGAATGTAAAGGCCCCAAAATCTCTCCCTGCAGTGACATTTTTTCATCCCACCTGGATTTCTCCTGCTCAGCATTGTGCAGGATGTGTGAGACCAAACCTCCCCCCTTTGTCAGCAGCTATTTGGACAGATGGATGCAGGAGCAGGAGCCAGCCATGGCTCCTCAGCTGGAGAGGCTCTTTTTTGCAGTTTGTGTGTGTGAGAAACCCCTGTGCAGTGTTTGCTTTGCCTGTGGAGGGGCAGCAGGAGGGACGTGGGCACCGGGTAAAGGGTGTGGTGACACGGGCCAAGCTGGCTGCTCCCCACTCCTTTGTGTAGGAGACAAGGCCAGAGACTTCTCTACACCCTCATTTTGTGTCCTGAACCGAGGTTTTCTTGCAGCCACAGTCTCAGCCCGTGAGGTGCCCCTGCTGCTGTTCCAAGCTCTGAGGCAAAGCCTTTCCCCAGGGAGTCCCTGGGGGCTCTGCCAGCACTGGCTCCCTCTGTCCATACATTTCTCTTCCCTGTGCAGTAAGGCACGGATGGCCAAACCCTGGAGGCAGCACACGAGGTCTGGGGCGTGAATGCAGAGCCTGGAGCCCTGTGTGGCTGCAGCAGAGCTGACCCCAGTGCCACCCTGGGGCTGGTGTGGTGCCCACCCAGCAGTTTGTCACCTCAGGACCCTGCAGTGTGTGCAGGTACCTGGGGGTGACACCCAACACGTCCCATTCACTGGGAGCCTTGGACCCAAAAGCCAAATATTAGGAAAAAGCTTCTGCTCTGGCATTCCCAGCACTCCACTGGGGCTGCACCAGATCTGCTGACAACAATGCTGAAGGAAGTGAAGAATTTACGGTGCTTCTGTCCTCTCTGGGAGTGATTTAGTAGCTGGACAGAGTGGGAGGTGGGGTGGGATGATGGGCTCAGACAGCTCTCAGAGAGGCACTGAAGTACCTCGTGGCCAAAGGGAAGGTCTGTACCAGATCCATTGACACCAGGACAGGGGGAACAGGGAGGGGCAGGAGAACATCTGAGGCCATTTCCAGCAGCAGGTGAGCAGGGCAGTGCTGCCAACGTGGGCACGGGGCAGCCAAAGCCTGTGCTCTCCTCCTCACCCCCTGCACAGCCCCCACACATGGACACAGAATTCCCAACACTGCACCAAGGTCCTGGAATCCACACCAGCACAAACTGGGGCTGCTGCCCCCCCTTCCCAGCAAAATCGGGCAGGAAAAGGCCCTGCACTCCGAAGTGAAGAGTCTTCATGCTCTTCATTTCTTTTCCTCTGGCTCTCACACTTGTTAACTCAAATTAACATTCATAATGCAGAATTCATTGGAATATGCCTTCCAGACTCACAGACATTCCTGTTATGGTCAGGATTAATCACAAGGGATAATTAGAATATTAAATGAAATAATTATAACATTATGACTCTAATAACCAAATCCATGGATATTAGCTTCTGAGAAAAGACAAACAGAGGAACCAGGAAGTTTTGATGGATGCCTCTGGCTGCATTTTTTTCGTTTGCATTTTCGATTTAAAATTCCTAAACATCTGCCACACTGAGGCAACTCCCCTCAATGTGACAGGCCGAGGGAGGGCAGGAGCAGTGGGGTGACACCACCAGAGGCTCCTGCAGGACATGCACGACTGCCTGGTGCTGCAGGGTTAAACATCCCATCCCTGCACATCCCAGGGCCGGCCGGGAGGAGGACCACGTTATACCCTGAGTGCTCCTGGACCACAAAGCCCCCGGGCTGGGCACCCTGCAGGGCAGGCAGGTTGGTTCGTGTGGCAGTGCCAATGCTCCTGCTCTGCTCCCCATCCATCTCCTGCCAGCTGGGAAATGCTCGGCAGGGCCGGCTGGAGGCCAGGGCTGAGCTCAGCCAGCTCAGCTCCACGGGACACCAGGCTCTGGCAGCATCTCCTGGCCCCAGGCATTCCTTCTGTGGGTAACTGGAGATTTCCTCACCTCCAGGATGTGATTATCCCTGTGACAGAGCCCTGAGTGCAGCCAGGCCTGGCTTGTCCTGCAGGACAGCCACTGTCCCCGAGGATCCAGAGCCCCTGGGAGCCCCTGCTTTGGGCAGCACCGAGGGATGTCCAGGCTGTGCCACGTTCTGTGGCTGCTACAGGGGAATAAATGAGTTCATTAAAGTATTATGCAATTGCAAATGTTTAAAAACGCCAAGTACATACATTTGTGGGAGCCTACACAGCCCAGCCCTGGAGGGGCTGAGTGGAACTGGTACATGTGCTCAGGGAGGGAATGGAAGGAGCTGCTGGGGAAGCAGAGCTGGCTGCTCACTGCTCTGCACACCCTCAGCACAGGCAGGGCACTGAAAATGCAGCAAAACCTAAAAGACACAGACTAAGCAATTTCAACTTTCCAACAGGAGATATTAATTCTAGATAATAAATCGGGATTTTTATCATATCATCCTCGGGTGATTTAGAGTACGGCCAAATTTATATTAATATTGAATATTTCCTCTATCAGGCAACAAAAGACAGAGTTCCTTTTGGTACCTGGAAGCAGCTCCCATGACAGGGGGAAGGAATCATCTCAGTGTGAACTATTAATATGCCACTCCACACATAATCTGGTATCTCCACTTGCAGTCTACACAGGCCAGTCAAAGTTTTAGTGTCACTCAGTTCCAAAAAGAGATAAGACTTTGGGAGCATGTTACACATTAGAGCAGGCAGCACATGCCTGGGCTCTCGTGGGCCCTGGCACTCTGTGCCACACTCCCCATGTCCCTCCCTGCCCAGCCCTGCAGCAGCTTTGTGGGGATGTGCCATTGCTGAGTCCCCTGCCTGCAGAATGCATTACACCACTTTAAGTCCAGAATTTCCTCATAATATTAAATGATAAGAATTTTTTTGCAGAGTTCTGACAAAGCAGTCAAAATCCAGTTGCAAATGCTCTGCTGTTTATTGATAGCTCCATAATACAGGCGAGGTAGGATGCCAGACAGCTGCATTTCCTGGCATTTAAAAAGAATTCACTGTAATGTATTGTAATGCATTAGCATAATAATTGGTAAGCATTCGCAGATGAATAGTTTACTGACTGATAGATTTTGTACAGAAACTGTGAAGGTTACATGGAGGGTGAAAACATTTCACTGTGTCAATGAACATACTTAATTTTTCTGGAAGTGCTATTTAAATTGTGAGGTGCTGGGACATTTGCATAACAAAGACACGACGCACGAGTTTGTGCCGTAAAAGGGAACATTGCCCTGCCCTGCCCGGCAGGTGACCCGGGAAAGATGCGGCTCGGAGCCTTTCCAAGCCCGGCTCCAGAGGCTGCGGCTCCATCCTGAGCCCCTCTCCTGCTCTGCCTTAACTCCGGGGCACCTCTGCACCCTCTGCAAGCGTGAGGAGGAGCAGCTCAGGGAGCTGGGGGGGCTCAGCCTGGAGAAAAGAGGGATCGGGGGCACCTGGAATTCTCTGCAATCCCTGCCAGGAGGATGGAGTCAGGCGGGCTCTGCTCCCAGGGAACAAGGAGGAGAGGGAACGGCCTCAGGCTGTGCCAGGGGAGGCTCAGGTTGGACAGCAGGAGGAATTTCTCCATGGAAAGGGTGGTCAGGCCTTGGCAGGGGCTGCCCAGAGAGGTTTGGAGTCCCCACCCCTGGAGGTGTCCAGGGAAGGGCTGGATGTGGCACTCAGGGACAAGGTGGGGATGGGGCACAGCTCGGACTCCCTGGGCTGGGGGGATGATGATTCTGGGATTCAGGGATTCTGTGCTGGGAGGTGACAGACAGCCCGTGGTCCTGCTGCCCATCCCTACATGTCACACTGTAGGGATGTCACTCCCCTCCCGTGTCCCCAGAGCCACCAACACTTTGCTCAGGGGAAGGGGGGCACAGCCAGGGGGTTTGGGCTCAGGGGAGATGAAAGGTGCACAGAAGGAGCTGTGTAAATGTACAAGTGTCATGTGTTGATGTGTTGGGCAGTTGCTGTCAGGGCACAGGGACAGGGACCTTCCAGTGGACAAACATCACCTCGGACTGGGAGATGTTGAAAGGCCTGCACTGACTCCCAAGTTTTTCCTGAGTCTTCTGAGGTCTTGGGCATGAACAGACTTCACCTGGAGCCCCTGGAGAAATCACAACATCTCTGAATAATTCACAGCCTTTGGCTGCTGCCTCAGTCTCCTCCCCTTGTACCACAGACTGTCACAGTGACAACTCTGCAATTAACTCTGGGAAAACTGAAAAGCTCATTGGAAGGGCCAGAACTGAATCTTTTGGACACGAAGTTTATGGAAAGCATTTTAAATCAGATTTTCGCTTGCCATTATATGTGTTAATCCCCTTGTCATTTGGAATAAATTGGGGAAACCAGATGTGAGGAGGAATGAGATATTGCAGCACAGGAGAAG
Organism: Calyptomena viridis; assembly: GCA_013390005.1. Lineage (NCBI taxonomy): Eukaryota > Metazoa > Chordata > Aves > Passeriformes > Eurylaimidae > Calyptomena > Calyptomena viridis. The sequence goes on from WEIV01030395.1 coordinate 271,053, forward strand.
ACAAAGCTTTCATGTCCACTGGCACCAAGTGATGGGAGATCAGACACACACAGACCTCTCCTGCTGAGGGATCCCAAACCATTCTACCACTCAGTTATGTTCATCTTCACAGCAGGAATATGGGCTTTTCTTAAAATCAAAGGAGCTTTTTAAGCACAACCATCTGACCTACAGTTTCTACCAGAAACAAACATTTTAAGTGTTTCAGGGTTTCATCTGAAAACTTTGTGGACAGCAAACTCTGGTACAGTGCAATGCATTTCTTCCAGGAATGATGGAAAGATGAATCAAACCTCATTTACAGCGATCTTTTAAACTTAACATTTGTGATTCTCACTTTTCCTTCCTGGAAAGTTCCTATAACATGAAGAGGGAAGCTGCAACCAGGATTTGTACTGAACTTCATTTGTCATTAACAAAACACCTTTCTTTAGATTTTTAAATCACCCTGAAGCATGAAACACATGGGATATAAATTATTGATTAAGAAAATCTTCCTAGGGGTAAGAAAATTTAATTGCTGGAAGAGGATCCCTATTTAAGAACAGATATATTTAGGATTTTGAGGACAGAAAGCCACTGATGATCCCACAGACACCTCCATCCCAACCAGAGCCTTCCCTGGAGAAAAGCAGAATAAACAATTAAACAGCTCTTCCTCCTGGGATTTTAACTGTGAAGCTCCTTCCTGATGAGCTGTACACAAACATGACCCGCTCGACTCCCTGAGTATAATTGGAAATAAGGAAATGGAAACTCAGTTTATAGTAACAGATTCCCTGTGACTTTGCAGCAGCAATGTGTTTCATTAACACTCCTGCAGCAATTTGCACTATTAGGGACACATTTGCTTCCAGAAGGAAGAGAGAAGATGTACCAGTGTGGAGTGTGAGGATGGGGCCATCAGGCAGTGCCACACTGGGGAGGTGTCTGTCATCAGAGGTGGCACTTCTGCAGCCCCCGGGGTCACCAGACAGGGCAAGAACCCCAGGGAACAGGAGCATTGGTGTGGGATGGAGGTGATGGGGGTCCCACCAGCACAAGCCTCAGCACAGCTTTATTTTTGGGCAACCTTTCTAGAGGGGTGTCAATAATTATACTGAGGAGGAAATACAGCTTTTCTCATTCTTTCTTCCACAAACTATTCTCTGTATCTGTAGTATTATACTTAATAATTTCACAACATTTTAATGTGGAGGAGGTAGAGGAAACACCTTCCCAAAATACTGCAGAGCAGCACTGCTCCAACCCCTGCTCTCACACATGACAGAGTGTCTGGTCCCTGGCTGCAGACAGACTCCCTGGATGGCACCTTCCTGTTCCCAACCACACAGCAACACTGGCAAGTGTGGCACACCCCAGTGCCACACCCCAGTGCCACACCCAGTGTCACACCCAGTGTCACACCCNNNNACACCCCAGTGTCACACCCCAGTGTCACACCCAGTGCCACACCCCAGTGTCACACCCCAATGCCACACCCAGTGTCACACCCCAGTGCCACACCCCAGTGCCACACCCAGTGTCACACCCCAGTGTCACACCCCAGTGTCACACCCCAGCCAGGGATGAATTAGTGCCCTCAGCACTGAGAACATCCTGGAAAGAGATGGACACTGGAGAGTCGTATCAATGTTGGATTCTCCACACAACACACTTGGCTACCCCCAGATCTAGTGGGTAATAAATGCCCCCTTGGTAGCAGGAGATGGTATTTCATTGCAAAAGTAAAAAATAATAACGAGGGAAAGTGCTATCTCAGCTTGCTGCATAAACAGCTCAAATAAGCAATATGCAGGCATATCATTTGGAACTCAGATTAATAATTTCTGTTCTGAGTGGTGGTAGCTGGCCTGATTTATTGTGGTGATGGTGTTATGGCCTCAGACTTTATTGTCCTTTAAATTATACTGCAGTCTATACAGGAGGCAGACAGGGATCTAAATCAAGGGTTATTGCCTGTAAATTTGGAAACAAATAGTAGTTTTCCCCCCTTTAAATCACTGAGTTTGTGTGTTTTATAAGGTGAATGTTACGACTTTTTATGGGCCCCAAGTTTTTGTTTCCCAGCACAGGAGCCCATCCCCTCTCCTGCCCCCAGGCAGACTCTGCAGTTTCCATCTCCCTGCACCGACTTCTGCTCCTTTGGCATTTCTGCATGAGGAGGAGCTTTTTGTGGAACTCAAAGCCACACAGGTACCTCAGCATGGCCAGGGGCAGATGCTCACTGTGGTCCTCTCCTGCATCCTGGTGGTGGCACAAAACCACCCTCAGCACCTGCGTGTTTTCATGTTGATCCTGGGTTTGCACAAAGCAGACACCACGGGCCCCATCGGGGAAGGGCTTTCCCTGCTGCCAGGATGGGAATCCTGGGCTCAGGGATGGAGCAGCCCATTGGGAAGGCAGGGGGGGAGCTGGTGAGCAGAGCTGTCCCCCTGCTCCCCACCAGCCCCACACGTGGCCATGAACCACAGGTCACTCACAGGCACTGGTGGCTGCTCGTGGCTTTGTCACCTCACACTGGATGTTGGGTCACTTTGTGTTTCTGCCATGCCCTCAGTCCTGCTCAGTGTCCCTGGGTGTTTGCTCTGGGATGAGCCCCCACTCGTGGGGAGCAGGAGAGGCATGGGGTGACTCCTGGGCACCTGTGGCAGAGCCACCACGGGGACAGGGACAGGAGAGGCTGTGACAGCAAAGGGCCCTGTCACAGAGGGGCTTTGCCAACCCAGGCTGAAGGCAGCAGTGGCTGTGAAGAGCTTCTGAGGTTGTAAATAGCTGAGAGAGAGAAAGGAAGGACAGGGAAGGAGAGGGAGCTCACGGTGCAGATGGAGGGAAGTGTCTGGAATGTGGTTACCGAGGGACAGCATATGGCACATTACAAATCCCCCTTCTTCAGGATTCCCAAAGCACAGCATTCCAGCTGTCAGTTCAGCATGGAAGGAACCAGGCAGATCCCTCCTCACCCACCCAAAGTGTGCTCTGTCCTGCGTGGCAGGAGCCTTGGACAGTTACAGGGAACAGGCAGGGCAAGGATGTTGGGAGTCCTCAGCCTGTGGCAGGAGCCAGGGACAGAGGATTCCGAACACCTTCACACATTGGGTATGGCTGTGATGCTGCTTTGCCGACCTGGTGATGATGTATTAGCCTGGACTCCTCTCAGGCAAGAAGAAAAATGGGGTAGGCAAAATGTTTCTGTATCTGCAGGCTTAGAACAAATCACTTTTATGTTACCCGAGCAGCTGTAACCATTAGGGAATCCTGGTGGCCTGAAAGAGCTGCTGAATGAAACCTTCCCTGAGCTCCTGTGACACCTTGGGGGAGACACTGGGTGTCACCCTGGGCTGGCCTGGAGCCTCAGACACTGGGATCACTGGGGGCACTGGGAACACCAAGGGCACTGGAAACACCGCAGGCACTAGGACCACCGGGGGTACTGGGACCACTGAGGGCACTGGGAACACTCAGGGCACTGGGATCACTGAAGGCACTGGGACCACCGAGGGTGCTGGGATCACTGGGGGCACTGGGAACACTGAAGGTACTGGGATCACTGAGGGCACTGGGAACACTCAGGGCACTGGGATCACTGGGGGCACTGGGAACAGTGAAAGTACTGGGGTCCCTGAGGGCACTAGGAACACTGGGAGCACTGGGAACACCGAGGGCACTGCCAGGCACCAGCACTGGGGTGAGGAGACAAGGAGACATCCCCCAGCCAAGCAGGACTCAGGCAGTGGTGGTTGGACTGCCCGGATCCCCAGCTGGTTTCTGCTCTCCTGCTCCATCGGCACCGTTTCCAAACAGCTCCTGGCAGAGCTGCCAGACAGAGCCCTGGCACTCGGGAGTGGGGACATCCCTGTGCAGGGAAGGGAGGCAGGAGGGAGGGGCTCCTGTGCCTCGGGAGGATCCCACACTCCAGCCCCTGCTGTGAAACCACCCCAGGTAGGGGACGATCCATCTCTGTGCACTAAACTTCCCTTTCCCAGTGCACTGGTTTCAGCCAAACTAAAAGATTTCTGGTAAAGTGTCTCATATTCAAGGGAGCACAAACGAAAGCTTTGCATGTAAATAGACACGAGAAAAGACTTTACTATCACATCTGCATGTTTTAGTTGAGCAAAGGCCTGAGTTACACACGGTATGAAGTGGCAATAAACTACAACAAGTGGGCTCCAATCCTGCTCAGTGCCCCTTCCTGACCTCTTCAGTGCACAGGGCCCTCATGGCAGAAAACAACTGGTACTTTAACGTAAAGTCCTGAGACTTCTCCAAGTACTCCCCACTACTTTGAAGCAATTCAGCAGCTTTTCAGCCACGCGGTGCTTCAGCAGGAGCAGCTCCGATGAGCTGAGCAGCCTCGGCAGAGCTGAGCCACACACAGAGGCAGCACAGGCTGCAGCTCACCTGCTGTTCTCTGAGCTCTGAGACACAGATCTGTACTCCAGAGATGCAAAACGGGTGCTGTGAGTGTCCTACGCTGTCCTTGCACAGATAAAAACGGCACTAAGAGGACCCAGGAAGAGGCTGCGGGTGCCTCGTCTCCCCTCGTTGCCTCTTTGTTCAGGCTCTCAGAGTGATGACACAGACACTATCAAGGCTGAACTTCAGATGACTGAGCTGAGTTTTGAGCCACTGCTTTTTGAGTGGGTTCATCAATTCAGCATCACATGCTTTATTTTTCTTTTGAGATCTATAAAAGGCAGGGAGCACCGTGCCCCAGCGGGGCACCAGCCCCAGAACGGTGCCATTGTGAGAGCAATCTCCCCTGGCTCCTATTTTTAAACAACCTCCTGGAGTCCCTCTGCCCACGTTCTGGTGAAAGCACTCCACAGCTTAACAGGTTTGACATTTTCATTTCTGTTTTCCTTGAAATCCTTAACATCATCTGATTGAGCATTACAGCTTGTTTGTGTCCTGTTGCCTGAGAATATCTATCACAAGCCCTCACACTGGAGGCACGAGGCAGTGAGAGCCGTTCTGAGGAAGCAAATGATGGCAGATGAGCTGCTGCCCCCCCTCCCTGAGCTGTGCTCTCCTCACACACCGTTCTGTAGATCATTTGCTCTCTGGTTAATGGCTCCTGGCACCGGAGCACCAGAGCCCGTTTTTATTTCATGAGGCTGCTGCTCGGGCTCCTGGGCTCCATTCTGCCAGAAACACAACTTTGCACTTTCCTTCCATCAGCTGCTGCTGCAAATGCATCACAGCCCCGGTGCTGTTCTGTTCCCCCTCAGCATCCCCCCCCTCACGGGTACGAGCAGTCGGGGAGTGAAACCCAGTCCCCGTGGAGTCAGTGCTGCAGCGGCAGGAGATGGAGCTCCCGACTGCAGAGCTGCTGTTGGAGCACTGTCCTGTTATTAATACCCCACACACTTACACATTCAGACATCAGCGACCTGCTCCTCACAGCTCTTCTCACACCCTGTGCCCCAGCTCTGAATTATTCCTCCTGCAGGAGCCCAAGGTGTCACAGCCCCAGCTGTGGGCTGAGGGACAGTGGCAGGGGGAGCTCGGCTGCCTCGTGCTGCTGGAGACCCTCGGGGCAGCCACGGCCCTGCTCCCACACCTCCCCAGCCCAGGAGCTGCCCAGGGACTGCCAGGAGGGGGGAGAGAAGCAGCACCCAGGTAGCTCTGCTGCCTTCAGAGCTGCATCTCGTACCCCAGCCCTCACCTCCCTCATCAAACATGGTCTGCTCCCCCTCCACCCTCTGCAAATCCATCCCAGACAAAGCCAGGGCTGCAGAGTCCCTGCAAGAGAGAAGCTTTTCCAAGCCCCATTATGTGTTCAAAGGCTGGACATCAGAGGACTGCGTGTCCCTTTCATTGCATAGCAACTAATCCTGCCAAAATTATGTTGACAGTCATCATCATTTCAGAGCTGGGGGTCTCTGCCCTGAAGGCAGAGGAGCAAACAGACCACAGTGTGTCACCAGGGACACGTCGGTGTCCCCTTCACGGAACATCTGCTGTGTGTGCCAGCACTTCTGAGGGATCCAGTCACCTCTGATCTTTGTTTTCTGTAACTTCTCATCTCATGGGCAGAGATCCGAATCTGGGTGTTGTGCCAGCCTTTGCCTCGGTGTCACACCATGCCCTCAGAGCAGGGGTTTGTACACGGGCAGCCCCACCAGGGTGGCACCTCTGGGGCTGCTCTGCCTTTTTCCTTCCTTTCCTCGGGGGCCCAAAGCACGGCAGGGTTCAAAGAACCCCCGGCGCTGTCATCTCTGGGAATGTGATTACAGCTAGTGCTGAAAATTGCACAAAATACCTCCCCAATGATGAAGATTGCAGGGAGGCTGGAAAATTACCTTTTTCATTATGTCTTAAAAACACTGCAGTCTCAGCCTGTGTCTGAGATTCCAGGAACTGGCGTGTTGTTCAGAGCAGCACTGCTGGAGTGGCCTTGCAGAGAGCAAAGCAAATGGAGCCTCTCTTAGGCAGGTACACCAGGACCCCCGGGACTGCTCACTTTAAATCCCAGCACTCTGAATTTGCCAGGGTTGTTGAAAGCTTTCTGCAGCTCCCACTAAACAGCAGGAAATGCTGGAGGCATCTTGGAGGAGGATGGAGTGAGGAGAAATTGGACCCCAACAGATGCTTTTGCAGCTCTCAGAGGTGCTTTGCTGCCCTCCACTAACCCAGGACTGGGCCTGGAGAGGACCTGGGGGACAGGACCCCACAGGACAAAGCACAGGGAAGAGTCTCTGCCAGCTGTGCCCTCTCCAGGGTGCAGAGCCCTGGGAATCGTGCAGAGCTCTGGGAATTGTGCAGAGCTCTGGGATCATGCAGCAGTTCCAGCAGCAGTGCTGATGAAAGGACTCATAATTCCCATTAGCAAAACCAGGCTGGTGCCAAGTGGCAGGAGGACACAGGCTGGGGAGGGAGGGCTGTGCTGCCAGCAGTGGATGCTCCCTGCCCCATCCCTGCTCCTGAGTCAGGATCTGGCAGCAGCTCTGCCAGCTCAGGGCTGCCTGCTCCGTGGGCAAATGCACTCCATGGGCTTCATCCAGGCACGGGCAGAGCGTGGGCAGGGGCTGCTTAAACACCCGTGGGCACCGACAGGGGCTGGCTTGGCTCAGCTCCACAGAGGCACCTACTGTCTGCTCCCCTGAGCTGTGTTTGGGCTCTGGAGTGAAGGCCTGGCAGGACAGAGCTGGCCCAGGGGGGCTGCAGCACCCCTTGTGTGCAGGGCAGCACCCCTTGTGTGCAGGGCAGCACCCAGGTTCTGCACTGAAACCAGTGCTGGGGCTCCAGGGCTGAGGAGCAGCACAGAGGTTGGTGAGTGTTTCTGAGGGTGGTCCTGGCACCAGAGCCCTGGCCAGGCACTGAGACCCCCTGGGCTCGGAGAAGGTACCAGAATATGGAGATACATCTCTAGAAAATCTGAGAGGAGGAGAGGCTTGGCTGGGAGCGCACCCTGGCTCATGGCTCGTGAGCCAGCAGTGGAATTAAAAGGCAGAAACAAGCCACAAAAAGCATTACTGAGGAAAAGGAAAAATAGCAACTTGGTGATAATAAATGAGAAGTAAAAAATGGATAAGAAAATCTAAAGGCATCCTGGTAGAACATCCCTGGTGAGCAAGGCAGAGGAGGTTCCCTGGAACCCTATGGAATGTCAGTAAATCGATGGGACACTGTTAGAGGAATATGACACTTGTTATCAGGGCAGCAGGGACACAGAAAGGATTCAGACAGATTTCCTGGTCTTCACATGAAAAGAAAAGTGATACCCAGTGCCCCTGAGGCCTCCTGAGGTGTTTTTCTCCCCATGGATACTGGATGTGGTTGTGAGGAGAGACTGAAAAGCCCCAGGGCTGATCCCAACAAAGTGTGTAAGAGCTGGGGAGTTCCAGGAGTTGGGAGCCCGTGGTGTGAGGGAGGGGAGAGCAGGAGGAACCCATGAATGTAGACCTGACAAGGGGGCAGTTCCTGGGGTGTTTGACAGCAATGTAATGCTGCTCCACACGGTGCCATGGAAAACAGGCAGCAAAGAAATCAGACTTTGCTCTCTGATGAGCTTTGGGATCCTGGTGATGCAGCCCCTCTCATCCAGAGCTGGAGTTTGGCTGCAGTGAGAACGAGCCTGTGCAGGGGAGTGGCAGAAATCAGTGTGAGGAGCCGTGTGGGAGGATGGGGAAGGGCACAGGAGCTGCTGAGGTGTTTCTGGAGGGGCCTGCACAGCACAGGCCGGGGTGGAAAGGAGCACTTGGGCATTTCTTGCTTTCTGGTCTAATTTTAAGGCAAAAAAAATCACTGTAAGACCAACTCCAAAACCTGCCTAGAAATGACATCACTTTGGAGGGTTCTGTGGAAGGGGTGGAAGTTCACACAATCCTAAGAACAAGGGGTGATGTCTCTGGTTCTCCCACCACCATGGATTTGGACATCAGAATGAGAAATTGAATTTGGGGAAAAAAAGGGACTCAAGGGCTGTTTCTTCTTCTCTGCTTTGTTTGGTTTAATCATTGCTCCCCCCCCCCAGCCCTTCCCATTGCTGGGAAGTAACACATCCTACATGTTCCTGTGCCAACAACTCCAAACCCAGCCCTGTCTTGAGCTGACTGGGAACAGAACAGGAGCAGCACATTTGTGGGGCAGTTCCATGAAGTGTGCTGGTGTGGGAGAGCTGCCCAGGTCACCACTGCTGCTCCACACACTCTTCCTCTGCCTGAATCTACTTGTGGTGTCATTTTTAGCATCCAGTGAATCTCATTTCTAGCGACAGTATAATAGTAGGGTGCTAAGTAATCACATTAGGGGAGGTGAGAACAGATGCATCTTGTTTTTGAAAACATTATTTCCAATTGAATCAGCCTGGAGAATTCACTCTGAGATATTCTGTGTTGTAGGGACACTTAATAATAAAAGTTCCTCTTTTACTTGCTTTTCTAGGGCACAAATCTAATACATGACTATCAAACTCTGGCCACTATTGAATTTGCACTGACTTTTTTCCTGGCTATCAAAAGCAACAAAAGTGGCCCAACTTGGGTGATTTGTGGCTGTTTAGAGAAGCTGGAGTTCCCCTCTCAGCCAGACACCAAGGAACCACCAGCCAGGCAGATCTGCATGTAATTTAGGGAGTTCAGTTTGGTCTGTAGGAGTCAAACTCTTGCAGGCCAAGGGAAATAACCAAGTGAGCACTTGCTGCCTGACCTTCCGGGGTGAGGGAACGACTGGTCAGTGACTGGCACTTGATTTCTGCTGGCTGGGACCAGGCTCAGTCTTTCCAGGGCAAAGTGGTTTCTCCTTCTGTCAGAATTAACTGAATATCATCCCCTGGCTGAGGGCACAAGTGGGAAGGCCCATCTCAGACTGATGTGCATAAAAAGCCATTTTTAGCCGAGTTTCTGAAGCTGTGGGTGTTTGAAGTTGGTGTCTCTGAGCAGTCCCGTGGCACTCGAGCCCCTGTGATTAGATCTCATTAGATTTTGGTGTTAATTGAAAAAGCTCTTGAAAGCCAGGGAGTGGTGGTGCCTCAGCGACCCCAGGGAGGGCTGGAGAAAGGAGCCTTTGAAGCAGCCAGGGAAGAGAAGTCTGGCACCAAGATCCTTAGAAAAGTTGTTCTGTTCTAATTTTAGAAGCAGAACAAACACATTTGGCAGCAAAGTCTGGCCCAGGTCAGTGTTCCTGGGCTTTTTCCACCTCCACAGGCTCCTGCACTGGCATCTGGCAGTCAGTGCCCCTCCAGGACAGCTCTGCCTGGAGCTGGAAGGACTTCAGGAGGGAGATGAACTCCCACCTCTGCTCAGGCTGGAGAGCTGGAGTGAGCCAAGCTTGCAGGGAGTGATTCACAACTAGGTTTACCCCTTCAAAAACCTGCATTTTCTTCCTATTTAGTGGGATCCATCCAAAAAATACTCCACAAGGACATGGGGTTTCATGCAGAAATCAAGTCAAAGCTATCATACAATTTTGCTCTGATGGGAGGCAAATATACAGTAATTTGTGCTGAAATTTCCTTTAAGTTTCTTTGGAAATGAAACCTGAAATGACAAGAAGCATGAGGGAAATTGTATCCCTGGGAGCTGGAACTGCTGAATGCTGCAGAACTTCACCAAATCCCCTTATTCAGGACACACTCTTGCAGTATTGGTAGAGGGGACAGAGTTGAGGTGTGAAAATGTCACAAGCAGCACGATGAGCAGACAGGGGCTCTTTTCTGTCCCCCATGTGTGCAACAACCACAACATTTCCAAATATTCCCTACGTAAAACTCATTTTTGAAATGAATTTGCTTGGCACGTGCACACCCTGGCTGCAGACAGACAAGGAAGAGAATGTCCCACACCAGCTCATCCTGTCATCGTGTGAGCTCCTGCAGTCACAAAAACTGCACGTTGAGTCTGCAGAGGCACCAGAAATACCTCTTGGTCACTCAGCAGAGCACAGAACAGGCCCTGCCAGCCCTGTGTGTGCCATGACAGGGGCAGTGACCATCCTTCAGCTCAGTTCCACACTCTGCAGCACAACCAAGCTTCTCCTGCCTTGGGATGAACCCCTGAGCATCAGTGTGGGATCAGTGTCTCATCTGTGAGAAACCACCAGGTTTCCTCCACATCAAGGTTGTGGAGGGATCCCTGTCCCTGAAAGGGCTGGGACAAAGCTCTTCTGGCCCTGGGTCTGCTGCCTGCCCTGGCCTGGGGGAGGAGGTCACAGCAACATCACACCCCAAATGCATCTGTTGGGCATTTTAAGGGGTACACTTTAAAAATTAAGACACAAGAGTGTCTGCAAATGTAAAATACCCCCACACCCCACATGCCAGTGGAGTTAGAGACCAGGCTCGATAAATACTGGAGCATCTGTTTGCAAAAAGCAGGCAAAGGGGAATAATCAGGCCCGTGCTTATTTTGATATCATAATTCACTGCTGGAGTGTGGGTGTCTGTGCCTGCACTCCTGACAAGCAGCAGACAGGCAGGAGGTGGTGACCAGCTGGAGCTGCTGGCACTGCAGGGCTGGGGCTGCACAGCAGGGAAAACCAGGGAGAGCAGGGAAGGGGCAGGCAGGGATCACAGCCCTGGTGCTCAGTGCACTGGGAGCACTGGGACAGCACACGGCTCGTGGTGCCCCCAAAGTGTGTGTGTGCCCCCCAAAGTGTGTGTGCCCCCCAATGTGAGTGTGCCCCCCAATGTGTGTGTGCCCCCCAATGTGTGTGTGCCCCCCAAAGTGTGTGTGTGTGTGTGCCCCCCAAAGTGTGTGTGCCCCATTGTGTGTGTGCCCCCCAATGTGAGTGTGCCCCATTGTGTGTGTGTACCTCATACTGATGTACTGGTGCACCCCACACTGGTGTCCCCACACTGAAATACCCACACTGATGTCCCCACACTGGTGTCCCCACACTGGGATGGGGCTGCAGAGCTCAGCTCCAGGCTGTGCCAAGGTGCCCCTCCACACTGAGGGCTGGTGGGGAAGGACACGAGAAACTCAAGGGAGAAAAACACAAGAAAAACAAGAGTACTGGCAGGGAGAAGAAAAACGACCCAAATATAAGGGACAAGTGGTGTTTGAATAGGAAACAGTGTCTCGCTGAACTCTGCACATAAAATGAGTGGAGAGAGTGGAAAATGTCTGGAGCAATTTGCAGGAGTTTATTGGATCCCCACAGGGAGCCCCAGATGGTTTGTGTGGCCAGTGTGGCTTTCATTGCTCTTGCAAAAGCTGCCCTGAGTTTTCAGTTTCACTTGTGGTGGTGACAGTGTTGGTTCCCACCCTCCCTGTCCCCACGGACACGGGGATTGTGTCCCCACTGAAGCCCTTCCCCAGTGCCAGCACAGGCTGAGAGGGTCGTGCCCCCCCTTTCCAGCACATCGATGGTTCTCCCCCTTTTCCATGTGCTTGGGTTGTTAGAGGCTCATCCTCAGAGCTGCACTTCTGTTTTAATGATGCTTAAAGATGTCTTTGTGGGGTCTATAATGACACAATCTGTTGTCATTGGGCTGTTCTGTTGGGGTTGTAGCCACCCTGATGTTCTGGCTCATCCCCAGGGATGAGCCATAGGCTGCTCCTGACTCCTGGTACCGTCTCCAGCCGCTTCTCCCAAGAGATTAAAAGTGTCAGGTTTAAACCTACCAGATTCCCACTGAGTCCTGCAGGAGCAGCACAGCCCTCCCCTGCAAACCTGAGCAGCTCCAGTGAGCCCATCCCTTCCCTGGCTCCCTTTCCCTGCCCTGGGGCAGCCTGTGACTTTGCAAACCTCCCCCGAGGCAGGAGAAGTCCTCAATCAATTACACATTCAGAATATTCTTTTCTTGCCGTTTCCAGGAGTCCCCACCCTGCCATATGCTGTGCTCTCACCGCATTCTACCTAAAGCAAGAAGAAAAGTATTTGAGGTTCTCTTTTTTTTTTAGTCGTGCATTTTTAATTGGACTATAAATTCCACTTTGTTGTGTTCTAGAATGTTATTTTTATTTTCCAATAGAACTGTCTCTTCTTTGATGAGGGCAGAGATTTATTACCCAATTTCCAGCTTTATGTCTCCCTTTTGGTGTGTTGTTTTAGCTGTTTCCCAGTTATACAGACAATCCCTTCTCCCCGTCTGTTTATAGTTGAATTTCCTCAAGTCCTTATTTCTGCACTACTCATTAATACCCACTTCTTTTACCCAGTCTCCTCAGGATTCCTCCCGGATCCATCCCTGGACCTGCATTTCCACTTTATGGCTCCTGAGGAAGTCTCTGAGCTTTCCCTAATCAGAACATTGTCATGTGTGAAGTTACAATGATTTTATGGCCGTGTTCACGCTCTGCCCCCCCGCCCAAAGCACCGAAAGGACACTGATGTGTTTATTCCCCCGTGGAGAACATCCCACCCCCCCATCCCCCCGTGGCTGTTGGTGGGTGAAACCACAAACCCCCAAACCCCCCCCGAGGCCGCAGCACCGACTGACTTTGTGGAATGGGAGGGAACCACAGCCAAGGTTAATTTAAGCACAAATACCTTGGAACCCGCTAATTAACCAACTCCCTGGTGCTCTGCCCTAAAATGCCTCCTCGTTGATGTGCTCAGGCAGCACATGGCAGCGGGCACAGGAGGGGCAGTGCCCGGGGCAGGAGGGTGTGGGGACACCCCCAGTACCTGCCCTGCTCACCTGGGCGGCCGAACTGGGGCCAAACCACCCTGGGCAGCTCCTCCCCACAGGGCAGAGCCCAGGGGGTGGTGTGAGCATCCCCTGGGGTGGGGGGGGCTCTGAGGGGCAATTCGGGTTTTAATTCCAAGCCCTGCACTGGCTCCAGGGCTCAGTTTCTGACCTTTCTGTGTGCACTTGCTGTGTTTATCTAAGCAAAGCCTTTTTGGCTTCTGAACTAAAGAACCAACCCTCGTCCTCCACTATTATTTTGGTCTATTTATACAAAGTGTAGCTTTGCAGACTTGAAAGGTCACAGGAAAACCCGGGGAGTGAGTTGGCCCCGCTGGTTCTGGTACTGCTCCCACACTGGGAGATTCCTGGGTATTAAGCAGCAAAAGGCACAGTTATTAGTGTCTGATGCCACTTTAAAAATTAAACTTTGCAGAAAGATTCAGCACAGTGAAGAGCCCCCCCCAGGTGTTTCCAGTGGGGTGGGTGAGCAGCAGGAGGAGGAGAGAAGTTCAGAAAGGCATTTGTGTTTATCCCTTCAGCTGCACAGACAACCCTCGTGTTCTGCCTGTGACCTTTCACTCAGGGTCCTCCTGGAGAGCCAGACCTTTGTGTATCTTTGTTTCAGCACTTCAAAGCAAGGATTGTTACTGAAGAACTCTCAAGGAAAAAATAACTTTCTTATATTCGTGCAGTAAAGCCTGTAAGAATGTGTGTCAGATTTGCCAGCAAGTTGTAGTCGAGTGAGACCAACAACCCCTGTCTGGGTGAGTTCGGGGAGGGGAAGCCAAAAAGAGAATTATTAACAGTCAAATCTGCTGAGAAGGACAAAGCAACACCTGAGCACACACAGGGCTGTGGCCCTTCCACAGGCCCCCTGCACTGCCCACCCCTCTGGGCAGGGCCACCAGCCAAGGGGACACGGGGCAGTGACACCCTGGGCACTCAAAGCCACCTGTCCCCAAAGCTGTGCCCCCCCCCGTGGCAGCACGGGGAGCCTCACCCTGCCAGTGCTGCCCATCCCTTCACTGTGTGATACACGAGTGTGGTTCTCTCTGCCCCAACCCTTCCACTGGACCCTGCTGAGCAGCCAGAGGGATGAACCTGCTCCTGGATTTGTGTCTGGATCAGTCCTGGAGGAAATAAATAGCTGTGGGTTTCCTTAAGTGAGGGGGAAGGGAAAGACAAAATCCCCATCCCAACCCATTCAAAGCCTTGAGCAGCTCGTTAATGGATGGAGTTCAGAGCAGCTCTTGGAGCAAAGAGGGCACAGCTGGAATAAACAGTTCCATGTGCTAATCCAGGCAGGGTCTGGCTCAGCTCCCAGGGGATGTGGGATCATCACTGCCTTCAGCTCAGCCACACAAAGCAGGAGGAGCAGAGGTTGAAGCTGTGGGATTTTTGGTTTCATCAAGCCTGACATCTCTGAGATAACACATCATTTTCATCTCCATTGGAAAGCATTAATAAAAATTCGTTAGTTCAATATGAATGCTTTGGGAAGAGCCTCCTAAATCCACAAAACTGAACAGGGAGCCTGAATGCACCAGAATTAACTCCTGTTTATTGGAGAAGAAGCACTTTGTTACTGCAGGATGGGAAAGGATCATACCTGGAGCTCCAGCACCTCCCTCACAGCTGCCAGGAGGGAGAGGATTCCTGCAGAGCCAGGGACCCAGGGCCCACCCTCACTGCTGCTCTTGAGCAAAGAATCATCTTCCTGGGTCTCAATCCTATGCCTGCAAGCTCTAAAGTCACATCCCTTCTCCCCTTGCCTTGTAGCTGGTGCTGGTTTTTCTCTTTGCACTTTAAAGCTGCAGGATTCTCTTTGTACTGCACAGCACTGAGGGGTTGGGTTCTCCCAGCTCATTGTCTGCTGAGATGTGACTCAGGTCAGGCCTTGAAGTATTTCCATAAACTGTATTTAAGAAAAAAATTAATTCACACTGCATTTCTTGCAAGTATTTTCCTGAGAGGGACCTGAGCAAAGCCCAGAGCTCCACACTGGTCCAGAGAAGGAAAGTCACCTCCACGGGCACCCAGAGGCTGCTGCTCTCCTGCTCCAAAGACAAAGGCTCTGCTGGGGCAGCAGAGGGGGAAGGATGGACCCTGTCTCACCCCATGGTTTAGTTTCAGACCTTTTCTGCTCTGTTGCTACATTTCAGCAGCAAAGTCCACAGCAGGAGCAGAAATACCCCCACTGATTTCCAGTGCTGCCTCTGCACCCTCACTATTCCAGCCCCAAGTTGTTCCCAGGGGGTTGTCATTCCCAGGGCATTGTAATTCAGGGAATCCCCTGAAGCCCAGGGACTGCACACACTCACCCTGGCAGAGTTCAGTACCAGCTCGGGGCAGGAACCCCTGTGCCCCAGCCCATACTGGGGTCTGACTGGGACTGACGTGTTTGCAGCAGCTTCGTTGAGGATTTTGCAGAGGACATTTGGCAGTGACCTGGCACTTCTGCCAGTCAGACTCACGTGCTGCTGCCCAGCACAGTCCCACTTATTGCTGGGCCAGAAGGTGCCAGAAGCATCTTTTCCAAATAGCCTTTAAATGTATTACACACCTCAAGGAGAAAGTGCTGCAGAAACCAGGGGGGGGGTGTGTGCAGATCCTCCCCACGGCTGCATCCACATGGACTGTTCTATTTATTCATCTCAGTTTTTCTCACTTAACTCTGGAACTGAAGATATTCCCCAGGTTCTGCACCAGTTCCTTGTAAATGAGAGGATAAATCAGGGCCCCTGTGCCGGGTCCCATCCCAGGCAGGGAACACTGACCCCCCAGGGCTGTTCCCCAGGAGAGGGAGGATTGTTTTGCCCAATTTCATGTGGTTTCCCCCCAGACATGTAGAGCCCCTGTGAGAGGTGGGTGCCAGCTCGTTTGCACTGGTTTATAAATAGGGTGGGAAACAGGAGCCTCTCACTCAGATTTCCTGTCAGAAATCTCTTCCTTCAATATGCTTTTTAATTAAAGTCAAATTCAGCTCAGTTGCATGTTAAGCTCCTTTTGCATCTCCCACTCACCAGTATCCCTTTTTCCCAAGATGCTTCAAACCATTTTTGCACTGATTTCATGCTACTCCCAGTTTACAGCTCCCAGTTTGTACCACACAACTATTACACAGGAGATACCATTGCACCTCATATATAAGAAATGGCAGGAAAAGACCCTGTTCCAGAAAAAAAGAAGTTTCACTTCAGTCAGCAGGTCTCCCATTAACCCTTGCAGAGCCCTGCCTGCTCCCTGGAGCAGTTTGCTCGTCAGTGCTAACGAGGCATGAGTTATTGCTCATGTTTATGAGAGGGTGATGTATGCCATTAATTAGCTCTGCATGAATCAATGGGAGCCACTGAACACATAATCCTTGGTAATTCATAACACTGGAGTGGAGGAAGAATGTCCTCAGTGTTCAATAAAGAGTGATCATGATGATGAACCTCAGAGCTCTGGGTTGTGAAGTGACAGGGCCAGGGCAGTGACAGCCACTGTCCCAGGGGACAGAGCTGTGTGAGGAGCCACTGCCCAGGGACTGACACACACTTGTCACTGCACTTGCATCTACTAATAAAGTTGTCCTCTTCCACCTCCTACAGAATTGGTTTTCAAATTCCCCCTTTTCTGAGCTACCAACTCATAATTTACCCACTTTAATTTGTGATTCAATGTAGTCACAATAATGAATATTCAGCTTCATTAACACACACTTGATTCAGTTCCTCCCGAGGCACTCAGCTCTGTCTGAGTGGCAGTGGATCCTCGGCAGTGGCATCAGTGTGGCAATGGGATCCCTGGCAGTGGGATCAGCCTGGCAGTGGGTCCCTGGCAGTGGATCCCTGTGGCAGTGGGTCCCTGGCAGTGGATCCCTGGCAGTGGATCCCTGTGGCAGTGGATCCCTGTGGCAGTGGATCCCTGTGGCAGTGGGTCCCTGGCAGTGGGTCCCTGGCAGTGGATCCCTGTGGGGCAGGGCAGGCTGGCAGCGTGGCTGGGGGCAGGCAGGGCACCCACACCACGAGGGGACCCCCGTCCGTGCCCCCCCAGCCCAGAGAAGAATTTCAGCCCCCAGCTGCCCTTCCACGCCCATGCTGTTCTCCTGTGAGGTGGAACAGACTTTACTGGCTGGCTGGGATCCTTTAGGGGGTGTGGGGTTCCTTTGGGCCGTGGTGCCCCCCCAGCCCCTGCCCGGGTTTGCCCCCCCAGGAGTGCAGGTGCCAGGAAAGGAACGACAGTGTTTGTCAGGGCAGAGCCTTTGCTCAGTCCCTTTTTTACCTTTGATTCCCCAGAATAAAATGCTGCTTTTAAGCCAGCAAATCTTTCAGCTGTAATTACCCTGGGCATTCAGAATTGAAAATTAAGAAATGGGAGGGGGGAAAATGGGAGAAATAATAACCATTCATAAAAGATACTGAACATCACGGGTTTACAAAACACCCACCCCAGGCAGACCTTTCCCACCATAAAAGGTTGCAGTCAAGGTGGATTGTGAAGGAATTTCTAAACCATCCTGAGCTTTCCTTTCCTCACAGGTCTCAGTGCAGCCCCTCTGCTCCCCCACCTCCCAGTGCACATCTTGGCAAAGTCTGGTTTTCTCTCTGATAACAAATTAAAATAGGAAGATAAAAAGGCTAAAATGGGTGTCATTGAATGTCCCAGTTACCCCTCGGGCTGCCCTGAGTGCCACCAGCACGGGCAGGGGAGTTCCATTTGTGATTGCCCTGCACATCCCACAGCTCCTGGAGACCTGCTAAAATCCATTACAGACCTTTGATCTCTTCCTACAAAAACATTTTTCTGTGGAGAGTGGATGGGATTAAGCAGAAACAATTTTCCCAGAGCACTCTGTGGGCTTTTTCCCCCCTCTCTGATTCTTTTAAACAGAAGATGCCAACAGCAAAGACCCTGACAAGGCTTTGGGACTCTCAGCTCCTGAATGGAATCCATTCCATCAGTCAAATTCAAGATCTATCAGGACCAAATTCCCAGCATGTGGCACAAAAATCTTGTAAAACGGGACTGTTAAATATTTAGGGCAGATGACAAACAATGTGTCACAATATTTGCAGAACTGGGTTTGCCATTCAATGCATTGAATTCCTCAAGGCCCTGGTTTTTGGAGGCATCAATGCAAGAGTGAGAAACGAGTGTTTGACTGTGAGAGTTTGGTTACACCGTGGAGGGAGAACAGGATTTAGTGTAGATTTCTGAAGTCTAATATTATATGCTACATGCCAGGTGGGTATGAACATTTATTAGCTGGGGCTTAGCAATGAATGAGAAGAATTTAATTAACACGCAATAATTGGCATTTTAATTCAATTTGGGGGGTTTGTGCACGGCCAATGAGGTCCCTCAGTGCAGAGCCCAGAGATCTGCAGATTCCACTTTAATGTAAAAGTAATTTAATGTAAAGGTAATTTTTTCCAAAAAATAGGTTTGGTTTCCAACACCCAGTGTTCTGTTTACAGTGAATTGTCACAAATTAACCAGTGGGACCCAGTTTGCAGTGGGATAAAAGGGGAAGAGTGTTTGCTCAGCTGGTCAGGGAGCCCCAGACTGGGTGCAGGGGTGGCCAGGGCCAGCCCTCAGCTCTGCAGCCACAGCAAACACAAATCCAGAGGATTTTATCACCCTGCAGGTTTGGTACCTGCCCAGTCAGTCCCAGCACAAGCTGGGATTTATTTCAGTGTGGCCCCACTCCCTGCTCTGTATCTGTGCCCCAAAGGACCCTGGAATCCTCCACAGGGCAATAAAACACCACAGAAAATACCCTTCCAGCTGCATCACCTCAGCCCTGTGTTACAGATCCACAATAATTTTAAGTTTTCAAACCCTTTTTTATCCCATATATTACAGTTTATCACAGCCCAAAGCACCTCCATAAAAATGACATTGGAGCCTGCCTGATTTATCCAGCCCTTGGTGATTCCTGGGACATCTGCTGGGTTTGGGCTCTCTCAGGTTTTGGGGGCAGGAGGGCAGGGCTGGGCAGGGGGGGACAGTGCCAGTGGCACAGGCCAGCCCAGCAGTGGGTGGCAGGGAGAGGACAGGGATCGACACCACGTTTAATTACCAGGTTTAATTCTGGACCTGTGGCAACTCACACACAAACGTGGTAATTAATGCCAGGGGTCCCATAGTGAGGAGGAGTCAAACACGAGCAGCCCAAAGCTGCCAGATCTCCCTTTAGCAGAGAAATAAAGCACTTGGAGCAAAACTGCAGAGCCTGTGGGAGCCTTTCCCAGCCAGGGCTGAGGGGATGGTGGAACTGGGGGGCACTGGGTGTCACTGGGAGCTCAGCCCCTCAGGGACTGCTCAGGCTGTAACTCCCCAGTCACTTGTGGAGATTGTATTTGCTGTGTAGTTTTGTGGCATTTTCCTTGGCTTTATCTTAATGGGAATCTGTTTCTAGGAGATTATGATGCCACTTTCTCTCTTTTTTTTTTTCAATTAATTGAGCCAGCTTGGGGAAAAAAAAAAAAGCCCATTCTGGTTTAATCATGTCTTATGCAAATTACAAATTTAAATATCATTAAGGAATCTGTTGCTAACTTAATCTATTTCTGCTGTAGCACCACTGAAGGCTTTTGATCTCAGATTAGTGCTTTGATCCGCTCCCGTGGTCGGGGTGAGGCTCTTCCTCAGATGTCAAACGTGCAACACCACAACAGCTTGTTCAAAGCATGGCAGGGGAAACGCTGCCAATTAGGCCAAACGAGGGGGGGTTGCAATGAGGAGAAGTTTGTTTGCAGAAGCCACAGCCCGTTGTGCTGTGCCCTGGCTGTGCCCTGTCCCATGGGGACAAGTGGCCAAGGATGTGAGGGGTCATCCCTGAGAGCAGTGACAAACCTTTCCAGACCTTCCCTATCTCCTGTTCATTAAAAACACAACCTGCCATGTCCCATTAATTCTTCATTTAGTGCAAGGAAAGTGCTGATACATACATTTTAGCTCCAGTGTTTCTAATCAGTTAATTTAACCAGAAGCATTAATAATGTATTTCTTTGACACTTGACTGCTCATCTGTTAAGCAGCTTATACATAGGAGAAGAATGTCACCCCCTGTGACATGAAGTGCCTAATTCAGAGCAAACGAAATCGGATTTTGCATATTCAATCCAAAATGAGAAGAGAGGGAGACACCGTCTCCTGGGAATGGAACCGACCTGCTGTGCCGGGATTTCTGTCCTGGCAGGCGGGAAATCCCTCCCCGTGGGACACACTCACACTCTGGTATCTGATTTTCTGCTTGAATTCATTTTCTTGGCATTACTCAGCAAGTACCTGGCTCTTCCTCCTGCTGCACCGTGTGGTGGAATCAGAGCCCTGGGAATGGCTCAATCCATCCGCTCCTCCAGCAGCCGCTGTGGGTCCCAGGACACCCCGGAGTGACCAGGGTGGGGCAGTGGGTGGGGGGTGACAGTGGGACTGTCCCTGCTCACGTCTGGGTCACAGCAGTGACACCGAAATGTTCCTGTTCAGCTCTGGGGGGATGGATGGGGGTCCCGGGCACCTCGGGGACAGGTCACCCCAGTGCCCCTGCCCCTCCTCTGAGCTCATGGGGGATCCAAGAGCTGCCCTGCTCCTTGTCCTGCCTCTTCCAGAGGGTGTTGGGGGGCGAATCCAGGTACTGGGGAGTTCGGGAATCCCCAGAGCCCGAGCCCAGCGGGCTGTGCTGAGCCCCCACTTGGCTCCGTCATGGGCACAGGGGAAATCTCCTGGGTGGGAGGTACATCGTGGGCTTTGTCAGCCCATGGAGGCAGCACAAAACCGAGGTCCCCAGAAAAAAACAGCTGGAAATGCCTCGGAGCTGGAAGGCAGGGAAGCTGCAAGGGTGGGAGCAGCATCCCTGTGCTCGGGGCAAGGCCGGTGCCTTTGTAATTCACCCAGGAGAGACACGGGCAGCGTGTGAGCGACCCAGACCCCGCCACAAAGGTTAATCCTGTCCCTGCGCTCCAGGCACATCCCGCTCCTGGGTTTTTAGCAATCAGCATCCAGAGCGAGCAGCCCCCGCGGGCAGGGCCGGCCCGGCCCCCGGGCCCCGCACAGGGGCTCTCGGGTGTGATGCGTGTTGGTGAAGCCTGAAATTGCTTTGGATCCGTGGCTCTGCTGCATCACATTAAGCAGCGCCACGCTGAAGTGACAGGGCCGGTGCACGATCAGCAGCACTTGGAGGGGACGGGGACTCGGCTCCTGCCGCTCTGTCAAAACCAGGAACCCACTGACAGACCTCAGGAATTATTTTCAGCTCCTTCCCAGAAGGTTTGTTTCAGTAGGTTTGCGAGTTGCGCTCACACTGCCGTGGCCCGGGGCAGCTCCTGCTGCGGGCACATCCCTCCCATCCCGGGGTGCTCCGTGCAGGGCCAGGGCATCCTCTGCACCGCTCCGGCTGCCGGGGCTTCCCAGGAGGAACGGGGGCTCCGGAGAGGTGTCCCCGCGGTGTCCCGGCACTGCCTTCCTCACTCACCACTTTGTGGGAAGGGTTTGTCTGTGTTTGGGGAGCACCAGCTGATGTGGGCACCACGCCCGGGGCTCTGCTCAGCACGGGAGCAGCTCCTGCTCCAGCTGCAGCTCCTTGGGGAAGGTGCAAGGAGAGATTTCTTGTGTCATTGCTTTCCCATTATTTGCGGTGATATTTCTTGCCTGCTGGATTTTGCTGCTCTCGCTTCATCCTTGTTATTGCCCCTGAGACTGGCACAGTCCCACGGGACAGGCCTGGGGAATTGCAGCTCCAGTCACAGCCTCGGGCTCCAGGGAACTTCCTTTCAGTTCCCAGCGGTGTTATCTCACCTCTCTGTATCAGTCTGAACACCAGCCCGGGGGGAGCTGGGCTCGACAGTGGATTCTCCCCACTGGACTGTCCAGCTGAGCAGCAGCATCAGTTCCTTCCCAGGGAGGCAGATCCGTGAGGAAGGTTCTCCATCCTCTGCCTCAGGGACCTGTCAAGTGGCATCCTGCAGGAACAGGCACTAAATTCCGAGTACCTGTCCTGATCCTGTTTGCTGATACTGTCCCCAAAACAGAGCAATTTGTCCTCAGAAGGGGACTAATCCCTGCCCCAACCAACCAACCCTGCAAAAACATTTTATAACCTCAGAGAAAAAAAAAACAAACCACAAAATCCAGCTCTGGGCACAGGAGGGCTGTGAGAGGGAGCAGGAGCTGCCGTGTCCCTGAGGAGCTCCGTGGCTCCATCCTCGGTAAGAGCTGCCTCAAACCAGGTATTTCTTCCCGGATGTCACATGGAAAGAGGCTGTCAGAGCTGTCGGAATGTGTGAACAACACTGTCAGCGGGGGAGAGAAAAGTGTTATCAGAAATAGTTGTTCTTCAAAGCTAAATAACTCCGTGATTTTGTAAGGAGTAGAAGATAAGAGATCACACCACACGCTGAGGGCTGTTGGAATTTTCTTTCTGAGAATGAAGCTGTTTGTTTTGGTAAAAAGGGGAAGAGAGGAGAAAGTGAAAACCTAAAATACTTTGACTTTCTTGACTTAGCTCTTGACAAAGCTAAAAATAACTGTGCTGGCACTGAGCTCACAAGGCCACAGCCTGGGATCAGCTGGAATAGTGGAAGAGGGTTCCCAGCCCCTTTCCAGCTCCATCCTGGGGCCTTTCCCAAGGTCTTCCAGCACCTTCCCTGGGAATGAGGGGTTGTGGTGCAGCTTTGCTGGATGCTGACAGACTTGGGTCTGTGCTGATTGGCATCAGTGGAATTTTGAGTGTTCCTTGGGGTGTAGATTTTACCCTGAAGGTAAAGTTCAAGTTCTGCTACTCCAAGTGAGACCTTCTGTGCTTTGAGGCCAAACCTCCCCCAGCCCAGCCCCACTATTGCTCCTCTGGTCTAGACCCAAAGGGGAGTTTCAGGCATTTGCTCTGGAATCTCGTTTCAGATTTTGAAAACTCTCCACCTCAGCAGCACATTGGGATCATCAAATAAAATAACATGAAATAGTCAGACATGAAGTTGATTCTAATTAACATGTTTTCCCATACGCTGGCTGACATTCTCTGGAGAGCAATTAGTCTGCTTTAAAAGACAACTGAATAATTATTTAATCTGACTGGGATTGATTTTAAAATCCAAGAAGTCAGATATGATAATGGATGACTCCATCAAAAACTACATAGAAGTGAGCAATAAGGGTTGAAAGGCTTTGAGCCTGTCCTTGACAGCTCGTGTGGGGCACCTGCAGCCCTGGATCCCACTGCACCAAAGGTCCTACAAACATGGCATGGAAAGAAGGTTTCCAGGGAAAAACGTCTGTGCAAACAAACTCAACCTGACCTGAGAAACCTCAGCACGTGTTGAACAACACACGGTGCTGCAGTGGGGAGTCCATGGGCTGTATTGACTGGGCAAGGAACAGCACAGGCCCTTCCTGGATAAATCATGGAGCTCAGGAGGATGTCACCAAGTGTGACAAACCTCATCACAGCCATCTCTTACTTGTCTGCCCAGCCACGGGAGGGAAAGGAAGAAGGAATGGGAAGCTGGGACCTGCCCAGCCTGGGAAAGGCCATTGGCACCAGGGAGCAGCAGCAGCATCTCCAAGACATTGGAATAAACTTCAAAAATAGGGCAGAGGCAGAAATGGTTTAGAGAGAGAGAGCAATGCTAAAGGACCTTTAGTCTCACTCTCTCAGGTGGAGTTTTCTGACAGGTGGTGTATAAAGGTGTACAAAGGTGGACACTGTTCTGCTGTGACTTTCCACCCCCACAGACTCTCGTTTATGAAGGTGAAGGTTCCTGCCCAAAGCCCAGGCAGGGTCACTCACTGGAGCTGCCCACGACTGTCCAGCCCTGCCTGGCTCCATCCCTCCTGCTGAGGGTCACAGGGGACCCCGGGGTCCTCCAGCCTGGCCATCAGCCAGCTGATGTCACATCCCTCGTGCTCCCAATGGCAAAAGCTGATAGTCTCCATTTTGCTCAAATGGAAGAACTGCAACAATTATTTTCATAATTAGCTGGCTTTGCAAATTAATGCCAGTTCTGCTGTGTAATCGTGATGAAGATTATGCATTAATCAGCTGTTTCAAGCCAGTTATTAGGCTCTTTAAATAATGATGGGGATGAATGTCTCTGAAGGAGCACAGCAGCCAGGAGGGATGGGAGGGTGGGATCCGTGGGATCTGTGGGATCTGATGGGATGGGCTGTGTTGGCAGCACAGGATCCAACATCAGGCACTCCCTGTCCCCCCAGGTTGTGAGCAAAGAGCAGCCTGTGGCACATCCTGGCTTCCCTCAGCACCTCAGGAACTGCAGGACATTCCCAACATCCCGGTGTATTCCCAGAGCATTCCCAGCAGTGGAACCCACTTCCCTTCTCCTGTTGGCTCTCATTGCCTGGCACTGAGTTCCAGGCATTGCGTGGCTGCACAGAAAATTCTTTCCTGTCAAAAATCCTATTATATCCAGTTGGATGTCTGGAATGAGAATTTATTTGGGATCTAACACCCCTAATCCACACAGCCAGCCCTTCCATACTCCCTCATAATAAGATGTGCTCCAGTGCAGCCCTGAAAGCACTGGGCTGGGAGAAAACCTAATGGCAGCTCGTGGATAATCAATGGAACACGAACCCAGTCATCACTTCAGGACAATGCTGGAAAACAAAAACTCCCTGGCTGGAATGGCCCAGACAGGGAAGCTTTAAACAGAAAGAATCTCACACTCATTTTAGTTTTGGTTATTGTTTGTGCTGTAATATTGTGTAACATGGTGTGTGAACTTTCTCTGCCCTAAGAAACTTAAACTGAGCTGCCAGCACGTGCAAACTTGGACACCGATGAATAATTGTCCTTGCACCAGGCAAACCCCAAGTGTTTTGGTGGGATGGAGTGAGAATGGACAATTCTGCACATTCCTGCCCCCACTGCTCAGCATCGTGGGCTGGAAACTGCTCATGAGTGACTGGCTGAAAATCAGCCAGTGGGACTGAAATGAGTCTCCAGGATGAACGTTCAGCCTCTTTTTCTTTATTCTTCCCTATATTTCCAAAATTAGCACTGAGTTCAGTACTTTTTTCTACCAGACACATGCAGGGAACAGCTTGAACTTTTTTGGACGTTTATGAATGTAAATTAATTCCCACACTCACTTCACAACTGGGGACAGGGATGCACAAAGTCTGCAGAGGAAGAGGAGGGAAGTGACTTGTCACAATCAAGGGGAGCAGAGAATCAGAGACCTTTTGGCTCTCCCTCTGCTCCCTTGCTGTGAAATCTCCAACCATTGCTCCTGTGCTGTGCCAGGAGGGTGTCCAGGACACGGCTCTCAGCAGAGGTGTCAGCTCTGGCCAAACTGGCACTCCTGGCTAACACCAAACTGCCACAAAACTCTAGAGAACTCTAGAGCTCCAGCTCCTGAAGGAGGATTTATGCCATTGCCTGAAAGCCAGGAGGGCTGAGCAGACATCTGCTGTCTCCAAAAAACCATTTGAGGACTGTCTTAAATTGAAGAAGATTTTCCTTCTGCTAATGAACCCTGAGACCATCTGTTACCAATTGTACTTGCTTATCTCGCTCATCCATTAAATATTTGGGTTTACTTTTTAATAACATAGAACAAGGCTTGTGTCTCTCCACGTTTCTGCAAGGGGTGTGGGATGGATCCACCTCAGAGACAAGGACTTGCCTTTCCATAACCCACCCCCAGTCACTCCAGTTTCAGTGGCTGTCAGTGGGAGCTGAGGACAAGACTCAGCCAAGAGACCCAGCGATGCTGTGACATGAGCTCGTTGCCCCTGGGGAGGTGTAATGGCATTAACAACTTCTGAACATGGCAAAGCTGCCTCGAGATGTGCTTTGCTGAGCAGAGAAGCTGGAGGGCTGCAAAGCAGGAGTCTCTGCTGGTGGGAATTAAGGACCTGGAGATCTAAACATGAGGAGCAATAGAAGAGGAGAAGGGCACTGAAAATGGCACTAAAAATGCCCATCAGCAGCACTGCCCTGCTCTCCTCCCACCCAGGATGGGAGGTGGGTGAGGCAGGAGGAGTCCAAAGGGAGGGCAGTGCCAGCTTTGTCTCCAGTAACTCCTCACAGCCCAGACCTGCAGCTGGGCAATAACCCTGTCCTGTTCCCAAGGTCTGGTCCTCAACTTTGATGGGAAGCCACTCATCTGGCTTGTAAAAATCTTCCAAGACTTTAAATTGCCTTCTGTTGCCCCACAAGGCTGACACCCTGAACACTCTCACAGAGCAGCATATAACAAAATCCAGGTGTTCTCATGTCTTTCTTTCAGTCCAGGACAGGACCTGGAGCAAACTCTGCTCCACCTGCAAACATTCCAGGAGTTTTCTCGCCCTTGCTGCATAAGATTATGAATCAAGTTTTAAGTGGCTCAGAGGTGGGGTTTTTGTCTTGCAGGAGGAATCTTTGAGTATGCAGATGGCCCCAACACACAGGTGATGAGTGCTGAGGAACAAGCCTTCCGATTCTCCGCCAACATTATTAACAGGAACAGAACTTTGCTGCCTAACACAACCCTCACCTATGACATCCAGAGGATACACTTCCACGACAGCTTTGAAGCAACTAAGAAAGGTAAGAGCAGAGCAAACTTCTGAGCAGCTTTGTGGCCATTTATTCAGCAGAAGAAAGGTCTGGTTTCACTGGAGACCCAGCAGTGCTTTCTGCCCTGCTCTCACCAGTGATGTTGATGAGAACTCCTCCCAGAGCTGACCTTCCAGAAGGTTTTTAATGCAAGGGGAACAACTACTTTTTGTCCCTCTGCAAACCTCACAGAGGTCCTTTCAGAGCATTTGCTCTAATCCTGAGTGAAGGTCTGGAGGCCACGGCTGTGTTTGTGTCCCTGTGTCCCTGGCAGTGCTCACGTCCCTCTCACGAACAGTCTGTTCTCTCACTGAAGGCACTTTGGGTTACTGGGTAACAGCAGCTCACTTCAGTCACTGAAGGGAAGGGAAGAAATGGGACTGCACAGCAAAGGCTGTGGGGCTGCTGACCTGAAGGCTCGTGGAGTTGGATTCTGGTGTGGGAGAAGGGAAACCTGCTGCCTGAGCTGTGGGAGGGACATCACTGGGAGGGGGCTCTGCTCCCAGCCAGCCCAGTAACCCCCTGGCCCTGTTCAGATGGTTTTGTGGTAGAGGTTCCCTCAGAGCTCTGCCTGGCACTGCTCTGTGCTCTACCCCCTGGTCCAGAGCTCACCTGCCATAATCCCTCCTCTCTGTCTCATCACTGCTGTGGTTCCCCAATGTCAGTGCTGTGTTAGAGCCCAGAAATGTCTGTCTGTCCACTGCCCCCAGCCCAGGGCTGCCCCACACCCTGACAACCTCCCTCCCTTCCTCTTCCAGCCTGTGACCAGCTGGCTCTGGGGGTCGTTGCAATCTTTGGACCTTCCCAAGGCTCGTGCACCAATGCCGTGCAGTCCATCTGCAATGCCCTGGAAGTGCCCCACATCCAGCTCCGCTGGAAGCACCACCCTTTGGACAACAAGGACTCTTTCTATGTGAACCTGTACCCCGACTACGCCTCCCTGAGCCACGCCATCCTGGACCTCGTGCAGTACCTCAAGTGGAGGTCAGCCACGGTGGTGTACGACGACAGCACAGGTAGGGGCAGGGGGGGCTCACAGGGGAGTCCTGGGGGGTTTCTGTCGTGGGGCTCTGTGGGAAAACTTCCAATGAGCCCTTTCAGGAGCCAAAGGACCCCCCGTGCGGCGATGGGTTCCCAGGCATTCGGGAGTTGGGGGAGGCCCTGGGATCTCTCTAAGCATTTCATTCACAAAGCTCTCAGTGAGTGGGGGACCCCCAGACCCATGAGCTGCCAGAGGGTCACGGGGGGTGTTCATGGACACTGGCTCAGTTTGGCTGCTTTGGCACCACAGGGCCCCTCTGCACCAGCACAGTCCATCCACGGCTGCTGTGGAAGGTGCAGTTCCCAGCTAAACCAAAAGCAGTTCTGGAAAGTTTTTTGTTTTTTGGCTGATTCTGCAACACCGACAAAGTTTTTCACAGAAGGAAAGCTGTTGATGGTTAAATAAAGCAAGCTCTGCACAGTGCTGGAGATAGACCCCCCAAAACAAAAGCCACATTGGATAGCCTGTCCAACCTAATTCCACTAAACCAAATGGTTTCTTTAGGGGAGGGCTGATGAGAACACAGTTTGACATTCCTGTTTTGCAAATGTGGGTCACAGTATGTTCCCTTTGTGGCACATTCCAATGTGTTTCTTGTGCTGTGCAGAGGGACATGTTGCTCTCTCTCCTTGCAATCGGCATCTGCTGAAATTCTCCTTGCAACTCCAGATCCCAATCATTCCTGCTCAGGTGCATCCAGCATGGCTTTGTGCCTTGTGCTCTGCACAAACACGAATTCTGAGGGTGGTGGGAGGTTACGAGTTGAGATGAAGTGACCTCTGTGATCTACACGATTCATAAATCCAAGTGCATATTCATTTTTACCTTTTGCTGCTGTGCATGGTGAATACACAGATTTTAATTTGCTGTGCAGCTGATTATCACATCCCCTCCTTTCTCAAGGGCACATTTGCTCAAGAAAATTTTTCGTGATCCCAGAGGTGTCAAAGGTTGGGACCAACCTGCTCTTCTGCTCTTCCTGCCTAGTGCAGGGACCCTGTCTGTGGCTGCAGAGGCAGCAGGGAACCAGCAGGAAAAACCATTCCGTGCTCCAACAGCAGCTCTGGAGACATCTGGGGGTCAGTCATTGACCTCGATGCCCTCCAGCAATGGCCTTTGGAGGGAGGGGGGTCCCGACCCCATTCCCCGGAGAACAGGGAAGCTCTGGGGTGCTGAGCCCCAGCTCGGGGGGCAGCCCTGTGACCCCGGGGCTGTGTGTGCTCTCCAAGGCCTGATCCGGCTGCAGGAGCTCATCATGGCCCCGTCCCGCTACAACATCCGCCTCAAGATCCGGCAGCTCCCGCTCGACTCCGAGGACGCGCGGCCGCTGCTCAAGGAGATGAAGAGGGGCAGGGAATTCCGCATCATCTTCGACTGCAGCCACCTCATGGCAGCTCAGATCCTCAAGCAGGTGGGTGGGGGGCCAGGGGGGAGCAGAAGTGGCGCCGAGGAGTGTCCGGGTGTGGGGGGACCCTGCCCTGGGGTGCAGCTTTCCCTCGGGCCCCAATCCACAGCCTGTCCATCCT
>WEIV01030395.1:301327-326761 GCA_013390005.1 Calyptomena viridis
GATGAAGTGACCTCTGTGATCTACACGATTCATAAATCCAAGTGCATATTCATTTTTACCTTTTGCTGCTGTGCATGGTGAATACACAGATTTTAATTTGCTGTGCAGCTGATTATCACATCCTCTCCTTTCTCAAGGGCACATTTGCTCAAGAAAATTTTTCGTGATCCCAGAGGTGTCAAAGGTTGGGACCAACCTGCTCTTCTGCTCTTCCTGCCTAGTGCAGGGACCCTGTCTGTGGCTGCAGAGGCAGCAGGGAACCAGCAGGAAAAACCATTCCGTGCTCCAACAGCAGCTCTGGAGACATCTGGGGGTCAGTCATTGACCTCGATGCCCTCCAGCAATGGCCTTTGGAGGGAGGGGGGTCCCGACCCCATTCCCCGGAGAACAGGGAAGCTCTGGGGTGCTGAGCCCCAGCTCGGGGGGCAGCCCTGTGACCCCGGGGCTGTGTGTGCTCTCCAAGGCCTGATCCGGCTGCAGGAGCTCATCATGGCCCCGTCCCGCTACAACATCCGCCTCAAGATCCGGCAGCTCCCGCTCGACTCCGAGGACGCGCGGCCGCTGCTCAAGGAGATGAAGAGGGGCAGGGAATTCCGCATCATCTTCGACTGCAGCCACCTCATGGCAGCTCAGATCCTCAAGCAGGTGGGTGGGGGACGAGGGGGAGGCAGAACTGGCACCGAGGAGTGTCCGGGTGTGGGGGGACCCTGCCCTGGGGTGCAGCTTTCCCTCGGGCCCCAATCCACAGCCTGTCCATCCTCCAGGGATTCTGTGAGATTCCTGCAGGGCACGGAGAGACTGTGGATAAGAAGGAACAAATGTTCCCTGCTCTCCCAGCCAGGTCCAGCCAGGAGGGCTGGGCATCCTCTGTCCCTTCCCCAGCGTGGTCTGCAGTTCTTGGATTTTAAGCCAGATGTCAGTGATTTTCCATTCATTTGGGCTCTCTCCCTTCTCCACGAGTTCCTCCACTGGCATTCTTGCTGCTTGCCTCAACTCTTCCTCGTTCCTAAGTGCCTTTGGGCTTCGAGGTCAATATGAGGCAGAGGAAAAGACTCTCACAAAGATACTAAAAAACAGCCAGTGGAAGTGTTGCTCCTCTCAGCCCAGCATGACACCACCACACAGATTAAATAAATCCCCTGAAGGGCCGAGAAGGAGACCACAAGGCAAGATCCTTCTCCTGCATCCTGCTTGTTGCAAAATGAAGGGAAGTGCTCAGAGAACTCGGAAAGCCTGGGGGGGATTATTACGAAGAGCAATAGAAGGGGCTCATTGTCTCCTGCCTGTTATTTTCGTGTGCTGGCTGTGTTTGGTGCTGCTCACTTATTATGCAGTTTATTATAGTTTATTGTGCCATCTGCTCTGCTCATCACTGTGAGTGCAGAGTGAGGAAGATGGAGGAGAGGGGGGACTCGGGGAGACAAGTCTCTCTAAGTCCTTCTGGCTGGTTTTGTGTGTGTCGGGATTTTGTCAGGATTTCAGCTCAGCAATATTATACAGTGTATTTTTCACTCAGGGAAATGCTGTGAAGTATTCCAGAGTCTGGGAAGGTGCACAAATCCAAAGCACAGCCTGACTGGCCCCTGCAGGCCTGTGTGCCCTGGTGTGCAGCACTGGGCAGTCAGTCACATCTGCTGAGCTTGAGGGAGCTTAGATCTCATATTTCCCTCACTTTTCTACCTGTATCAAGAAATGCACATCTAGAATCCATCTTCACTTGTGAAACAGCTCTTTTACACCAAAAGTACAAACTGGCAAAGCCAAAACCATCTCATGAAGGCTCACGAGGCCTTCCCATCCTATCCCAGCCTCTCCAGCCTTCCTCAGTTTTGGTCCCTCACTATCCCTCCACACTCTTGTCTGCTCTGAGGCCTGAGCCCTGCTGTCCCCACCCTGTCCCTAGCAGCCCCTGCACTCTGCAGGGCTCAGCTCTGCCTGCCAGCTCCCATCCTGCCACTGCCTGTGGCTTATCCACCAGGATGATCATTTATTCATTTCCCCACAAACCCAGATGCATCCTGCCCCAGGCTGCCAGTGCTCCCATCTGACAGTGGGTCTGGGCTCCTCACCTACACCCAAAATGCTCCAGCTGTAGAACCTGAACTGGAATCTC
Source organism: Calyptomena viridis (assembly GCA_013390005.1). Taxonomy (NCBI): domain Eukaryota; kingdom Metazoa; phylum Chordata; class Aves; order Passeriformes; family Eurylaimidae; genus Calyptomena; species Calyptomena viridis. The sequence goes on from WEIV01030395.1 coordinate 303,441, forward strand.
ACAGTTTGCTCCCGATCCATTTCCCATCACTGACTGATGCTTCCCATCCTGAGGTACCATTCCCTGCTGCAGTTCCTTGCACTGGGGTGTGCAGGAGGGAGGGGGCTCTGACCCACCAGCCAGGCGGGGGGGGGACAGGACAGGGGTGTGTGGGCTCCAGACTTCCTAAAAGCCACTCCCAGAGCAGGAAGCCTGGGGTGAAATCACACTCTAGAGTCAATATATCAAGGCTTGCAATCCAGATCCTTTTTTTTCCCTTGCTTTTGACAGCTCACTCCTTTTCAGACTGGCACTTCCTTCCTCGGAGCTAAATTCCGCCCCAGTAATTTTAGCAAAATCCAAGGGAAGTGTTACCTGGGGGGACTTGAAGTCGCTTTCCCATCAGTGGGGATTTTAAAGTGCTCTTGCATGTTTTTTCTCCAGAAAACAGGCTCAGAGAGTCAGCATCCCAAGCAAACCCACGGGAATGTCTTTCCTGTCACCAGCCACCAGCTCCGAGGTGCCCTTTGTCACGTCCCCCCGGGTTGTGCAGGGCCTGGACCCCTCTGAGATGGGCTCAGACAGAGACCACAGCCAGGCTCTTCTCTCCAGGGCTCAGCTGTGCAAACCCAGCAACGAGCCACGAGCATCCCCAGTGCCAGGAGCCCTGAGCTGGGCTGGCCAAGGGCCCTCAGGTCTGGGCCGTGATCTCCCAGGGCTGAGGGAGGGGGATGTTCCCACATCCCATCCTTGTGCCTTGTGCCTTCCCAGACCCTTTTCCAGACTGATTGGATGTGACTGACACGTGCAGGAGGGAGGGACAGACAGACAGGAGCTCCATGTACTCATTGCACAAATGGGCACTGAAAGGGAGGGGATGCAGAGCCCCAGAAATCAATACTCTGAGTTATTGATTAGCTATCAATAGGTTTCTTAGCCCCTACCCAGACCGGTAACTGTAAGAACAGGCTGTTTATGGTCATTCTGCTCAGGTTTCCATGAGGTTGATTGTTGTTTGGTATCCAAGGAGGAAGGGTGAGCCCCTTCCCCAGCAGTGCTGACAGAACCCGTGGCCCTGGAGAGTCTTACCCTGTGTGTCACCATGGGCACAGTGAAATGCCACAATGTCCTGGCACACGCAGGGACGCTCAGGTGTCACCCAGAGATGCCACTGGCCCTCCTGGGAGCTGCACACGGAGGCTTTGCTGCCCTTTCAGAACATTTTGAGCACCGTGGCTCCCAGCCCAGCACTTGAGCACGTGCCTCTTGCTGGCTGAGCACGTGCTGGAGTGCTCCACAGAGCCAACCCTGTGTTTCTGCCTCCTGCCCCATTCACCAGTCAGCTCTGAGGCTGCAGGGCTGTTATTATATTCTTGTGTGCCCTTCACTAACCTCCTTCCCCTCCTCTCCTCAAGGCCATGGCAATGGGAATGATGACAGAGTACTACCACTTCATCTTCACCACTCTGGTAAGGAATCTGTGCACAGCCTTGCACACTCACTGCTGCTGGGAGGGGGGTTCCATCCTGGTGTGCACTGCAGGGACACGGGGGGAAACAGCAGGGATTGGGAGGTCTGGGAGCCCTGGCGTGGCCCTGGCTGGCACAGCTGTGGGTTCTGGTTCTCCTCAGGAGCAGCCCTGCTGTGGCCCAGGGTTCAGTCCTGCAGGTTTGTTTTGCAGGAGATGAACTCAGCCTGACATTAACTCCCCTCTGTTAAACACGGGCCAGTTCCTCTCTGGCTCCAGGAGGCATCTGGCTTTCCTGGCAGGGCCACTTGTGTCTCCATTTAAGATGCTATTGTCTAGTCTAGTGTTGAATTTTGTGTGATTTTGAAAATCCAATTTATCTTTTTGCCTTTAGGAAAGAAACAGACTAAACTAACCCTTAAAAACTGCAAAATTTATTTTTCAAATGCATAAGACATTTTAATTACCCCTGCTGCCATTATCTATTCCAGGCAGCTTTAAGCATTTCCCAGATAACCTCCTATTAATCAGCCCCAGCTGAGCCTGGAGTACATTTCATGTGTAGGTACAGCCTGGAGGTGGGAAAAGAGGAATTATAATAAATTAATAGATAAGCAATCACAATTAATGCCACTTTCCTGAAATAACAGTTATATCATGGGAAAGATATTTTAATCTGTCATTCCTTAAGGCAATGTTTTCCTAGCTTGCAATGCCTGTGCTTCAGCTTCCCCAGTACGAGACCCATGGGGTGCTAATGAATTAGTCTATTATGTTATACTGAATGTTTCTAAAAGGTCCCCAGTCAATACTGAGCACAGTGTATCAACACTTGGCATGAAATGCTTCAACATTTTGCAAGGCAGCACGACTACAGTTCACTGACTCCAGCATGAAGAGCCCCATCAGCCTTTTCCACCAGAGGAGGAGGAGGAGGAAGCACCGAGCTCCCATCTCTGCACACACAGCTTTGACATCCAAAGTCCCTGCAGGGAGAGCCCTCAAACCCCTCAGTTCTGGGGTGTCTCAGCAGTTTGGGAAATGAGTCCTTGCAGACACAGCCAGTCCCCCCCCCAGCCCCCCGTGTCCCCCAAGGGCTCCAGATGAGATGTGGGGGCTCCTCACCCGGGGGCTCCACGGGGATGCCCCTCCTGGACACCCCTATTTCCAGTTCTGCTGCAGGTGGGATGTGGGGAGGGTCAGTGCTCAGCAGTGGCACCGGGGCAGGAACCTGGGCTGGGTCAGCTGGGGAGGAGGGAGGGTGTGAGGAAGGGAGATGTGTGTGCAGGGAAGGGATGTGTGTGCAGGGATGGGATGTGTGTGCAGGGATGGGAGATTTGTGTGCAGGGAAGGGAGATTTGTGTGCAAGGGAAGGGAGATGATGTGTGTGCAGGGAAGGGAGATTTGTGTGCAGGGAAGGGATGTGTGTGTAAGGAAGGGAGATGTGTGAGAGGAAGGGAGATGTGTGTGTAAGGAAGGAAGATATGTGTAAGGAAGGGAGATGTGTGTGTAAGGAAGGGAGATGTGTGTAAGGAAGGGAGATATGTGTAAGGAAGGGAGATGTGTGTAAGGAAGGGAGATGTGTGTGTGCAAGGAAGGGAGATGTGTGTAAGGAAGGGAGATCTGTGCAAGGATGGGATGTGTGTGCAAAGGGAAGGGAGATGTGTGTGTAAGGAAGGGAGAGAGCACCACAGGAACATCAAGAACAAAATAAAGAGTGGAGGGGAGAACTAATCTGCAGTACAGAAAATAATGAGTGAAAGGGAATGTAGATGAGGTGGAAAATAGAACCAGATGTTTCAATTTGTGGCTGTGCAGGAGCAGAAAATCCAGAAGAAACTGATCTGGTGATTCCCCTCCACACCTCCCCATGTCCTGACACTCAGCTGCTGTTCTGAATTATCCTCTGATTCCAGGAGGTGATAAATCAGGCTGCAGCTGAGATAGAAACTGGAACCACGGAGAGACCTGAGGGGAGGTTGGTTTCTATAGGAACTTGGTGAAAGGAAGGTTCAGTGGGGAGCAGCAAGACAGGGAGGGCACCCAAAATACCAGTGGGATCTGAGAGCTGGGTGAGGGACACCACGGTGTCTGGAGCTCAGGGGATCAGGTTTGTCACATACAGTCACATTCTCAGGGGGAAATGATCAGCTTTTGGAACCAAAAATTATTTCCCCACAACAATTTCCAGAATACAAACTGAGGTATCTGATTAAAAGTTATGAACCTTGAAAAAAATAGATCCATTCCAGTGGGTGAGGCACAGAAATGCTGCTCCCCCTCTCAGCCAGATGACATGAGCACCTGTCTGAGGTCCAACCACTGGAGTTGCCCTTAGTTACCTTAAGTCATTTAAAAGTCACCATTGTGGTCTGTTTTTCACAGTGCCCTTTAACAGTACGTGCAGGATTGAATTGCAGTTTTTCAGGGGAAAAAAAACCCCAAAGACCCAAGGCCTGACCTCCATCAAGGGGTGATTAATGACTTGGTCCCTGCTGCACCTGCACATTGAGCACTGCATCCATCAGCACTGGGGCTGCAGGGGCCAACAGCAAACCCCCAAAGCTTATTAAAGCAAAACAGCCCTAAGAATCCTCACTCCCCCATGGAGAATGAAGGCTCAGCTGCTGGCAGGGGCTGCTCTTGTTCTTTGCTCAGGGCAGTGTGTGCAGGACTTCTCCAGCCCCCCGTGGGCACAGCAGTTCCACTGCTGGTGGGACACATGGCTGGGTGGTCCCACGTGTGTCCCCCCAGCACAGCCCCATCCCACAGCACAGGAACAGCCACAGCATCTCAGGCCATGTTTAACCTCTTTTGATAAGTCCTTGTGAGAGCCAGGAATTGCTCCCATATTCACCCCCCACTCTATCACAGATGACAGGGCCTTTCTGCTTTCCCACATTTTCAGTACCATTAAACACTTGCAGGGATTGTTCAGGATAAACCCTGATTAAATACATCCTGTCCAACAAATGGTTCCCATTAACAGAGCTGCCTCCCAGCTGCCTGCTTTGGGGAGCAGATGTCTAACCCCAAACTGCTCAGACTCGTTCCTGAGCACTGAAATTAAGCCCTGAGCTGAAGCTGATATTCAGACCTGTGGAAAGGCAAGAGCTGCACCACAGCAGTGCCTCCCAGTGCCCCCCAGTGCCCCCCAGTGCCCCTCAGTGCCTGCCAAGTGATGCTCATGGGCTGGCAGCCAGGGGAGCCGAGCACTGCCTGGCTCAGGGCTTTTTACATCCTATAAAGGGCACCCTCATTTATCTGCAGACTGTGTAGGCTGGTCGGAATGTCAAGAAATGCGTCTTAGCTCCTCTTTGATAGTCTGCAAATTGGTGCTCTGCATTCAGAGTGGCTCTGTCATCCCCAGCACCCCGTGGGCTTCAGCACTCCCAGCAAGTTCAGCCCTCCCAGCAAGTCGTCCCTGGAAAGGCTCCTGGGAGCTTCAGATACAGGAGCTCTGCCTTGTGCCCCCTCCCTGGGTCACAAGTCTCTTTTTTCAGGGTCACATACAGCGATTCTGATTTTCTCTCCACGATTCACTTGCCTCTTTCATGCAGAGAGGGAGTTCTGTGGCTCTTTGGAAGGAGTTCCCTTCTGCTGCGTGTTGTGGAACCTGCACATATGGCACCCAAATTCCACCACCACCTCCAAGCCTCTGCAACAGACAGCACAACCCTCTGAATTCCGGAGGAATGTGTCCTCCCTCCCACCTTCTGCAGGCCCTGCTGTCTCGCTCCAAACACAGACAGGAACTCGTGCACGAAACTCAAACAAAACAAAGCAAAGCAAAATGTTTAAACCGGTTTCTCTCTTTGAAGGATCTTTATGCATTAGACCTAGAGCCGTATCGCTACTCTGGGGTGAACCTGACCGGCTTCAGGATCCTCAACGTGGAGAACCCCCACGTGTCCTCCATCATCGAGAAATGGTCCATGGAGCGGCTGCAGGCGGCGCCCAAGGCAGGGCTGGGGCTGCTCGATGGGGTCATGATGGTACGGGGAGTTCCAACAGGGCCCTGGGCAGCTCAGCAGGGCGGGAGGGAAGGCAGGAACGGCTGTGAAGACCTAAATATTAGTGGCTCTTTTACCAGCAGCAGCTCGTCCCAGGGAATCGTCCCCCTCTGCCCCGAGGGAATCTCTGATAAGGTCCCTGGGAGCAGTGAGTTGTGTAGTGAAGCCCACGCCCCGCTGCTGTGTTAATGCTCCTGCTCAGTCCCAGCTGCCCACAGATCTGCCAGCGGATGGGGCAGGTAGCCAAGGCCTGTCCCACGGGGCTCCAGGTGCCATCCTGTCCCCGCAGCCCTGGGAAGAGCAGGGCACTGGCTCCGTGGGGTGGGAGCACAGCACGGGCTGCACCGAGCAACTCTCTGAGCTCGATGCAGGGACAAAGTGCCGGAGCAGTGGCCAGAGATGGGCTGTGCTGCAGCTTTGATGACTCCTTTTAGGGCCTGATGGCAGCTCTGCTCCGCTGAGTTACTGCTGGGAAGGTGCAGCACCTGCTCACCCATCTGTCTTCCCTGCAAGGCTGTCTCCGACCCCCGGAACTGCTGACTGCCTCCCTCCTTCCCTCTCCCTTTAGCTCTGCCAGAACCAGCACTGCAAGTGGCAAAGCCTCACAGATTTTCACCTTGAAATGGCTCTTCGGATCCCTCCTGTTCCTTTAGTTGTTAGAGGAGAGTCCCCCCTTCTCCCACAGCCTCCTGTGTCTCCTGCCCACAGCTGAGCCCCCCAGTCCTGCTTTGCTTCCTCGGAGGGATCCTGCCTTTGATTCCTGTTTACCAGGTGTCCATCCAGGGGGGCCCTGGACTCAGCTGGGCATTACAGTCTGTAATTCACCACGAAATTGCTTGGACATATCCTTTCCCCCCTCTCCTCCAGCCCCAAACTCCCAAGCCTGTCCCTGCCGTGGTCCATATCCACCCACAGATGCAGGTTGGGCTCCTGCTCTTCATGCTCAGGTGCTGAGGGAAGGGAAGGTCACAGGGATGGCTGCCAGGGCTGCAGGATTTTCTCCATGGCTACGTCCTGTTAGATGTTTGCTCTGTTATTTGCTGTATTATTTTGGTTTATTGTGGTTTATTACGATGCTGCTACACTCGCATCTGTTTGGTGGCTCTGGGAAGCCAACGAATAATGTATTTTCACTAGGAGGTCTTACCACATTGGAGTGAAAAATAAATCCAATTCTCTTGATCAGAGTTTGGAGGTGAGATGGAGAATCTCAAATTGAATCTAAACCCATCACATTGCATAGAAGAAAAAAAAGTTCTCTTTAGTTCAAATCACTGAAATGCTGGAGTATGTTAAAAATTCACAAGGTCCTGATTTTGGTGACAGCGTGGGTCATTTTTGGAAAATTCTGTGCCCCCAGGCAAGCCATTTACCATCTTTGTTTCTTATTTTCCCATGTATAAAATAGTGTGGAAAATATGTTCCCATGTAGTTTTTTTTTTACACTCAGACAAAACAGACTCAATAGGAAAACTCTGTTACTATCTTCCACATTTAGAAATCACTGCCTCCCTGTTTGACACCACAGCAGGAAATGTGCAAGAAACCACCAGAATAGCTGCTCACAGACAAATGACACTTCTGAAATCGCTGATTTCAGACAGAACTATGGGTTGTTGGTCTGAAGAGCCAAGGGGTGGGTGGCGGGGCACAGACAGACAAACCCTGGGGTCTGCAGGTGTGGGCAGGGGGTGACTGGGGAGGGTCCCACCTTCTCCTGTGACACGTGCCGGCCCCCCCGGTGTGTCCTGGCCAGCCCTGGTGTTGCCTTGCCTTTAGACAGACGCTGCCCTGCTGTACGACGCCGTGCACGTGGTGTCCGTGTGTTACCAACGTGCCCCTCAGATGACAGTCAACTCCCTGCAGTGCCACCGCCACAAGGCCTGGAGGTTCGGCGGCCGCTTCATGAACTTCATCAAAGAGGTAACGGGGGCATCTGGGGCCGCGTTGGGACCAGTGAGGCAGAGCCCCCCCAGCAGGAGCAGCGGGGCTGGGGGGGCAGGGGGAGGAGAGTGGGTGGGTGCAGGGTTAGGGAACATCCCCCCGCTGGGCAGGCAGGGCTGGATGGAAGCACAGACACACCCCAGGCTGCCGAGGGCACCCAGGAAGGAAGAGTCCTGTCCTGGCCTTCAAAACAACCCCCGTGCAGCCACACTGCTGTGTCAGGCACAGGGCTGGGGGCATTTACAGGTTGGGTGTGAAACCCTCTGAAGTTTTCAAACGGAAGAGTAGAGGACATTGGTCATTGCTATGGTCTGTGCTGTCATGGTGTGTCACCTGCAGACAGCAGAGCCATCGTGCAGTGACATTGTGCCCACCCCAGCAGTGCCCAGGCTGTCCATGGAGCACACAGATCCAGGGCAGGAGAGTGGGAGAATGATTCCCATTGCAGAGAGAGAAGGAACTTTTCTCTTAGTAGGCACTGAGGGTGGAATCTCACCTCTCTGCCTCTCTCTCCTTTTCCATGCTTTGTTCCCTTTCTGCAGAGCATCTCTCCAGCTGGCTGCCAAAACAGAGTGTAAATAATTTGTTTGGTTGGCTCCTTTTGCAAATCACCCTGTGCCTCACACTCCGGTGCCTGCCTGTTGTTTTCCTCCCTGGCACAGTGTCAGCCCATTGCAGGGATCAGCTCCCTCCCTGCAGGATTTGCTCTCCCCAGACTGCCGGGAAGCAGAGCAGCACAGAGGGATGTGTGTCCCCCTCGGTGGTCCCGGCACAGCCCCGCGGGAGCTGCAGGGCTCAGCTGGCAGCTGTGTCGGCTCCAGTTGGGCATGGCAAACATTCCGTGTGTTCCCGGGGGGCTCCCCAGACAAACCACCTGCACGGCCAAGTGAGCACACACGGCCTGCCCGGGCCAGGGTGGGAGTTTGGGAACAGGCTGTCACTGCTCCTCAGGAATTAATGAGGGAGAGCACAGGAGCGGCTTTACTGGGAGATAAGCCAGTCGTTCCCCCCGGGAATACACTGTGCCACCTTGATCACACTGGGATATTTCAAGCTCCCCCACCCATAAAGGAAACACGTTCCCCGGGGAGGAGAACACACGGAGCTGCTCAGGGGAGAGAGCCCGAGGCTCAGCTCCCACTGCTGGGATGTGATTGCAGAGCAGCCTGGCATTCCTGTGGGATCATCCTGCTCGGGATCCCACCCGGCCCTGTCCCGGGCACTGCAGGCAGCAGATGCAGGCAGCAGATGCAGGCAGCAAACACTCGCTGTCCCTCGGACACGGAGCACTCGGACACGGAGCACTCCTAAATCAGAGAGATTCATTCTGGGGGTGCTGCAAAGTGTACGGTGGGAACAGAATCACAGAATAATTGTAGCTGAACCGAATTTAGGCACCTTTACCCCAAACTCCTGCTCAGACCAGGACGATCTCCCCAGTCAGCCCAGGCTGTGCAGGACCAAGCACTGAGAATCTCCGGGAAGGGGGTGTCCCAGCCCCCCTGGGCACCTGGGCATCCTTATTCTGCCAGAACTGAACCGGGCAGCACCAATCCCCAGCCTCCTGTGCCTGTTTCCAAACCACAGACCCGCTTGCACGGGCAGCTCTTGGCCTCCTCTGCTCCACTTTCCCTCTGGAAGGACCTGGGGAAGCGTTCAGGCCATTTCAGCCTCCACACACCGCGGAAGCACCGGCAGGTTGGTGCCCAGAGGGATCGTCCCTGAGCTCGGCCGAGCTGTCCCGCTCCCCGCAGGCGCCGTTTATCAGCACAAGGATAAACGCGGCCACAAGGATGCCCCGGGTCCTTTTCTACTGAGTCATCACGTCCCGCAACAGCTGGTGAACACAAAAGGTGCGAACAGAAATGTAGCAAGGACTGCAAGAGAGTTAAGGAATTCTCCAGCCCCGTCTGCAGTCTGAGCGGTGACGGGGGATTATTAATTAATCAGGCTCTTTAGGGAGAAAGAACCAGCATAAGGACTAATTAAAAGAACATACAGTGGAGGGCAAAAGATTATTTATGATACCAAGTAACAGCCTTGCTACTTTTTCTCCCTTCCACAGGCCCAGTGGGAAGGATTAACAGGACGAATCGTCTTTAATAAAACCAGTGGTTTACGGACAGACTTTGACTTGGATATCATCAGCCTCAAGGAAGATGGACTCGAGAAGGTAGGCAGGGTTTGTCTTATCTGTGTGTGGCTGAGGCTGAGTCTGGTGATCAGGCAACAGAGGAGTGGTTGGTGTTGTATTGATTCCAGGTTTCTGGGGTTTATATAAAAGGATATTCACTTTGTGGGATTTCTCAGATCCTTTTCCATGCCTCAGCCATGACTCACTCGCCCTGAAGCCAGAGCGTGGGATTTCAGATTGCAGAAGTGCTCCTGGCATTTTCCTGGGATAATGGAGGCAGGAGAAACTTTCAGAGCATCCCTTAACCTCTCCCTGCCCAGGACAGGCAGAAATATCTCTTGTTCCACCCCCTCTTACTGGCCTGGTTCCTCCCAGAGGAGGCCACAGCTCCAGGGAGCATCAGCTGCTGTGATTTCCCACTAGGAAACTGCCCAAGGAGTGGGAAGGGCACCTGTTTATCACAGTCTGGATTTCACAGGAGGATGCAGTGGGTACTTTTGTTCATTATCTAAGGGACAATAAGGAAAACAGCAAAGGGGGGGTTTGCCTGGCTGGCTCAGGGGGTCCCGAGGGCCAAGGGCACAAAGGCTGCAGCCTTGGATCCTCCAAATGAGTGCAAATCCCCTCTGGGCTCAGAAATACAACACTGATGTGCAATTCTGATCCCGAGGGTTCCTGGGCATTTCATGTCTTTTCCTTCAATTACTTTAAAAAAACAGAATAAAATGAATAGGCAACATGGAAACTCTTAAAGCCCTTTGAACGTGGGTTTCAAGGTGAGACCAGTGGGTTGAAGAGAGAAGGAGCAGCGAGTGGCCAGAGTGCAGGGAGCTGTGATTTCCAAGGAATTCCATGATCCTGACCCCTCTGTGGGTGACTCTGTGCCCCTGTGGTGCTACAGGTGCCTGGCACCTGTACAGGAGGGGTTGGCAGGGCAGCAGGGTCTGTTTTCCAACAGGTACAGCCGGGGCTGGGCCTGTCACCTGTGGGCAGTGCCAGGTTCTGTGCCCACGGGACACCTGGCTGGGAGCAGGGAGGGTTTTCAATTAACTCTGCAGCCCAGGGCCCGGGAGCACAGGTGACTTTTCCAGGGAATTAATGACTCGGCACAGGGAGGCAGCCCCAGGGCTGGATGCAGCTCTGGATCAACCTCCATTTGGAGGGCACAGCTCCTGCCCCGGGGGGCTCACGGGGACCCACAGGCTGTGCCCCGTCCCCTTCCTTCAGTCTGTTTCTCCTTGGCTTTGCAATGAAACCCTGCCACACCTTCCTGCCTCGGCAGCAGCTCCGAGCTCAAGGTGAGCACAGCCCTCTCCTGGTGGGGAGGTCCCGCTGTCAAATACAGAGGAAAGAAAACATTTCAAATCAACCCAGTGACCTCCGGTGTTGCTGCGATGGAGGGAAGAGGGAGCAGGGGAAGGTGCCGCTGTCTCACAAGAACTGATCTTTCTAGCTTTGTTTTTTTACAAACTGTTTTGTTTCTGGAGTCCAAACCAAAAATACCAACGTGCCTTTCCAAAGTCCAGCAGCACCAACGCCCTGGAGAGCTCTGCTGGTCGAGGAACAGAAAACACGCCACTGTTTGATACCCTGTGAATCCAAATGTTTAAGCAGAGCCACAACATCACCTGTCAAACCCCCCTTTGGGTTGCTGGAGCCCAGCTGGCACCAGCTGGATTTCTTGCAGCTCTGTGGCACATCCTGCCCACTGGAAGCTGCCAACCCTCCACACGTCCCCTGCACCCCCCGTCAGCTTTTGTCTCCAAGAATGCCGAGATTTCACAGTTCCCTCTGTTATTTTTCTGAAAGCTCCGTGTCAGCTCCAGAGGGTTTAAAGTATCGATGGCAAATCTCTGTTGAAGTCAGGATTCTGTCAATAGTTAATCTGAACTAACAAAACGCCAAACCACAAACAAATCCCACCCGGATTGTGCATTATGTATCACAGCTTATGTTTGTTGAGCTTAAGGATTGAACCCTGATCCTCCTGCCTCTTGGATGTTCCAGGGATTACAGGAGTATTAATGCAACCTAATTACACGTAGTTCGACTATCTGACTCACACAGTTCTCTTTTTTCCTTTTTCTTCCCATTTTTAATATTTTAAACTGATTAATTTAGTTTTAAGTGCCATGTATTTAATTCTCTTAAAGAAAACGTAGCAAGGCAGAGGTGGCTGGGGCTGCAGTGCAGCAATCTGAGACCTCTTGGACTTGCTTCTCTTTTCCCATCAATAGTAATAATAACAATTATTATTACTGTTGTTATTATTATTATTATTTGACATTGCAGCTGTTGTGTGATCCAAGGCAGAGATGAGGAATTGCTTTGGTTTTACCTGAAATATTTAAAACCTTTCACAAAGTTCATGGAAACTCTTCTAGAATTTATGACATTTTTTTTGCCAGGCAGCATTGCTCATTACAAAGTCTCTTTTTGGGAATGCAGTAAAACCAAGTTCTCCCCTCGGACTGCTGAAGAGGCTGAAGAATCTTAAAAACAGCAATAAATAAAAGATGGGCAGCTGCTGGTTCCCTGGTGGTTTGGGCCGCCTGCCTTTGGCTCCTCTCCGAGTCCCACCTCACAGTTTGACCCTACAGACAAATCGTTCTGTTCCCATTTCCAGGTGGGGTTTGGTTTTTCCTCACCACCCTGCTCTGTTTGCTGCCAGCACTCCCACATTCCTGCAGCTTTCCTGATGTTTTATCTCCCTGTCACAGTCCTTGAGCCACTTCTGCCTCCCCTGCCCCGGGAGAGCAGTTTGTGCTGCCCAGGTCACTCCTCTTAAACACAGACATGTTTTGCCATTTCTGCACCAATGGACTTCTCCAAGGTCTAATAATTTACTAAATTTCACTGTTGGAGGCAGGGAGAGCAGGTGAAATGGAGCTGCTGTGCCTGTGCCATGGCAGGGCTGCTGCCATCCCTCCTCCAGCTTTGCTGCCAGGACCAAGACCCCCCTTGTGAGGACTTCCCTGAGGAGAAGCCCAGGGTTCTGCCAAGGGATGTGTTAGAAACATCCAGCTGCTCTGCCATGGCACAGAGGGCAGCAATGGTCCCTCCCAGGGATCTGCAGAGCTGTTTGAGTCAGTTTTAATCCTCCCCACCAAAGCCAATTGGTTGGGAAGTAGGAAAGAAAGAAAATGGCCTCAGATTTGTGGTTATTTTTCTTTTGTTGTGCTTTATCCTTGCCCAGATTTGACTCTTTAGTGCAGTTTGATTGCTGCTTTGTGTGGTGCCTTTGCAAATTGTTCATTCATTCAGCCTCTAAATTCCAGTCTCCATGGTCTTATTCCATGCACCTGCATCAGTAGCAGCACAGGGACCATGGAACTTGTGCCTCTGGAGTGACCTGCAGGTGCAGGGGTGATGCTGAGCTTCTCTTGGGTGCTGCAAGGTGGTGATTCCAGCTTTGCTGCTGTTACTGCACATGAAAGAAGGAAGCTCCCTTTTCCAGGCCAGTAGGATGCTGGGACCAAGGGAGGAATGCAAGGAGGATGTTAATGGGTTGGTTTGCTTTGTCCCAGGTGGGAGCATGGAGCCCTTCTGATGGTTTGAACATCACAGAAATCTCCAAAGGACGAGGACCCAACGTCACAGACTCGCTGAGCAACAGATCTCTGATTGTCACCACGGTCCTGGTAGGAGGCTGCAAGCCTGGATTTGTCTTCCCTCCATGAATCTCAGGGCTGTCTGGTGTCTCTGAAACCTCCCAGCACAGATCTGTGGGAGAGCCCCCTGCCCAGGGCTGGGCTCAGCCGGGCACCACGATGCCCTGTCCCTGCACTGAGGTGACCCCTGGTGCCACCACTCCCAAGCAGCCCACACATGGTGGCCAGTGAGGCTGGCACGGGCCAGTGGGAACCACAGATGGTGGTCCTGGCCCAGCTCCTCCACTTCAGCTGCCCAGCCATGTCCCCTGTCCCCAGGTGCCCTCTGTGCCCCCGAAGCTGCTGCTCATCCTGGCTGAGCTCCTCTGCCTCCACTGCCCAGCAGGTCCCCATCCCACCCAATTCCTGCCTGCCAGAGGAGGGGTTGGCACATCCTGAGCCCAGGACAGCCCTGTGCCACCCTGGGCACTCAGCTGGCCAGCACTGCCCGCTCAGGCAGGAGTGTTCAGGAGTGTTCTTGGGCGTGAGGAGGATTCCAAGGGTGAGCAGAGCCCGTGGCTCAGCTGTGACACTGTCTGTGTGTCCCCCTCCTGGAGCAGGGGGTGGTGCCCTGATCCATCTCCCAGTGGAGCTGCACAGGTCTCCTCTGCTCCCAGCTGTCTCCCTGCATTTTGTTCTCCCGCTCACTATTGGATCTGACAGCAGCCTTGGATCCCACAGAGCTTTTATTGACGAGCTAATGACTTATGACTCGTGCCATTGGGCCCTGCCTGGCTGGTCACAGCACGGGCTCGTGGTGCATCACCAGGAAGCAACAAAACCCATCAGTCCTTGGCCAACCTGCCCCAAACTGGGCCTGAGTTATGAGCTCATTTGGGGACATTTTCTGGCCCTTTTATGTTCCATGAGTTCAGGGCACATAAAGGTCCAGGCAGAACAGAGCCAGCTGGGGCTCATTCCCCAAACTGTGCACTGTGACCCCTCGTGATCCTTCACTTCCCAAAAGGATGTGACCTGGGAAAGTGGGAATGGGACTGAGAGTACCCAGAGGGGAAGAGAGAAAGGTAACACGTGGTCCAGGGCAGAAGAAGGGCTGGAAGCAGAGGTCTCATATCCCTCAGCAAGGGGTTTGCAGAGTGGAAGCAGAACGTGAGCCAAAGGCAGACACTGCTGCAGCTTTCCCTGCAGAGCAGCCACTCCTCCTCACAAACTTCCATCCACCACATGGCATTTGTTCCACTGAAGCCTTTCTGTGGCTGTGGAGATGCCTGGGCTGTGCTGCTCCCTGTACCTCCAAGGCCACAGCACAATGCACAAGGATGGAGCCAGGAGGGGACTGTCACCGTCTGCCTTTGACACGGTTTTCCTGGGCAGCATTTCCATCTCGTGCTCTGTGAGCATGTACAAATTACATAAGGCACAGGGTGGTTTCAATTCCCATTGACTGTGCCACTCTGTGGGCCTGGGCACATGCCATGGGGTGTCCACCTCGGAACCACGGCTGTCCTGTGATCCCTGTGCCTGAGGGAGCAGGGAATGTGCTCAGACCCCAGTTCTGCAGTAACTGCATTTCTTATACTGGAGCCTAAAATATGAAATACAACCCTCGATGTTATTTGCATTTGCAACACCCCTTTGTACTTCTGCACTGCTGTAAATGATGGGAGAAAAGCCATAGGAGGAGCCTTTAAAAGGAAAAGCAAGAAAGGTTATTTTTTCCCCTTTTGCTCATATTGCAGTGACTTGTTGGAAGAGAAATATTACCCCAGCAGCCAGCGCCGCTCTCCCCAAGCAATATGGGAACTGTGAAGTTATGAAATTGAGGGCACCTTCACTGAGAAATCGATTAGCAAACCGAGAGAGCTTGTGAATTGGATGTCTGGCCATTTTCAGTAATAAATTGTGAAATAGTCCGTGAATAAGTGGTTCACAGAGTTCAGAATTACCCCCTAGGAAATGTTTGAGACCTGGAGATACATTACTGGAGCGAGTGGTGTCCTAATGCTCAGTGCTCCGGCTGTTAAATATGTATGTAATCCCTACAGCGCTTCCCAAAATTAATAGTGCTTTATGGCTGCTCCGGAGCGGGCGTGTTTATGTCAGGATCCAGAGATTCAGCTGATTCCCAAACAAAGCACTAATTCCAGAATTAAAGCCGAGGGGGTGGTGGGGGAGAGCAGGACTGAACGGAGCTGCGTGTGCCGAGCTGAACTCCCTGGGCGTGAGGAGATCAGCTGGGCTTTAGAACTCTGCCAACGGGGCTTCATGTGCTCCCACACCCCCTCCTGACCCTGCTGAGAGGCCAAAAGGCTCCCGTGCCCCTCCCTGGGCACACAGGTCCTCGGGCAGAGGTGGGAGCTGGCAGGTGTCACCAGCACTGCCATCCTCCAGCTGGCACAGCCCTGCTCTGGGCACTGAGCCCCCTCCCCAGTGCACCCCTCGGGCAGGGCACCCACACCCCACCAAACTGGGCCTCCAGACCTCCCCTCCCAACTCTCTAAGCCCCTCATCCCTGAAAAACATCACAGGGACAGTCCCTGGAGCAAAGCATGAGCCCCCCCTCAGTGGGCACCCCCTGGCAGGGGCAGGAGCCCTGCAGACACCCCTGAGTGGAGCCACAGCCTCGCTGCCAGAGGTGCCTCACCCTCCCCTTGCCTTCCAGCTCCTGCCTGCTGCCCACCACCTTTTCCAATTTCCATCTGTCCTCCCCACGTTTTTCCCTCGGGCTCCCCAGTGTTCCTTATCCCTGGTGATATCCCTGCCCAAGCCTGAGAGTCACCAAAGGGCTCTGGAGGTCACTGTGTCACTTCGCCTGTCCCTGCCAGAGGGGGGTCACTGCATTGGTTCTGTGCCCCCTGTGCTGGTGCTCAGCTCTGCTGTGATCAGACCCTCCCAGGGCAGCAGAGGGCACAGAGTTTCCCTGGGCAGCAGCAGGGCCCCGTGTCCATCAGAGAGTCCTGGCACAGAGGAACACGAGCTGAATGGGGGACGTTTTGGGGGCCCCTCAGCCATGCACGTCTCCCTCACCCCAAATCCCACCCTCCAGCCCCCTGCTCGCTGCAATGAACGGCAGCTCCTGGGTGCAGCACTCGGGGTGAGTTTGTCCTCCCCCTCTTTTACTGTTTCTAACACTTCGTTTTCAGAGCATGAAATGGTTATTTTTCTCCCTGAAATCCTACCAAATGGAAAACAGTTGGCTGCTCAGAGAGACAAAATTAAATTTTGTGGGGTAAACAAGGTTGCTAATTAGCTGATGTGCTGTGCAAAGTTAATTTATTCCCAACATGTCACGGTGCCAGCCCTGCCTGAAGAGCCGGCGCCCGGCGGCTCGGGGGGACCCGCAGGGGTGGCTCTGACCCTCGGTGGGGACGTTCTGCCTTTGCTTGTGCAGGAGGAGCCCTTTGTGATGTTCCGCAAGTCGGACACGGCGCTGTTCGGGAACGAGCGCTTCGAGGGTTATTGCATCGACCTGCTCAAGGAGCTGGCCGTCATCCTGGGCTTCTCCTACGAGATCCGCCTGGTGGAGGACGGCAAATACGGCGCGCAGGATGAGAAGGGGCAGTGGAATGGCATGATCAAGGAGCTCATCGACCATGTGAGTGGAGCCCCTGGGCGCCTGGCAGGGCGGGCAGTGCCCAGGGCTGGCCGGGGTGGCACGGGGACAGCGGTGCTGGCTCAGGATACCCGGGTGAGCTCCTGACCTCGCCTGGCTCCGTGTCACACGAGTTGTCAGGAAAGTGTCTTTGTGTCTGGCTCTTCCAAACTTTCGCTTGGAATTCCTGGAAGTTCTCGCAGCACAGAAATGGGCTCTTTGGCTCCTGAGAACAGACATGGGCAAGGGCACAAGTGCCAAGGAGGCCTGGGGAGCCCAGGAGAGCCCAGTCAATCCGGAGGAGGTATCCAGACTATGGAGCAGATGTGCCTGGACAGTTTAATTTTTTATTTTCTATAAAAGCAACTTATTTTCTAAAGTCTCCCGGGACATGGAGCTCCCTCTGCCACACAGCAGCTGTGCTTCTCCTTCGGTGGCCACTTCCAAAAACCCATTAAGCACCAGGGAATCTGCAGGAGCAGCTTCACTCCCGCAGCCACAAAACGTCACCAAGTCTGAAGCTGCTACTCACGGGCAGAGGTTGCTCAGTTTCCTAATTAGATATCTTGCCTCTGGCACATCCTGTGATCCCAGGAGTCCAGTTAGGGAGGTGAGGAAAGATGGTGTTTTTATGAATATCTGATTCCCAGAGAAAGTATGTGGGAGAACAGCTGAGGACAAAATTCCTCTCTGCTCTCCACAGCACAGGCAGCAGGAGGGGCAGAGCAAGAGCTGTAACACAGTGTGCTGCTCCCAAATGCCCTCCTCGAGTGGGGCAACTCTTGGGCCACCTCCCCAAATCCTGCCTGCATTCCGAGCCCACGGCCTGAGCAGCAAGGACACAAAAATAATGCCCAGTCTGTAGCAGCCGTGCTGCCCTCACAGTTCCTGGGGGAGGCTGTGTTTGCTGGGTGAGTCAGTGCAGGGATGTTGCTGCACTGTGGGCACTGGCAGGGGCTGGGCTGGAGCTGGGCTGCCCTTCAGATCTGCCTCCTGTGCCCTAAATGACACTGGACAAGTTGCTTCTGTGCAATGCTCCCTCCATCTGTAAAGTGCAGATGACCACGATTGTGTCCCTCACAGGGACAAAGTGACCCTTCATCAGTGTGTGATGGGCACTGCAGTCCTCGGCTGGCAGGGGCAGGGCAGCCCTGGGGAGCAGGGCACTGCCCCACGGGGGATGTACCACACCTGGGCCTGTGTGGCTTTGCTTCTGGAAAACTCCATGCAGCTCAAAACACACGTTTTACAGCCTCTTACACAACAGCCTTGCTGGGTTAGACGAGGGATGGTGTCCCAGTGGAAGGGGCTGGTGCTTTGCTGCTCCCAGTGACGTTGTGACACAGATCAGAACCGTGGTGAGCACTGGCTGTGCCCCTTGGCAAACCCCCCAGACACAGCTCCTGCCACCCCACACCCTGCTGGCAGCAGGGACAGGGGCTCTGCCTGCACAGGCTGCACTGCAGGGCTTGGGAGGAGCAAAGTGCTCCAAAGCAGGGAGTGAGATGCAGGGAATAGCAGCCACACAGTCATTTACCCAAACCATGTCCCTTCCAGTGTCCTGCAAGACACCACAGGGCCCTTGGGAGGTTTCAGCCACTCCCAGAGCTGTGGGCAGCTAAATGAGGCAGACAAGAAGGTTTGGGGAACAACCTCATTAACTAACAAAAAATTCATAATCAACCTGCATTGTGGTATTTCTTGGATAACTGTTTAAAAAGCAAATTGACACAGAGCTGCAGGGAAGAGCCAAGTCCCTGAGGTGGAGCTCTGCAGCCAGTCCTGGGGGGCTGCTGTGTGTCTGCCCAGGCCCCACATGGAGCCATTAGTTCCCTTACCTGCATGTCACTGCTTTTCATAGCAGAGTTTATGGAACACTTTAGAAAGTGAAGTTGCAACCAGATGGGCCCTTCCCCAGCAGCACCTTCCCTGGTGTGGGGAAAGGAACAACCTTTCCACTGCAACAGGAGAGTTCCAGCCTATTTCACACCCAGGAGGAAAAGTGTTGGAAACAGCACTGAAACAGAGTTGTGGTGATGAAAGCAGGGCTGGCCACACCGAGGGTTTGAGATCTGGGCTCGCTTTCTTCCACTCTGTGTCTCTTTCTTGTGGGATCATTCAGGTGGGAGCATAAAGGAGGTTGGATTTTGTGAGCTCCAAACACCCAGGCCAGGATTAACTGCACAAAGTCTGTGCACTGCTGGAGACCCACTTAACTCAGGGCACAGAGCCCTCAGGGCTGCAGGAGGGCTGAGCTGGGGTGGGCTGAGCTGGGTGGGCTCACAGAACAGCCTGGGAAGAGCAGGGGGTGCTCCTGGGGTGAAGTGAGAGGCTGCAGTGGTGACTGTTGTTGCTCAGAGGGTGTGGGAGCCGTGGGAGCAGCAGATTCTGCACACCAGGAATAGCCTGATCTGGGGCTGAAATGTGGGCAAGGGCAAAGCAAGGGGCAGCCCTTCCCTTGGGATGGAATTCCCTGGGCTGGGAGATGCCCTGAGAGGAGCTGGGCAGGGGGAGCCCAGGTGGGGTGTGATGGCAGCGTCTGAGGGGTGAAGGTGTCGTCACCAAAGTGGTAAATCTTGGTCCCCCAAAGGTAAATCGTGGTCCCCAAAAGGTAAATCATGGCCCCAAAGGTAAATCAGGGCACGTGGCAGGACAGGGGTACACAGGGAACACTCCCCACGATGCAGTCACGCATCCCCCCTCCTCTCTCCTCTCTGATCCAGACATGCCTGGCCACAGGCAGGGATGCCTTGGGCTATGATCCTTTGTAAAATCCCTGCGTTTCTAGTCTGGCCTTAAGCATAAACAGGAAAAGCAACAGCAATCAGAGCAGCCACAGCACGACCCTGTCTGCCAGGTGCCTCCTGCAGCTCAGTGCAACAGCCCTGCCCCGCTGCCTTTCATCTGCTGCTCGTCCTCAGCACAAACACATCCCTGTTTTGAGGCAGTTCAGCCCATTCTCTGGAGAATAACCTCTTTCCTCACTGCAGTCTGCTGTTTGTTGTCATTTCTCTGGCCATTCCTGCAGAGGAGCCTTGATCAGAAGGGCTGTGAGAGCTGAACTCGGGTATTCAGGGAGGTCTGGGGTGATGCAGAGAAGCTCCTGAGCCCTTTATCCATGACAAACATGGAACCTGACGACTGCCAAACTCCTCCTTTCAGCAACAGTGAACTGCTATTGATGTTTATTCATAGAAATTATTACTGATACAAGCAAAGCTCCACTGCACACCACGGCCCATCCATCCTGATTTATAAATTCCATTTGTCTGGCAAAGCAACGCCTGCAAATCTTCCCTGTTGTTTGTGGGCAGGATCCCATAAAACCAGCAGAATGAGTTGTTCTGGACATTTTGCACCAACTTGTTCACAAATAAAACTTGTCTTCTGCTGACATAGTGCACATCAAACTGCCATTCAATCTGAAACTTCAGGTGGGAATAAAACAGGTATGGAAAATACCAGGGTTTCTAATGGAAATCCCTGCCAATGGTAACTGTGCAGGAGATGTAATATCCATCCTTAGGGACAATTCCTGACGGTTGATTTAACACTTTCACAATAAGTGGACATTTATTGACAGTAAATTCTGGCAGAAATACAAACTGCAGCACGTTGGCAGCTCCCCATTAATGCTGCTGCACTGGTGGATGTTTATCTCAAGTGTCATGAACTGGGGCTTCATTTGGAAGCCACTGGGCCAGGAATAGGCAAAAACCAATTGCACTGGATGAAGTGTTGTCCACCTCTTGTTTGGCCACTGCAGGACCTCAGTGTTAGGGAGGGGGTGGAAACAGCCCAGAACAGCTTTTCTTTTTGTGCTCAGATTGTTAATTGGGTGGATTCATGATGGGGTTAGTCAAGGATCCAGGTGATGGAAGCACTGAAGTGGATGTTGGGAGCTCCAAGTCCTCTGTGTGACCCTGCAGGTGTCTCTGGACCTGCCCCTGCCTGGCTGGTTCACTGGGACAGGGCTTGTGGCCATTCCCACCGGGATCCTCCAGCCCTCCCATCCCTCAGGGCCAATTAATGGCAGTTCCAGCTCTGAAGAACTTCCTCCAAGTGAAGATTACAGGAGTCCCAACAGGACATCTTGGCCCTCCTTCCTCCTCTTTGACTCACAGCAAGGTTTTCACTGCTGACATCTGCTCTTAAATAAATCCATTGACAAAAAAACGTGTCTAAATTAGGACTGATAGTGCCAGAGCAGCCCTTAGAGCTGGAGTCAGGCTGTTAATGCTGACCCTGCTCCCAGTGAGTGTTCCCCTGTCCCTGGGCAGCTCAGGGCTCTCCCAGGGCTCCCACAGCTGCTCCAGCAGCAGCTCCTCTTCCTCCCTGAGCCCTGGGCTGCAGGAGGGCCTGGCTGGCACTGAGGATGCCCTGCAGAAACTCTGCAGTGGCGAGAGAGAGCAAGGGGGGCTGGTGCCACTGCTGCCACACAGACACCTGGATAACAATTAAATCAGTAAAACACATACTATTTCTGTCTCTCAGGCAACACACACATGATTAGTTTATGTAAATACCTAACGCAGATTGGCAAAATAAGCACAGAGGCAGTTTGTTTTCCTGGGTAAATATTTGCCTTGGTGCTCGTGCTGTGACCGGCCGTGGCTTGGCTCTGGCACTGCAGGATTCCCACAGTGGCTGCACAGGAGCTGCTCTGACCACAGGCCACATCCCTCTGGGAACTGACAACTTGGAGGTTACACTTGGCGTTTTCCAACAAAAGCCAAATATCTCTGCAGTGAATGTGATCATCCCTGAACGCCCAGAGAACCCACAGCCATTCCAGCCAAGTGAAAATGCTGTAACTGGGGGAATGAGGGGATCCAAACCCTTCAAGGTGTGTTGGAGAAGTGTCTGCATTTGTGTAGCTGCCTTGGCAAAACTGATCTTTTTGGCCTCAGTTCAGCAGAACACTTAAGAACATGCACAAGGCTTGGAAGGCGTGTGAGCTCCAGTAAAACAGACACATGGGCTTAAGTGGTTTTGCTGGACAAGGGCCTTTAAGCCACTGGCACTTGCTCTAATTCCTCATTTTTAATAAAATCCACCTGACAGTACAACAGCACCAGAGTCAGGGCTGAGTGGAGGAAGCAGCCAGAGCCTGGTAATTGACTGCCCCGTTTGGAATGTCAGAGCACAACAAATCAAAGCTTCACCCTTGGTGGGTTTGATTTAGATCCTCTCCGTCAGCAAACCTTTAATTAGAGGCCACCTTCAGGAAGAGCTGCATTGATAAGAAGGATGTGGGAGTGCAGCCCTGCTCTGCCTCTAATTGCTGAGGACACACCCCAGCCCGGGCTCCCAAATCCGTGCCCTGTCCTGCCTGCGTGTGACATTCCCTGCGAGGACACGGGCTGGGAGCTCATCTCAGGAGCTGCTCAATGACACGATCAGATTTTATTTCTGCACTAAAAGCAGTTGGATCCTGGGCATCCATGCGGATTTCTTTCTCCTCGTTTTCCGTGGCAAAGCACAAGCACTGGGCTGTTCTTTAGCCGCCTGTGTCATTCTGACAAATGTGGCTGCGGATCCTCCTGCCCCGCCGCCGGCAGCGAGCTCTGACCACAAACTGCTCCTTCCCTCCCTCCCGCAGAAACCCCCGGAGCCAAATCCTTCAGCATCTCCTTCACTTCTCCGTGGTGACTCAGGACACCCACACGCGAGTGCTGGAGGAGGGAAAATGCTGCATTTCTTTTGCCATCTCTGCCTTGTGACTGTGGGCACTGCTGAGCCCGAATTGCCGGGTGTGAGGAGGGGGAGCAGCCGAGCTCCAAACGTGCCAGGACCGTCCCAAGGAGGCAGAACGTTCCCAGCACTGCCCACCCACCTGCAAACCCCCCGTCCTTCAGCTTCCACCCGTGTCACCACAGCCACAGCTGGCACTGCGGGCTCACTGGGAAAAGTGTTCCCATTTTCCCTGAGTTTTGGCAAATGCCGGTGACTGAAATGGGCTCTTTCTGTACCAAGCTGATTTAAAAACATATTTCCATTTGGAAAGTAAGAAGGAAAGGGAACCAACCAGGGCACTGGAGAACCGTGTTAGAATAAAATAGCTCATTTTTAGCCTTGTCACACAATTCCTGAAGCTCTTCTGCTCAGGATCTCCACAGCTGGGCTTCCATCCCTCTCACACTCACACACGTGTGTAATGGACAAGAGCTCGTGTAGAGACTCTTATAGAGTAAAACCCCCAGATTCCTCTTAAAAATACTCCACTGACTGTCACCACAGATTAACAAGGTCAAACAGGACCATTAATCTGACCTTCCTCCCCCCATTACAGGCCAGGGATCTGCTCTGGTTCCTGCAGTGACCCCCAGTTCCTGCTGGAGCAAAGCCTGTTCCAGCTAATACTGATTTAAAGTTTGTGAGTAATGACAAACCCACTGTATCCCCAGGTAATTATCACTCCTGCGTCATTTAGAATTTTAATTTTCAGAACCAGATGTTAAATAAATCTCACACGGGGGGAGGTTGTGCTCAACTTCAGAGCTATAATTTATGTGTCTGCATTTCATCGGAAGTCCACGATCCCAAAGAATGATTTGCAAAGCCCAGGCAAGGTGGGTGA
>WEIV01030395.1:334851-362497 GCA_013390005.1 Calyptomena viridis
CCATCCCCATCCCTCCCATCCCATCCCATTCCATCCCCTCCCCTCCCCTCCTCAGGTGCTGCTGTAGGACAGAGTGTTGCAGGTGATCCCAAGTGACCAAAGGCTCTGGAAAAGCCACCTGAGACACCTCGGGAGGACTTGGCTCCTCTGGGATCCTGTCCTGGCCCATCCCCACTGACCAGCTCTCTCCCCCTGTGCCCCCAGGTTCAGCCCCTACGAGTGGTACGATGCCCACCCCTGTAACCCGGGCTCGGACATCGTGGAGAACAACTTCACCCTCCTCAACAGCTTCTGGTTCGGGATGGGAGCCCTGATGCAGCAAGGTAGGGCAGCCCCAGCCCCAGCCCTGCCCACAGCCTGCTGGGGGGGCTTTCAAATGGCAGAGTTGGGTTGGTTGTGACCCCCTGGCCCCTCCTGGCCCCTCCTGGCCCCGCTGTGCTGAACATCCACCCACGGAAGGGAAAACTGCCTTCAGCTCCCCCAGCTGCCTCATTCACCCAGCCCAGCACATCCCACAGGTTCTGTAAACCCTGTTTCTGGTCGTTCAAACCATTTGTTCACTTTCAGAATCCCTGTCCTGGCTCACTCTGTTCCAAAACAACTTTTCCAGCAGACAGGGGGTCTTGCCCCTCTGCTCCATCCCCATTTTTCCCCTTCCCCCTCGTTCTGAGCAGTGTGAGATGGGCTGGAGCTCCTGGTGAGGAGCTGCCTGGAGCCACCACATCCAGTGTCACTGGTGTGAGAGAGCACAGGGACCTGAGAAATGGGATCTGGATGGGATTACATTCGTGTGTGGGGATGGAACTGAGCAAATGGAACACAGAGACATGGAATGAATAGAGTAAATCTGTTCAGAGAGCAGCAGGGGGGGAGCTTGGGAGCAGCTCTGAATGAGGAACAAAATTCAGCTGTGATCTAATTGCAGAAAATCCAGGAATAGAAATAAGTGGAAAATGTCAAACATTTGTCACACTTTAATTTCCCGTGTACCAGTGGTTGTACCCAGAGAGCAAAGGAAGCCCAGCACTGGTTTGGTGGCAGGCACAGAGCTCCTGCCTCTAATAGAGATTCCTCCTGGATCTCACTGCCCTCATGGACTGTGACAGTTCCCAGCAAGACGGTTTAGCAGGATGAATCATCCTCTTATCAGATGCTGATAAATGAAAAGGGCTGTATTCTTTTTAACTCAATTCTGCATCTAAGAAGAAAAATATTTCAAAGCCAGACTGATGTCACAGCATCCAATGCATCAAAAGGCAGGAGATGGAACAGGGAAGAAGCAGGATCTTGAGGAGAACCAAAGCATCCTCAGTATCCAGGGCTCCTCCTCCTCCTGGTGCCTCCTTGCTGCACTCAGACGGGAGCAAAGCTACACCCCATGCTCTGCTTTGATGCCACGCTGCCTAAAATTGCTTTGCAAAGCCCAGTCTTTGTTGCACATTCCAGGCTGATAAATCCTCTGAGTGCAGCTGTTTCAAACTCAAAGCTCTTCCCTGGCTTTAAAAGGTGTTTTGGGTGATTACAAAAATAGCACAACCCATTTAGCCCTTCATGTCTGCTCAATAAAAGTCATTCCAGACCCACTACACCTTTTATGCTGTAACATCTCCTGCTTCCCCACTTTAACTGGCATTCAAAGCCCTGGACCCTGATAGTTCCTTTCTCTTGCTGTTTGATTTTTTTTTCAAACCTTGTGTATTTGAACACACTCCCCAGAGTGAGACCTTTGAAAATAATCCCTGTAAAAGCAAGGCACTTTTTAAATGGCAGAACAAAACACTCATAAAAGTTCATAAATAGCTTGCTATTTAAATCTCATTAAAAGCATCCCAGTTAATTACTTCACTTTGGATGTTTCCTGTAAATTGGGCACTGTACCCAAGGTCAGCAATCAAGGGAGAGGGTTTTTCTACAAATGCTACTAAAACCCCACTGGTGTTCTTCCATGCAAGATGTCTGGATAATTTGCCTCAAAACCAGTTGGATTTAATTGCAGAGCTGTTACAGTTTTGACACCTAATCCTATATATATATATTTATATATATATATATACACATGGACATATATAATGTACATATGTCTATATAAAACAGGTCCTTTGCCTGTGTTTCCTCTCTCCCCCACCCCCTGTCCTGCCAGGCTCGGAGCTGATGCCCAAAGCTCTGTCCACACGGATCATTGGTGGCATATGGTGGTTCTTCACCCTCATTATCATCTCGTCCTACACGGCCAACCTGGCTGCCTTCCTCACCGTGGAGAGGATGGAATCCCCCATCGACTCTGCAGATGACTTGGCCAAGCAGACAAAAATCGAGTATGGAGCAGTGAAGGATGGAGCCACCATGACCTTCTTCAAGGTGAGCCCAGGCAGAGCTTTCTGCCTTCCAGGCAGAGGTGCCACACGCTGAGGCCGAGGGAGGGAGAACACAGAGCCAAAGACAAAGAGCTCCCAAGGCACCAGTGCTGCTCCTTACACACGGGCTTTCCAGCCTCACATCTTGCCCAAACCAACAATTCTGCTTTTCTGAGTCCCACCAAGGCCAAGTCTCCTCTTCCCTGTCACTAATTGAAGTCACAGTTACCAACTGAACTGATTTTACAGCTTTGGGGCTGTACCCAATATTGGCTCAGACACCCTAAAGCACAGACCAGGCACAAGGGGACACGTGCAGCTTGTGTTAAAGCCCCACAGGAGAATTTTGCATCCCCTAAAGCATCCTCCCAGTTTCCACATCTTCATCCTTACTCTGAAAGGCAGCAGAAGAGGTTGGGAAAGAACCACGGAGAGTCTGGTTTGATCTTTAATGAATTCTGGGAATTCAGTTGCTGCTGTGGGTCCATTTCCCTCTTGCCATGGAGCTGCTCCGTGGTTTCTGTCCGTGGCACATCCAGTGGTACCTTCCAGAACCATATAAACCTGGAACAGCCAGCAGGAAAAGACAGGCTATAACTGTGTGCTTCAGCTACGCTTCCCAACACGAGTTTTATATGGGAATAAAAGGAAACTGTCTCTTTTAACAACCATCAGGACACAGTATATTTATTGCCTCATATCATTATCCATCAGAATCATACTTCAGGCTTCTAACAGCCTTGGCAGGGTTTATTGATGCAGTGTGTTTTCCTTTTCCTGTTTTATTATCACTGTTGTATGGAGATGAATTCCCAGGGACGTCCCCTGTGACAAGCCTTTCCATTACTGGGGCAGTGGGAGCAGTGGGTGTGCTCAGGATTTCTGCTCCCCCAGCAAGGGCAAGTCCCCCAGTGGTTTAGGTTTGGCTCTGGCAGTGCCACCTCCGCGGGGACACTGTCACACAGCACAGAGCTCCAGGGCACAGAGCCCGGGCACCGGTGCCAGCAGAGGATCCATGTCCTCCGGGACGGGGGGCACTGGAGGAACAGGGAAGGACACGAGGCTTCCCTGCCCTCCCTGTGCTCTGCTGGAAGGGGCACCAGCAAACACTGCCCGCGGCTGCTGGGGACCACTGCTGTCACACCCTGTCGCTGCCGGGACAAAAGGATAACGGGATAATGGAGAACGGCAGGGAGAGGAAAGGCAGACGCTGTTCCCCGGGGTGGTTCCCAAAGCACTGCCCACTTCTGCCTGTGTTTGAGCTGCCCCAGGGCTCGTTCAGAGCTCACCGGGGACATCCCAGGAGGGATCCTGAGGGTCCATCCCGCTCCTCCAAAGCTCTTCCCTGTGCAGCCAAACCAACCGAGTTTTACCAGCAGTATTGGCAGATTTTGACTTCATGGAAAGGACTTTGGAGAAGTTATTTGTTGCCTGGAAATGCAGATTGAGTTACAGGAATAAACAGAGATCAATTAATTTCGGAACAGCACCTAGAGTTCATTATAACTCCTGCCAGAATTCCTTCCCATCCCACAGGGGTTGCTGCCTGTCCAAAGGGTCCCACGGGCAGCTCAGAGGCCGGGGGTGTGTGTGTGAGTGCAGAGATACCTGTACAGAAATGTTAAATCCTCGACAGTGAGAGTATCTTCAGTTGGAGAAAATCAATTTATTTTTTCATACAGGCTGGAATTGAAAATCTTAAGCCTGAAAGTTCCTTTCTTGCCAATTTGGCTGATAAAGAAGTGTGTATGTGTGGGCAGGATGCCCCGTAGGGGCTCCTTTAAAGGGTGCCGTTAATTGGTGTGGGTGAGGGCCCTGCAGCAGAGGGATCAAAGGTGCCTCCTGAGCTGTGACCCTGAAGGAGCAGCTCTGGGGCCTCCTCAGGGTGCTGTGTTGGCACTTGGCTTCCACACACGCGTCTCATTTAGCACTAACACAGGGTGATTAAGATGCAGAGCACAGGGAGAGCCCAGATTGGGGGGTTATTTATCCCAGACAAACGGAGGAGAATCTCCACTCTCGTGAGGGAGAGGTGTGAGCAGGAGTGAGGCACAGCCCAGGGTGTCCCAGTCCCTGGCCTGGCCATTCCTGAGGCACCAGGGAGCAGCAGCAGCTCCATCCTCCTGCTCAGCCCTGTGTGCTCAGCCCTGGCATGTCCAGGGCTGGGCTCAAACACAGCAGCCAGTCCTGACAAATCCGGGCTCTTCCAGGCATCCCCAAACACAATTAAGTCCTTTCAAGCTGGTCAGGAGCAGTGATTTAAGAGGAGAAGAGAAAAGTGGTTTTTCTCTTCCAGGGAGCCCTGTCTCATGTAATTTCAGTTGCCTGAAGAGCTCCAGTGCCTCATGCAAGTCCCATTTGCTTCACTAAATGCAGCCTATTGATTTTTTGCCAGTTTATTTTGCTCTATGCTCTAAACTGGGAGAACACTGATGTTTAAGAGCTCTGTGTCAACATCCAAGGAGCATTAAACTCAGGAAGAGAAGGAGAGAAAGGGAGAGCCAGAGAACCCAGAGGCCTCTGATGTGAACTATATAAATGTTAAACAAGTCCTTATCAGCCAGCCGAGCACGCAATTCATTTCAATTACCCATTGTAATGCACAGATATTTAATAATCCTTTCGGAGGCGACATTTCTTGCTGCTCTTTGAGGTTTCAGAGATGCCACAAATCTACCTCACAGGCACTGGTCCAGGTTTTCAAGTGAGGAGATTATCCTGCCTCTCGAATGGAGTTTGCTCCAGCACATCCACTGCTGCACATTCATCAAGTGGATTATAATGAGCACGAGTTTTAACGGAGAAGAAATGAGTCCGTGGGTATTTTGGTCACTTGAAGGGGCCCACGGGGTTAAAGGAAGAGGAGTGGCCTTTGTTTGAGCAGCACTGCACTACCCAGCTCTGGGGTGCTGAGCTTCTGTTTAACTTTCACTAAACATCCTGGAAAAAAGGAGGTGGATGGGCAAAGCCCATGGAATGTGGAGCATTATGTGGTTAATTCACCATTAATTACAGTGGTTTTATCAGAAGAACTGATGCTGGCACATTTTGGGCGGCACAGGAAGAATGAGGGGGAGCTGTGGCAGCAGCACTTGGGCTGGGGCTCCATCTCCTGCTTCCTCATGGAAGGACAGAGACCTGGAGGGGACAAACGGCGGCTGAAGTGGCCGCGTGTGAATCGCTGTGGCTGCGGAGCTGCCGCCCTCATCCAGGGCGAGGCACAAGGACTTAACAGCCCTCCCAAATCGGCTCCGGGCTCCACAGGGAGCTGGTGGAGGAGGACGTTTGGCTGCCTGAGCTGCCTCTGAGGAAATAGGAAGGCAAAAGAGATGTAGGAAAAACAAGGCATTGGGCAGGAAAGCAGAACTGTGCATAGAGGAGCAAGGCAGCAGCAGGAACACGAGCCTCGATGTCCGGGTGCTGATCCAGAGCCCAGGGCTGGTCTGAGGAGCCCCAGGAATCTTCCCAAACTAAAGCCAGTTCTGACCTGGGCTACTGGGAGGTGTCCCTGCCCATGGCAGGGGGGGGAACTGGGTGAATTTTAAGGTCTCTCCCAACTTGGGATCCACTCTGGGATTCTGTGGCTTTTGTTACAAGTGACAGAGACAACTCAGAAGGTGCTCGTAGATAAAAGGTACATTTCAAATGTTATGGCAAGACATAAAATAACTCTATTTCTTCTCACCCAACACAATTTCTAGAAGAAAAAAAAAACCATTCACATGAATAGCAAGCTAAAAACATATCCCTGCCTTTTCAACAGAATGTCTGCTCATAGTGGAAGAATATCCATGTTTATTTTTAGCCGTAAGACAATCTTGAATATCTCTGTTTCGGTGGGTACATTAAATCTGTTTGGCAGCTGCACATATCTCAGAGGAGACATGTTCCCTTGCCATGCTTGAGGAAAGAAGAAAATATCATGGAGTGTGTGTAGCAGGGAAAACCACATCCTCCAAAATCCTCTCTGTTCTCTTTGTGTGCAGAAACATTTCAGGAGAAACAAATGCTAATAAAAACTAATAAGTTTAAAGAGATCTGCTGCTGGCCTGTGGGTCTGCAGGGCAGCAGGCAGGGGTTCAGTCCTCCCCAGGACCTGGAGCAGGACGTGCTGGAACCTTTGCCTCTCATGGCAACATGAAATCAAACAACTTTGGGCAGTAAAAGCAGAGAGATATTTAAGACAAGGCCAAATGGTGGTAGCTCCATTGTGTGATCTGTTTTCAGCTGCTGTTATTATTACTATTTATTGAAAAGATACCAAGTTTTAGCAAATGGAAGATTCATTCTTATTTTGGGGGATATAACTTTTGCAGAAATCCAAGATTTCCACATTCGAAAAAATGTGGGCTTTCATGAGCAGTAAACCCACGGCCCTGGTGAAAAACAACGAGGAGGGGATCCAGAGGACCCTCACGGCTGACTATGCCCTGCTGATGGAGTCCACTGCCATCGAGTACATCACCCAGAGGAACTGCAACCTCACCCAGATCGGGGGGCTCATCGACTCCAAGGGCTACGGCATTGGGACACCCATGGGTAAGTGGCAGGGGGGGCTCTGCAGCCACCCCCGGGGGACTCTGCAGGCACAGGCACAGCACAAGTGGTTCAGATAATCCACCCCCAACAGCAAATTTCCAAATACCAAAGTTTACACTCTCTGCCCATGACGAGAGATCTGAGCCGCCCTGTTTCACCCCCCCCCTTCCCTGCTGGGTGGGATTGTTGCCCCACCTCCCCCCTGTGTGTGGTGTGTTCCCCTCCCCAGGGTCACCCTACAGGGACAAGATCACCATCGCCATCCTGCAGCTCCAGGAGGAGGACAAGCTGCACATCATGAAGGAGAAGTGGTGGCGGGGGAACGGCTGCCCCGAGGATGAGAACAAGGAGGCCAGTGCCCTGGGCATCCAGAACATCGGGGGCATCTTCATCGTGCTGGCAGCAGGGCTGGTGCTCTCCGTCTTGGTGGCCATGGTGGAGTTCATCTACAAGCTGCGCAAAACGGCCGAGCGTGAGCAGGTACAGCCCCCTCCCTCCTGCACCCCCTCGGCCCCGCATGGGGGGACTCGTGTGCTCACCCCAGGCACAGGCAGGGAGGGGCAGAGGGATGCAGCACCCCCAAACCACCATTCCCCTCTGACAGCCTCCCCTTGGGGGCAAAGTCACCTCTGCTCTGCTCAGGGGCATCTGCTGCTGCACCAACCAGACCAGGAAATATTTGTAGGGTCATTTTGAGCAAGGTGATGTGTAAGTCATGAAAATGTGGACAGAGGGCCCTGGGAGGGACCTTTCTGAGCTGTTACATCCACCCAGCACCACCACACACAATCCCATTGTGTGGGGTACAAACCTCCCCGCTCCCATTCAAAGAGCCCCAAGGAACAAGTCAGGACCCACCAGGAAGCTTCACACTTGTCTTATCAACTCTTCACCACCCTCACAGACCCGGCAGTGCCTGATCAGTGCTTAGGAAAGCACAGAGCTGCTTTTATGTTCTTCCCTCTTCCTTGGATGCAGTAAGTGCAATGTGCATTTGTGTGCATGGCCAGGAATCGAAGCGAGCTGCCCTCGTGCTGGACTAGACAGAGGAGGGAGAGCTGCCCACCAGCAGGTCCAGCAGGACCCCATGGCCCTGTGGCTCCCAGCACAGAGTCAGATCCCCCCGAGGGATCGCTCCGGCAGCCGCCTCCAGCTCTGCCTCAATCCCTCTGGGCGGGATTTAGCGCATCAAAGGTTCGGTCCCGGCCAAGGGACAGGGGACAGCCCGGTCCCCTCGCATCCCTGCAGTCCCGCCGAGCTCAGCCGATGCCTTAAACAGCCCAAACCTCGCCCTCCCAGAGCCGTTCCAGCCCCCGCTGCTCCCGACGCGGGAGCGGAGCCCTGCGGGAGTAACGGAGCGTTTTGTCCCCGCTGTCCCCAGCGCTCCTTCTGCAGCGCCGTGGCCGACGAGATCCGCCTGTCCCTCACCTGCCAGCGCCGGGTCAAGCACAAGCCCCAGCCCCCCGTCCTGGTGAAGACGGACGCCGTGATCAACATGCACACCTTCAACGACCGGCGGCTGCCCGGCAAGGACAACATGACCTGCAACACCGGCTTGGCACCCGTGTTTCCCTAGGGAATGGGAGTGGGGGGGCGGGAGGGAAGGAGTTACAGCAGACAAGGCTGGATGCACTCTTAACTAGGGAAGAAAGGATTAAAAAACAAGGAAAAAAAAAAAGGAAAAAAAAAAAAGCCTGGTTTGTTCATTTCAAGAACAAGGCCTTTGCAACCCGGCTGCATCCATCGCTGCAGAGGAGCCACAACTTCCCAGCATGGACAGTAACGTGGGTCTTGGGGCTTTTTGCTTTCGGTTTTGTTACTTTTCATTCCTTTTTTTCAATGCTTCAATCCTCCAGGCCTCGTGGAGTCCAACCACCACCCAGGAGTCTGATGTTTACACACTGAAAACACGCAGAGGAGAAGCAGAATTGAGCCAACGTGGCCCCGAGCGGGTGAGGAGCCCTGACAGCTCCCTCAGCACGGCAATAAACAGGGACACTGAGGCAGGGCCGAGCCCCTGCTCCACACTGACACTCACAGCACATTTGGGATCCGCTGTCCACGAAAGGCAGAGGTGTCTGGGAAGCACCAGGATGGTCGAGGCTGTGCCTGCTCTCGAAGGTGCTCGTGGTGGCCCTTCATCCTGTGCTGGTTGTGCCCATCCAGAGCTGGACATGCACGTGGGAACACGGGGGGAGAAGGCAGCACACGCCCCTCGGCAGATGCAGGACAGCTGGCTGGGAAGGGGGAGTGAGCCTGAAGGGAGCTGAGCTCCTGGCCCAGGATGGGACAGCGTGACGTGCACGGGACCTACTGCACCCCCGAGTGACACCACGCCAGCCCAACCCAGGGTGACACTGTGATCTCCGGCTCCTCAGCTCCTTCTTCACTCTTCCCACAAAGCCCAGTCTCCCCTGCAGAGAAGTGTGGGAAGGGACTGAGCCCATGGGCTCCAGCAGCAGTGGGAGCAGAGCTGCTTCCAAGAGCCAGAAGTACCAATTTCCATGAAATCCAGCAGTGCTGAGCTGCAGCCCCACCAGGAGGGACCGTGGGGCTGGTTTGGGACTAAACGCTCTCCATGGCATCACGGACCTGAAGGATGAGTCCCAGGCTCCAGGGCTGGCCTGGGATGAGCAGCACTGTCAGAGCCACTCGTGGTGTCCCTCCTGCTCCAACCTGCCCCTCGAGCAGCCTCTCCATGGGATCTAAGCAAACACACACTAAAATGTTTTTAAGGAATCTTCCAGGAACCGTCTTCTTATTTTCAGGTTGCTTAACCCAGAGGGTTGGTCTTGCAGATAAATTTAGGCAGAACTACCAAAGACCCCTGTGCTGACCTGAAGTCCCTGAGCTCCATCCCCCGGGGGAGCAGCCAGGGGACACTGGATTCACTCACAAAATGGAACCAACAGAAAAGGCTCTGCCCGTGGTAATGTCACACAGCTGATGCAAAGGTGCTTAAAAGCTCCGATTTAAACACTGGTGGTGTAGAAAACAGCAACCTCCTGCACAGCTCAGGGGCACAGTGACCTGCCACAAGTCACCTGTGCCCACCTGTGTGGAGAGCAGGCAGGGCAGGGATGGAGCAGCCAGTGCCCAGGAGCCTCCTCTGTGCCGTGGCCACCACAGGAACCCCCCACTGAACTGGCCCAATTTGCCCTCCCTGAGTTCCATAGGGAGAGTTTTCCCACACCCAAAGGAACAAACCTGTTTGTGGGTGATTTCAGATTTTTCCCACCTGTCCCATGCTCAGCTGGGAAGGTTTTCTCGAGCTGAGCACAATTAGCAAATTAACCCAAGGAAGGGGAACTGCTCCTCTGCCCCAGCACTGAACACGGTTTGTCCTTGTTTTGCTTTTTCTAAGACATAAAAAAGCACCAGAGTGACCCCAGACAAACCCAGGTGATTTGTCATCCTTTGACTCAAGTGAAGATATGCAAAGAATTCACGTTCATTTTCACCTTTTCACAAAAAAACATGAAAAATTAGGGGTGAAAGCTGCCAACACAGTGGGCATCAGATTCTTAATATTGTTTGCTGACCAAATCCCTAGAGGACAGATTGAAATGTGGGGCAACTTCCCAAAGACAAGGACACGCTTTCTGTTTTCCTTTGCAAATCCTTAGGCTTGGCAGAGTAGTAGAGTTCATGTTTTCCTTGAAGATTCCTAAGCTCTTCAAAAGAGATTTTTACAATTAAAGCAGAGATTAAAACAAAGCCTGAAACTGGCTTTAAATGTCCAGAGAGTAAAATTCCACAGAAAACAGCAATCATTTTGCTTCTTGGCAGATTTTTTAATAAATAAATAAATATTACTAATACCACAAACCCCATTTATTCCTCTTTGACCTCAGCCTGGTCTGACTTGGCTCACAACCATCCCAGTGACAGGTGAGCACCTGGAACTACTGGTGTCACTGGCAGCCAGACCAAGCCCTGCAGAATAACCTTTTGCTTCCCTCCCTACACCCCGAAATCAGCCATGGACAGCAGCCAAATCCCTGCATCTACATCATGGTTTTATGTTGAAATTTGGATCACTGAAACATTTGACATCAAACAACAAGGAAAAGTTGTGCACCACCCAAAACAAGGCAGGGGAGCTGGGAGGCCCCCAGCCCTTCACTGTGACCTGGGGGGACACGGGTGGTCTCAGCCCTCAGCTGCCCCAGGAAGGTTCCCACAGAGCCTGGAGCCTCTGCTGTGCCTCCCTGTGGGCTCCTCGTCCCCGGAGCCCAAAGCCACGTGTGTCAGTCCCAGAGGAGGAGCAGAGTCACCTCCCAGCCTTGTGTGGGATGGGACAGACCTGGGGACAAAGCCTCAAAGCCTTCTGCTGCTCTGTGACCTGGCTGGGCCTCGAGCTCACAAACCATCTGACTTCCAACACTGGCTGACTCGGTTCCTTTCTTCCCTTGGGCAGAGGGACACGAAAGTGAAGAGGAAATACAGCAAAAGCAGGTTGGGGCTGTTGAACTGCATCTAAACTGTTGTCACCTCGGCTCACCATCCCCTCATCACTTGCTTTTTCCCTCCAGCTCTCCCATGAGCCAGAGCAGGGACAGCAGCAGCTTTCCTGGGTGGATTTTCTGTTTGGAGCCAACTCCCAGTGTGTGTTGGGTCTGATGTCCCAGGGACAGACCTACAGAGAGAAGGAACGTGCAAAGGGGAAGCAGCTCCAGCTCTGGACACCCAGTGCTCCCCCTCACTGGGAGCAGGACTCAGCTGGGGACAGCACGGGGGGCTCTGGGGAGCCACAGCAAAGGGACCCCCTTGTCACCCAGTGCTCAGCCCAGAGAGCCCAGCACATAAACTGGGAGTGCTGGGGGCCGGCAGGGCAGGAACGTTCCCAGGCATTGGCATCACAAGCCCTCTGCTCTGTCCCTGACTTTGACATGTTTCTCAAAAAAAGACAAAAAAAAGACAAAAAAGGAAAAAAAAGGAAAAAAAAGAAAAAAAAAGTGGGAAAAAGGAAAAAATGGTCTCCGTGACATTCAGGGGATTTTCCTTTGTCGACATGCAGAATTTCTATGAATATAGTTTTTTGTAAACATTTTGTAACAATTTTGGTTTCATAGTAACTGTGTTACTTGCTGATCATTCTAGGCTGATGTAAATACAATTTCCAAAAAATAAATTAAAAAAAAAAGAAAAAATTCTGATTATTTTCCTTTTTAAGACACTGTGATATATCAAAGTGCACAGTTTGCTGTATGAAGTAATATGGTTTTAAATTTTAAATAAATAATTTCTAGAAAATAATGAAGTTTGTGCCTGTTTGTACAAACACCTCCCTTCTCTATCGTTCAAATTTTATCCCGAAACTCACAGTGTTTAATGTCATCCCCAACTTTTTCAGAGATAAAAGCCAGTGATGATAAAACGAGTTGCCAAGTGAACTCAAACACCTGGGAATTGCTGCTGGTGCTGCTCACGGAGGGGATTGGGGCACCTTTGGGAGGGGTGACAATGGGCTCAGCCACAACCCATGGGAGGGAGGGAAGAGACAGTGATGCTCCCATAGCACAGCTCTCCCTGCCCTCATCCACCTGCAGTAGTTTGATAGCAGACAGGTAATTAAACCCAAATATTCCACGAAGAGCCGTGCACAGGAACTCCCTCCCCTCGTGGTTTGCCCTGAGCTTTCCATCCCAGAGCCCGAGAGCCCGACGAGGCTGCGGGTTCATAAAAGCTCTGTTTACCTCTTCCCTTCCATGTAAGTCAAAATCTTATTAGCCCCATAAAAGCTGAGAGCACCCTAAAGGCCAGTGTTTATTAGTCTGAAAGCTTTATGCCTCTGCTTTATTATAGCGAGGGAATGTCTGCAGTGCCTGTGGTGGGAGCAGAGCTCCAGCAGAGCTGTGTCCCTCCAGCCCCGAGAAAACGGGCCCCAAAGCAGAGCCCCAGCCCTGGGCTCCAGCAGCACAGCCCACCCTGCACACCGACGTGCAAAGACAGCTCCTTCCCATTTTAGTGATTTTTAAGGGTCACCCTCAAAAATCTTTCTCATCTCTATTCGCTTGAGCCCCCGGAAAGCGGCAGCTTTGACGCCGGTGCCGAGGGGGGACCAGCAAAGCCGAGCCCAGCCTCGCTTTTCTACTCTGAGCCCTGATCAATATGCAGAGAACGCGGCAAAAAGAAGAAGGGGAAAAGGGAAAAGCAACGGATGCCTTTGCAAAGCTTGTTGTGCATCACTCAGAGTGAGAGCCCCGCTCTGGGCACAGAGACCCTCCCCAGGAGCCAAGGGAAGGACAGCGGGGCAGGACGGGCTGACCCTGCGTGCCAAACCTCCGGCTGCCCCAGGAATACCGGGAATTGTCAACATAAATCGTTATCAGCAATAACGCGAGGCAGCAATTAACCTTGTCAGTCACAGCTCACCCCTCTCTGCCTGTGACCCACCGCCCGGGAGCTGCCAATCACCCACCGATGAATAATGAATGAGACAACAGATTTCACTCGTAAAGCAGCACTTGGGTTCCCTTTGAGCACCAATTAATCCCTCTGGGCAAAAGAGGGAGAAAATCAGGGAACAGGGAGAGGCTCTGCCTGTTCTCCCACCTCCTGGTTCCATCCGGCCACTTTCAGACATCTTAGATTTTCAGCTCAGCAGAGAACAATTTTTGTTAACCTGGAGTTCTTCCAGCAAAATCTCATTTCGAAGTAATAATTGTACATCTTCAAGCAGGTTTCTTGACCCTGGATGTCAGTGCTCTGATGGACACAGAGCCAACGTGGATCACCACAGCCCCTCTGGGCACTCCTGCTCTCCACAAGCACCAGGTCTGTCCTTCTCAAACCAAACCAAACCAAACCTCTGCCACTCAGGAGGGACTCAGGCAACTTTGGACCTGAATGTTTTCATAAGTAAAATACACCTGATTTCCCTAATGGAAATTTGGGGATGGAACAGAGGGATTGGGGGCAGCAGGAAATCCAGTGTGTCCTGTAAGACCAGAGGAGTTGGACAGAGACTCTGCAGGGCACAAGAACTGGGTTTGCAGGGCCAACGTGGGGCCCAGAACACCCACGGGAATGGGCAGTTGATAAGAAGTTTCCACTTGAAAACACAGTTTTCTATGAGGCATCAGGAGCCTTTCAGGATCTTCCTGAGGTTTTTAGCAGTGGAACCATGTCCTGTCTCATGCCACCTCCAGCTCCTGCTCCACAGATGTGTCCAGAGCCTCAGGACACCTGGATCCAAACAGCATTGTGACACTTGGAAGAATTTGGTGACGTTTTCTTGCAAAAATTTCTGTGCAACTTCTGCATCTGGTATTTTCCACCAGAAACTGAAATACCCAACCAGCCATGGGACTGCAGTTGTGCATTAATGTTGTGCTTCTAATCAGGAAAAAGCAGGGCCTCCAGCTTGCAGAGCTGTGCTTGGGTTAACAGGGAAAGAAACAAAGGAGGGGACACAAAAAACTGCAAGACATGGTCCTACACTGAGGAAAGGGAGAGCAGGAGCCTGGGCCCTCGGTGGAAGGGTCACATCAGCACCAGGACAGCACAGGAGTGCACTGGTGACAGGGACAGGCTCAGGGTGGGCTCTGCACACCACA
The DNA here is from genome assembly GCA_013390005.1 of Calyptomena viridis. NCBI lineage: Eukaryota > Metazoa > Chordata > Aves > Passeriformes > Eurylaimidae > Calyptomena > Calyptomena viridis. The sequence continues at coordinate 349,307 of WEIV01030395.1, forward strand.
GATGACCAGCACCAGCAGCTGTGGACACGTGGCCCTGTTTTCCTCGGCATCTCCAGACTTTAAGAGCATTAAAAAAATTAAAAGTGCATCATCCTGCCCCAAACTGAGAACTGCCTCCCTGTCACACCCACCTTGGTGCCCCAGGACTGCTCACAGGAGGTGGGGAGCACACAAGGAGATGGGTCAGGATCGGAGCAGGATCAGACCCCGGTGCTGGAGCAGCAGCTGGAGGTGTCCCAGGGACGTTTCGGAGCTGAGAGAGCCGAGCAATTTGCAGGGGCAGACAGGGTGCTGACACCTTTTATTTTAAGTAGTATGGATGGTGCTATTTAGCACACTCTGAGCGCCACTGAAAGCATCAGCTCAGTAAACAAGGACTCTTCTGGCAGCGGTGAAATAACATATGGGCTCTGCATATAATGTGCCTTGAAAGTGTTGTCATAACTCAGTGAAGTGACTGTGACACAGGTGACACCGGCTGAGAGGGGGAGCTGCACTGGGGGGGGTCTCTGGGGCAGGAGGAACCAGAGAATCATCCCCTGCAGAAGGGAAAAGGCACCATTGGAGGAGGGAAAGGCAGAGCACAGAGAGGGAATCACTGCAGAAAAGACCAAAAACGTGCTGCAGGAAGATTTCAGACCATCCCACCCTCTCAGGTGTTTTACCCTTCATCCTCCCCTGCCGCCCAGAATCCCTCTCCCTGTTTTCCATGCATGCTGTGCACTCACATCATGGCTTTTTCTCCATTCATGTGTTTATTTTGCTCCCCGGGTTTTGTTGGATGCACCATTCACTGCTCCTTTAGAGCAAAGTGGCTGCAGCCAGTTGTGCTGGGGGCCGATGTGACCCTGTGTCACTGTGGCTGCTGTTAACCACGGACAGCACAAGCAGTGGCAGTTCCCAGTGCCCTGGGCTGCCCTGGGTACCCCTGGGGTAGATCTGCCTGGGACACTCCCCTGTCCTCTCTCAGGACCCAGAACAGACATTCCCCAAAGCCAGGAAAAAGCCAAATGCTTTCATTTGAGCGAAGCAGCAAAGTTTTGAATGGAGACATTATGGAAAGGGAATGAGTTTTATTCCAAGTGTTTCAGAAGTACTGCTCTCCCTTTCTGTGGCCTTGCTAAACAGCTCTGAGAGACATAATTGAAGTGTTTAAAGAGCATCTGTCATTACTAAAACAAAGTTGCTTTGCAATTTTACTATTTCACTGCAGTTTCATTATCTCATGCAAATGAGCTGCTCTTCCCTCTGCGGAGGGGCTGGAGGGAAGGAGCCCCAGTGAGGGAATTTATTACCAGTTCTCACTTTTAAGATTATCAATTGCAAATGAAGGAGCATAAATACATCTTCTTTAGCTGCTTATGCCACATTAAGGAATGTGCTCCAAGCTAATGGCTTTGCCACTCGAGTGTGCTCAGACAGGGGACACACACACACAGCACTGAGAGGCTGGAGCAGCCGGGGTTACTGGCAAGTTGTTACTGCACCATTAATCCCAGTCCATCCTGCAGATCACCAGCCACAACAGGTGATACAGGTGGGATAATTCAGTTTTTAGCAGGAATTCTGGTCCCCTGGTGACCTGCAATGGAACCACCCTCACCAGGGTGTGCTTGGCCAGGCTGCCAATGCCCAGGGCCCGTGGGCTCTAAGGGGGTGCCAGGGTGTGCATTGCTGGGGGGGCCCCTCCACGTGCACAGATCCCCTCCTTACATTTCCCTGCGAGCCTTTCTAGAGGAGCAGTGGTGCTGGTGCTGTGGGGGCAGAGCTGGCAGGCAGCACACAGCCAGCACGGGGGGAACTGCTGCTGTCCAGGGCCAGTTCATTCCCAGCAGTGCAGCACTGGCATTCACGGCAGCCAGGGGGAGAGAACGGCGTTATCTACACAACCCCCTAATTCCAACCAATTCGATTACCCAGGCAAATGAAAATAACACAGGCAAAACCATCGGAGGTTGTGAGGGCTGAGTCACTTGGTGGTGGGTTATTTATTTCCGAGAGGGTTTTCCCTCACACCGTTGGGTTTTGGGCAGTTTGGACAGAGTAGCCCCTGGCACCTCTTCCTTCTGAGTTTGCTCCGACTCCCTGGAGGCTTTTTTTTCCCAGGAGACACCAATCCCTAGAAAGGCCCTGCAAACAAATCTGCCGTCCCGGATGTTTTCTGTCGCTCTGTGATTGAGGTGGATGCTGCAGAACAGTCCCAGAAAATAAAGCTGGAATTGTTACTCCCCTGAAAATCAAGGCTTGATGAGGCACAGTCTGGACCAGCTCACGGGTGGACACAGGCCAGGTGACTTCTGTAGACAAGGACAAGAACCGAAATTTCAATTTTCACACCCAAGGAAGCTGTCAGGGCACTCCTGTGAAATGAGCTCCGGAGCAGGGATGATGGATGGAGTAAACAACAGAGCTGGGTGGAAAGGGCAATGTTCTTGCTTTAGGGCGAATCATTTTCATTACAAAGCCTCCGAAGAAAATTTAAAAACAATCTTGAATTGTTTAGATTTTCTCCAAATGGAGCAGTGGGAGAAATGCCACTTTCCCTGCAGGGCTGTGGGGACCCGCAGACCCCCAGCTCAGCCTCCCCACACACCCCCCAGTTCAAAAAGGCACAGAGCCCACGGGAAGCTGTGGGACAGCATTTCTGCCAGCCAGGGCTCAGCACTCTGCCCTGCCACAGGCCCTTGGCTTTCCAGCACCCTGGTTCAGCCTCCACAGACTTGTCTGTGTCCCTGCAACCCCAACCATCGGCACTCCCGGCCTTGGAAACAGGATCACCTGGAAACACCCGGTTTGTTTTCCACACTGGGATGTTACAAAGTTCCTCCTGGGCTGGTGGCAGAGCTCTAATGAGCCCATCAATAAACCAGACCAGCTGTTCCAAAAGAATTCAGCTGTTCCGAGATGGAAAAGTCCATTAAGTTTATTGCATGAAATGCTGGACGTGGTTTAGACAGAGGATCACTGCCAGATTTATATCAACTACCAAAGACCTGCCAAAGGAAGGCAGTGGGGGCAGGACAGGGCGTTTCAAACTGTCATTACCCCAGAGAGGAGGGAAGATCCATTTATCTTGTGTTGCCACCAAGAAGCAGCAAGTGTGATGGTATTTGTGGAGCTGGTGCTGCTATTCCATGGCTGGGGTAGAAGAATGGAGCATCGAGAGGAGAAGGGATGGACTCAAGACTCCTTTGAAAGTCCCCCACGTGGGCAGAGACACCTCAGACAGCAGCCACAGGGAGCACGAGTCTGAAAATGTTCCAAGAAAAAAGATGGAAATTGAAGTGGTGTTAATTTGCCATATGACATGAAAATACATGGAGTCAAGCAGGACTGGAAAACCAACATCCAGTTACCAGGTCCCACAGGGATAGCACTTAATTAGTGAGGACTTTGGTAACTGTGGAGTTTGAAATGTGATGATATAACAAAGCCACACAATGTTAAATGTTCTCAAGTTGTCGAGGAGGGAAAGTTCTACTTCATCTGCTCATAAACATGAGAAACCATACAGAGGATTAATTAGCAGCAATCAGCAATTAATGAGTCTCTCTGTTAATGCTTCAGGAAAGGAAGGCATGTGTTAAAGGATCTCAGCCCACAGCTGGGCTGGAGTGGAACAGCCCAAACCTCTCTCCCAGAAATAATTCCCACGATCTGCATCAATGGCTCAATCCTTCAGGAGAGCAGTGAGCAGGAGACACGTTGGGAGGTGCTTGGGAAAACAGGGAATGAGTGGAAAACTCGGGGATGCACATTCCAAACTGGAGGCAGAGCCCAGCAGGGAGTGACCTGCACTGGTGGGAGCATCCTGAGAACCCCCAGGATGTGGGACCCAGTATGGATGTGGGACCCAGTATGGATATGGAACCCAGCATGGATGTGGGACCCAGTATGGATATGGAACCCAGTATGGATATGGAACCCAGTATGGATGTGGAACCCAGCATGGATGTGGGACCCAGTATGGATGTGGGACCCAGTATGGATATGGAACCCAGTATGGATATGGAACCCAGTATGGATATGGAACCCAGCATGGATGTGGGACCCAGTATGGATGTGGAACCCAGTATGGATATGGAACCCAGTATGGATGTGGCAGGAGCTGGAACCAGCAGGGACTGCACAGGCTCTGCTCACTCCTCCAGGCTCCCAATCCCAGGAAACCAGATGTCCCAGGGAACAGGGCACAGGAAAGGGACCCCTCGGGACAAAGAGCCTCGGGAGGAGGAGGAGGTTGTTCCAACTTCTGGGGCACATCATCCACCTCCAGGAGCAGAGGACCAGGGAGCACCAGGCTGAGCAGGAGGGATCCAAAGGCAGCACTGGCTCCAGGGAGGTACCTGAGCACAATGTTCAGCTGCTCCAGCAGCTGCTCAGCCATGGCACAAAGGCAGGAATAAAGGAGAAAACTTGAAAGGCCTCAAAGAAGTGTTATTTTTAGGAAAAGCTGCCTTTGGAGCTGCCTGGCAATGCTGGTGGCCCACACTCACACTGAAGGGCTCTGGGCAGATGTGGCTGCAGCTCCAGAACAGCCTTTCTGTGCCAGGGAACAGGCCCTGCTCCAGCTCCAGCATCACCATAGGAAGGACTTGGACATTTTCAGTAACTATTTGTAACCAGCAAAACTCATCCGTGGGGTAAAGATTCTCATCAAAACTAATAAATAAAAATCAAGCCTACATCTTATCAAAACAATCCTTTTCCTTCCACTCTGGGGGCTGTAAATTCCCACAAAGCCAAGAAAAGAGAGAGCAATTTTTAAATGCTGCTCTGGCAATGAAATCCTGATCTCTCACAAATGGAATTCGGAACATGCAACATGGGGCTATACATTATCCTGCCCAAAAGCCCCTCAGGGGAAATGAGGTTATCAAAACTTGGGAGAACCGAATGCAAACGCTGATCCTTCTCCAGTGCAAATGAACAGCACGGGCTGTATTGAAACAGTGCTTTCCTCTGCTGGTTGGAATTTGAACTTGATGAAATAGCCCCATCACCTCTGATTTTTCATTCCTGCTGCAGGTGCTTCCCAGCGTTCAGCACTTATTTATGGAAAGGTTCTTTCCATGCTGTGCTGCCTTTCCCATTACAATACAAGTGACTGCAGAGTTCACAGCCAAAGTTCACAGAAACACCCCACTTAAATTGGAAAATAATTCATAATGCTATGGGGGATTGCAAGGAATAAACCAAAACGTGAAGAATTACAAACTGAAATTCCTTCCCAGGCTGGGGAAGGTGTTTTCAGGAGCAGGGGAATGCAATGTCCATCCAAAGGACAAGCTGGCAGTGCATGGCCAGGCTCTTCTCCAGAGCCATGACCAGTCCAGGCAACACCACAGAGTAAAACTTCATGAAGTTTAGAATTAGAATTTACAATTGTGCTTCTCCTGTAAGTCTTTATCAGGTTCCCACAGGAGACTGGCCCTGGTCAGAGCAGTCTGTCCAGGGGACACCCAAGCTGTGCCACATTCCCTCCCTCCTGTCCCTGCCCACACTAGGGGGTTCCTGGGTCGCTGGTGCTGCCAGGGCCACACCAGGACTCTCTTTATCCAGCTGCATTTTCAATAAGGTCTGTTTTGTTTCTGCTCAATGTCTGCTCCAAACACCACATCTCTCCCCGGGTGCCCGAGCAGACACAGCACACGGCGCTGGAACATTTGTTTTCATCAGTCGAGACACAATTTTACCACATTTAGCAAGAGGAACCTGAGGAAAACAAAGGATTGGGCAGAACCCGACCTGTATTTCGAGGAGGAGGTTTCACCTCAGTACCTGGCTGGGCACCAAGCTGGATTTGCACCAAACTGCTCCGAACCTCCCGCCTTGTCCAGAGGGAAACACCCAGCAATCAGAGGTGCTTATCCGCTGCTAATTGTCGTGGAAGTCATCAATTACAAGGCATTCAAATGATTTTTCTTTTTCCACTGCAATATACTGAGGAGAAAAATTAAGCGTGCTGGAAACAGTAGAAAAATTAGAAAGAATGAAAAATACTTATCAAAGAAAATGATTAAATCCTTGTGTTCTGCAGTAAAAGGAGACTCGGCAGTTGTCTTGTTCAGGATTGATACGACATTTCGAGACTGAAAGACTATCAGGATGTTCTCGGGTTCAAAGATTGATTTCAGCATTAACCTGTTTGGATTTAAACAGGGAAAACTGAGAAACCCCATAAACAGAGGTTCCCTGGAAGCAAAGGGTTCAGTAACTCCTCCATCCCCAGCAATGACATGTTTTGGAGATTGATTTGTCAACAGTTTGTACCTCAACAAAAAACCTAAAAACATTTATAGTTTCCCTTCCCCAGAACCTCATGAAAGAGATTTTATAGATGTACTAAATATCTGCTTTAAATTGTTATGAAGTGCAGTAAAGAGCCATAAAGCCATCAGTCACTGATGGGAAATGAACTAAATTAAAGCTGGTTGCTATTTACAGTCCAAGCTCTTGTCCAGCTGTTTAGGGTTTGCTGTGTCCCAAAATCTGGAGGAAAGCCAGATCTTGGGGCAGGAGCTGCAATACAAGCACTGATTTCTTGAGCAACAGGAAGCCCAGGTGGGTCCCCAGGACAGTTCCTGATGAAGGATCCTGCTTAAAATGCCAGCCAGCCCATTCCTAAACCTTGGTTTAGCATAGGGATATACACAGATTTTTCTTTAGGAGCCCCATGAAAACACTTGCCAAAATCTGTGTTCCAGTAGAAATTTATAGCAAATTAGATTTGTCAGTTTTTACTTCTTCTTGTTCACAATTAATGAGGCCTCATGTTCTCCCTAAAATGTGGAATGATTTCTTTTGAGATCCCATGAGACACATAAGACTTTTGGAATATCAATCCAATTCGTGCCTTCCTGAGGACTTTAAATTAATCACACTGATTACAGCTTTATTTACTCACCAAGGCCTGCTTAGTCCCTCCTTTGTTGCTGTAAAAAGCCTGTTACTCTCTTTAATTGAGCTGCTTTAGTAAACCACGAGCATTCACACTAATTATTTTCCTTGATGAGAGTGGAGTTCCTAATTACTAAAGCTCCCCGAAATCTGTCATCTGACAAGGAACATTACGGTGCAGTGGGACAGTTCTGGGGTGGGAGGGACAGGAGCAGATGGTGGGGAAGGGGAGGAGGGTCCTTCTGTCCCTGCTGTGCCACCTCCCCACAGTCGGAGCCACCCGGAACCAGGGACAAGAACTCCACCAAACCCTGCATTTCCAGAATACACAACCACGAACGTTACTATATTTATAGTCTTCAAATGAAAGATTAATTTGATAAAGTGTTTCATGTACATCAAAATTATTCTGTTGCTCACACTGCTGTGTTGAAGACATTTGCCTTTTAAATTTAATTTTAGAGACAAAACTTTTTCAATTAACGGGTTTTATTTCAATTACATACTTTTGAGTTAATTTCCCTCAACGCAATTCTAATGCAGCACTAAAGGAAAAATCAGAAACATTTGTACCAAACAACAGAAACTAAAGTGCCATTTGGTCAAAGAGTCGTTTGGGTCAGAAATGAGCGAGTTTGGTGGAACATTCCAAGTGGATGCGTGTAGTTTTTAAGTTCAGCCAGTAAAATGGAAACACTGATTTGCAAGAAAATAATTGTGCTGATGACAAAAGAGGCTGTTCCGCCGACCGGGCTGCAGAGGCTGCTGGACATCAAGGGTGGATTCGCTCGGGAAGGGAAGAGCTCCAGGAATCGCTTCTGGGTTTCTGTCCAGGAGACTGAGCCCAGTCTTGCTTAACTCGGGAGAAAGGCGAGGTCCCGGTTTGCAGCGCTGTCAGGGGCTTGTTCCCATTATTTGTGTGTTTATCCTTCTCCCTGGCAGGTACACGCGGTTCAGGTCAGTCAGAGCGCTGTAATACTTGTCGGATGGGATAAAACAGCTTCTGTCGTTAGTCAAACGCACAAAACACCAATATCTCATCTCTAGCTGAACGCATTACCCGGGTGTCTGGCAGAATGGATCTGCTAACCAGATTAGATGCCATTTGAAGTCTCTGGGGAGCGCTCCTAAATACATTACGGGATTTGCATAACAACAGCCAGTTTAAGCAGCACACAAGGAACAGATGATGAACCACGAAACAAATCTGCACGTCTGAAAACTCCCCTCACAGCACCATCCACATCCCGGCCAAGAGCATCCTCCGACTTCAGCTCAGTGGTGCGACAATTGTTTTAAGGAATGTCCCTCCCGGATTCCCAGCAGGGGTGGGAGCTGACGGCGGCAGCAGCGTTTGGTGATGGCCAAGGACGGGATCCATCAGCACAGTGTTTGTGGAGAGGGCACAGGCAGCAGCACAACAACCCGGCTGGGGGTGACTGCGAGGGCTGATGCCTTTGGAAGATCCAAGGACAGTCTGGCATGGCCAGGCTGGGATGGAGTGGGGCTGCACACCCAGGAGGAACTCACTGTGCCCCGGACAAGAGATGGAGAGAGGCCTCAGGGTTTCCATGAGCTCTGTTCCGTTCTGCATCTTCTCTGAATGTTAAATGTTTTTAAGAGACCAATGGAAGGTTCATTTTCTTTGTTCAGAGGAGGTTTTGATCCCCCAACAGTCACTTAAATAAACCCTACATCGGTTCTAAAGACACATCCTGAGCTGCTGGGAGAGTGAGGCCATGGACAAGTGGTCCCAGCACAGAGCAGTGGCTGAGCAGCAGAGCTGGGCACAGGCACAGCTGGAAAACATGTGGGGAAACCAGGGTCAGGCATGAGACAGTGGTGAGGGGCCCAAAAGAGCCAGGCTGAGAATGGGCAGAGTCTGAACAGAGCTGGGGAAAGTCAGAGATTTTACCTGATTGTTGCTCAGTTCCACAAACATCACAACTGTCTCCTCACCCAAAGGTAGCCTGGTCTTTCAAAGAGAATCCTGCTGAAAAACACAATTCCACTGTGACAGAGGAGCATTTGCATCCAATTACACATCTCTGCCTTTCCAGATGTGTCTGGAGAATTATCCCCTCGGCTCAGGGGTGCCATCCCCAGCCCCACCTCTTCCAGGACTGAGGACAGGGAAGAGAGAGGCTGTGATAGCTCAGCACAAGCCAACAAAGAGGCTCAGGTCGTGCCTACAGCCAGGAACATTTAGATGAGATGACCCCGGTTTCAGTACAGGGCTGGCAAAGTGGGGAGTTGCTATTTTGGGTGGACCCAGAGGAGCCCCTGGTGTGTTGAGAGCTTGAAGAGGACTGTCCTGACAGGCATTTCTAACGAAGCCTCAGCTGCAGTTATTTACACAGATGTTCCACCAGCACAGAGTGCTGCAGGCTCTGCATCAGGACCTTCTGATGGACCCGGGCCCAATTATCTGCCAAATGTTCCTCAGCTTTCCCCTGACCAGCACTAATGGACCCACTTACAGCACAACATAAAATCTGGGCAGCTTTAAATTGGAAAAAACCATTTCGGAGTGCGTTCGTGGAGGTGGGGGCAGGGCTGGGCCGGAACAGCGAAGGGACAAAAGGAGCAGCAGGACTCGCTGGATTGGCGGAGCATAAAGGAATGAAATGTGAGAACACTGCAAAAGCCCCACTTGAAGTGACTATCAAATCATGTTTACCAGGAAAACTGTGCAAGGGCTCTGGAACGCCCTCCTCGCCGAGCACCCACGCAGAGCTGCAGGGGAACAAAGAGACACAAAACAGATGGAGAAATCAGCGACGAGAGCGAACGTTTGCACGTCCCCTCCCGGGCTGCAGAGGCACGTCCAGGACACGGCTCGTTGTGCCGAGCAGCCCGAGCCGAGCTCACGCCTGCTCTGCTCTCTGTGCTTATTGTGGCGCTGCCTCGGGCTGGAACGGAGTGGTGGATGATGTGGGATGCATTCCCAGCCCTCCGCGGGAAGGCTCCTGCTGCCAGCCTGCATCTCACCCGCCCAGGTACCACACTCATTCCCAGGGCTGGAACGCTCCACATCTGCCCACACATCACAGGGCAGGCCCCTGCTGGAGTCTTTCTATTCCTTTCTCTGAATTTGGTTTGGGATCTTCTTTGTGAAGGTTTTGTTGAGTTCTGATCTTGCATAAAGTCGTTCGTTGTTTTCTCTCCCACCCCTGTTTCTCTGCCATTCCCGTGCTGGTGCTGCACCTCTTTGCACCCAACTCTGCTCTTGCACAATGTTCTCAAGTGTCAGGTTTCCTTGTTTCCCTCCCCATCCACACCACGGCAACACTTCCACGACAGGATGTCAAGCTCTACGAAACCAGAATTTATGCACGTTGTGTCTCTAGTGCTGGGCCCGAAGGGGCTGAGTGTGTTCCAGCCCCAGCAGGAGCTGGAATGGTGAGGAACGAGGCTGCTAAAGAGAAAGTGCTTGTTCTGACAGTGCTTTAGACAACTGCTCCTGCCAAATAATCCCACGTTGTTTTCCTGAAGTGCTTTTAAATCTGAAATAGCACTGAGTTAGAAAGCTCACAAATGGTATTTGAGACGTAAGGGGATGGAAATTAGCAGCTGATACGAATTTCCTGTGAGTGCTTCACAGAATCAGGTTTGACAGAACTTCTAATTCACAAGATGAGTGTGTTCATGAACATTTCAGCTGTCAGATCAGGTCACAGCAGAGAAATGGGAAGGCAGCAGGGTTTGAAATGGGCCAACTTTTGTTCACGAGTCGAGGCAATTGCACCAAGCAGCCAGAGCTGAGTGAATAATGAATCATTTGCTCAGGAACTGTCAGCTCGTTTTCTTCTCCAAGATGTCCCGGCTTCCTCCAGTTTGTTCTTTACCCAAATACTGGGTGTGATGGAGCAGGAGCTGGAATTCACTGCCCAGGGGTCCCCTGACATTACAAACAGCTGCCCTTGGGTCCAAAGGCCACAAGATACATCATGTCTCTGCCTGAATGGACACAACACGTGGCCCTTGGGTTGAAGCCCAGCTCTGCTCTGGGAGGGAAGGGGGTCTCACTCACTGGACCCCTCGTCACACAGAGCCCCAATTCACCACTGCTCTGCCATTCACAAGGATCCCAGAATCCCAGAATCATTCAGGCTGGAAAAATCCCCAAGACCATCAAGTCCAAGCTGTGCCCCATCCCCCCCTTGTCCCCCAGCCCAGAGCACTGAGTGCCACATCCATCATTCCTTGGACACCTCCAGGGATGGGCACTGCAAACCTCCCTGGGCAGCTCCTGCCAAGCCTGACCACCCTTTCCTTGGAGAAATGCTGGTGGGACAGGGAGCCAAGCTCTTGGTGCAAGTGATCTCCCAGTGACAGCCTGGGTCCAGCAAAGCACAGCTCAGAGCCCACAGGAACTGACCCACGGCCACTGACCTGCCATTAACTGCAAGAGCTTTCTCTCCCCACCACTGCTGTACCTGAGCTGCTCACTCATCTGATCACTTTATTATCTCCGGGTGCCCTACGAGTGCAGTATTGAATTCCACCCCGTGTATTTATAGCTGGCTAATCACAGCTTAATTACCGAGGCTCAGCAGGCTCCTGTATGAGCACAGAGTCACAGGCAGTTCCACAGGAAACTTTTTATGAGATAAGCAGAAGCATCAAATTACTCAAGATGTGTGAGAAAAACCTATTTAGTGTTAATTGGGACAATTACCTTTTTTCCTAATTTGCATGTGTCATGAATATTAAAACCATAATAAAAAGACACCCCAGTCAGTGCCCAGACTGCTGCCCAAACAGGGCTGGGGAGGAGGGGATGGCACTGAGCCCAAAGGGAGGACTGGGGGGCAGTGATGCCCTTCCTGAGCTGCCAGCTCAGGGCATTGGGCTCAGGGACAACCCTCCTGAGAACAAAAAACCAGACAAAAACCAGCAGCACCCCAAACATCCATGGACCTTGATGGGACCAGAGAGCAACCTGGTCTAGTGGGAGGTGTCTGTGCCCATGGCAGGGGCTTGAGATGAGATGAGATTTAAGGTCTCTTCCATGCCAATGATTCTGTGCTGTTTCTGTGCCCGATGGAGCCCCGTGAGCCCCAGCAGCTCCCACAGAAAGGGGCACAGGGGGTCACTGGAGAAGCTGCTGCTCCTTGAGCTGCAGCCCTGCCTGACTGAGCCCTGACTCAGTGACAGTATTGAACTCCCTCTGCCCAGCACAGCCCCAGTAACCCCCTCTGGGTTGGCATCCTGGTCGGGGTGAACGGGAGATGGGGCCATTCACAGCCTCCCCTGAGGAGCAGGAGACCCCACCAGTGCAGCCTGGCAGCCCAGAGCCCCTTCCCCACAACCAGGCAGCTCCTACAGTGGCAAGAACGTTGCTGACTTTCCCAGATATTAAGTTCTGTTAAGCCAAACATCAAGCTGTATTGACCCAGAGTTAAATATTGACGGAGGAGAGGCTGCCCCATCCCACTGGCTGCTGCAGGACTTCAGGGAAAACTCTTTATCAGCTTCTGTGAGCCCTCAGTGAGCCGAGTTTGCACATGTGATTGGACTGAGCAATGCCTGCCTGACCTTCAAGGAGCAATGCAAAGCAGCACTTCCTAATTCCTTCTGACTTTCAAGCAAGGCATCCTGGAATCCTGTTTTTGTCTCAGCCACAGTGAATGCTGTAGCTGGTGGAAACACAGCCTGGTTACCCCAGGAACCCCAACCCAGACCTCGGGGCTTCCCAGAAATGGAGGGAAATGCCAGGGTTTTCCACAGTACCTGAATTTATTCTAGAAAGAACTTCTCCTGGAGATAATTACATTCAGTGACATGGAAACAAACCATTAAAAGTGATAGGTGTTTAAATGGTTTTAAAAGCCTCATTTATAAACCTCAATGATGTTTCTGAAAACACATCTTACAAAAGGAAGAAGGGAGAAGAAATGTGTGAGGCCCTGGCAGAGGGTGCCCAGAGAAGCTGTGGCTGCCCCATCCCTGGAAGTGTCCAAGGCCAGGTTGGAGCAGCCTGGGACAGTGGGAGGTGTCCCTGCCCGTGGCAGGAGGTGGCACTGGATGGGCTTTAAGGTCCTTCCACCCCAGGCCATTCTGTGATTCCATGACTTTATGAAATTCCTTCCCAGGGCAGTGCTGCCCCCCTGGAAAAGGGAAAACCCTGTGGAGCAGCTGCTGGGAGGCTCAGCCACAGGCTGGGAGTGGGCTGGGGGTGATGGGAGACCCATGAACATCGAGTGAACCCGTGGTCAGGGGATCCCAGAATGGTTTGGGTGAGAAGGGACATTAAAGATCATCCAGTTCCACCCCTGCCATGGGCAG
>WEIV01030395.1:363848-422720 GCA_013390005.1 Calyptomena viridis
GGACACTTCCAGGGATGGGGCAGCCACACCTTCTCTGGGAACCTGTGCCAGGGCCTCAACACCCTCCCAGGCAAAAGTGTCTTCCCCATATCTAATCCAAACCTGCCTTCTCTCATCTTAAAGGCATTTCCCCTGTTCTGTCCCAGACACTTTTCAGCTCACACCCCCAAGGCCAGCAGGGCTCTGCAAACAGCCCCTCCCATCCCCTCCCATCCCCTCCCTTCCCATCCCATCCNCCTGCAGCAGGAGGGAGGGCTGGGCTGGTTCCAGCAGGGACAGGCACAACCCCTGCACTGGGGCTGCTCTGCTGGGGATGCACAAGAGGCTGGGGAAGGATGTTTGGGGAGCAGCACTGATATGTGATCTGTCTCTTTGTTCACTTTTTTTATTTCTATTAATTTTTTTTACAAGATCATGTAGTGCCAGGACAAGGGGGAATCGGTTCAAACTGACAGAGAACAGGTTGGGATTGGATATTTGGAAAAAGTTCTTCCCTGTGAGGATGGTGAGGCCCCAGGCTCAGCTTTGCTGTGTCCTTGTGACAGACCAAACCCAGGGCTGGTGTGTGAAGGCCCCTCCAGCCTCTGCATCAATCCACAGTTTCACAGCTTTTTGCTGCATTTTGCCGAGAACACACACGAGAAAATGCCCTTTTCTGTGCCTTGCTGCAAAGTCTGCCCGTTTCAATCACCTGAACAGCATCATTGACTCTGGGGGGGACAAACCAGCTCCCAGTCCATGGGCACTGGTGCAGGAAATTAAGACGAATTCAGTGGCTGCACACAGGGAGTGGGAAGAAAATTACACAGCTTGGTCTCATCCCATGTGTCCGTGGGATAGTTAAAAAATAAAATAAATAATATAAATCTGAGCACCCCCCCAGCCAGAAATGTTAAACACTCAAAGCACAGAGAGGGGAGATTCGCCAGGAGGGGCAGTGGTTTGTTAGGCAGAGTGGGATCCTTCCCAGTTCTTCCCAAGGCAGCATTCCCTAACCATCCCTCTGCTCATGGGACCCCTAATGCATCACTCGCAGTAAATCAGTGGCTCTGAGGGGTGACTGGCCCTGCAGGGCCCCAGCAGCACCCAGGGACCTCCCCACTTCCACTGGGAATGTCCCCGTTTGGGTGTTTGCAAACTGCTTTGGGTTTTTTCCTGGCTGGCTTGGATCAAGAATCCCTGCTTGTGACAGGAATTTCACTGCAAGAACAGTGAGATAAAATTAATAAAACAATAGTAAATTATATAGCAGCCTTGCTGGGTGATTTTATAAAGACAAAGGGGATTGCACTGGACACAGTAAATATTTTTCTGTGTGATGACATTTGTATACTGAATTTATTCCAAAACAAAAATTACCTTTTTTTTTTAGCATAAAACACCAGCTGATAGAATCAGTCACTGAACAAACAAACCTTTAAACTAACTCAGACTTCCCATTCCTTACCAAGGCCCCACAGGGTGATCCAGGCTCTTACAGCCCCCCAGATTCAGTGTCACTTGGTCTGATTCTTGTCATCTTGTATTAGTCTGCTTCCATTAGCAGGAGTTCCAGGAGAAGCAGATAAAGGTATCCAGCCAAAATCTAATGGAGAAATGAGGGTTCCTTGCCCGGGTGTGACAGGCAGTGATGGATTTCCTACCTGACTCCTGTGCAGCCTGTCAGACTGAGCAGGGTTTAGTGATAACACTTGAGGAAGGTATCGATGACAGATAACACAACCCCGGGGCTGTGTCTGGGCTGCGATTCCGGCCGTTCCACACCAGTGTGTCCCTGCCTTGATCCCCCTGTGGGTGGGGCAGAGTCACCTCGGCAGGACACCCTGTCCTGCTCCACACAGGATCGGCTGCAATCCCTGTCCCAGGACTGCAGGACTCGGCTGGGACAGTTCCCTGTTTCAGCAGCTTGGAAGGGAGGTTTCATTCCAGGTCTCTCCCGGGAAACCTCTCCAGAGCAGCAAAAGTCACTGTGCTCTTGATCCAAATAATGCAAACTTCCTCATAAACGTGGAAGGGAATGTGGGAAGTTGCTCAGAGCCTGAGCCCAGTGCAGCACTTGGACAAGCAGTTCGTGTCTTTGTGGAAGGATTAGCGGGATTGCACTGAACTGAGGGTTAATTTGAAAAGAAATCAACATCTCCAAAGGTGCACAATGCAAAGTGCATTCGGAACATCGGGGATTACACTCCATCAGAGCCTCGTTCCAACAATACAGAGCTCTCAAAATTACACATTTCAATCTTCACAGCTCTATAGGCTTCAGGAGACAAAGGGATCCAGCCCAGACAGCACCAGCTGGAAAAGCTCTGCTCTCTCTCTGTGGAGCCCCATCTTTGGCTGCAGTGCCCACACACAGCAATAACCAGCCCAACCTCTCCTTGCCCAAAGCCCTGTGCAGCAGCAGTGACACGGGAGACACGAGGCTGTTCCTCCTGCTCACACCCATATGCAAACCCAGCAAAGTGTGTCCATAAATAGCCGTTGTCACACGATTTATCTCCATTTGTCTGGAGTGACAGGAGAACTCACTCGTGACTCCCCTGCTCCATCCTCTCCTCGCTCATGAAGATTGATGCTCTTACAGATATTCCCCACCAGGTATTTTTAGAGCCTGCAGGATGCAGGAGTCCCGTGTTTGCCGGGACTGGCCTGGGTGGGGACCCAGGGCAGCCCCGGGAGCAGCACCCACAGGGTCCTGGCCTGTGGTCTGGGGTGCTCACCCCCCCTACACCTCTGCCAGGGGGTTGGGTTCTTTTCCCTCTGTGCTGCAGCAATTTCCAGGGCTTTGCTGCAGCCTCTTGTCCTGTGGATCACCGTGTTCTCCATCCCTCTGTGCAGCCCTGGCCCAGCCCAGCCCCTCAGCCCTGGGCTGCTGAAGGCAGGCAGGTCCCCCCGTTACACACACAGCTTTCCCTGGGGCAGAGCCAAAGGAATCCAAGTTCCCAACACATTCCTGGAGCTGTCCCAGCTCCACAGGCTCCAGGCTCTCACCCTTGGTCCGGTGGGTCTGGAAATTACTCACAAAAGCTCCTTATTTCGAGCCCAGCCAGTGGTAAGAAAGGGCATTTCAAGATCCCCTTATGGCCTGACCTTATTCTCAAGGGCTTCCCGTGCCCGGAGTTGTGATTCCCAGGGATATAATGGGATGAGCAGTTTGGTCCAATGCACCTCTGTGGAACAACAACATCTGTAGGTGCCAGGGGGCACAACAAGCAGCACCTTCCCTGAGCTCTGAGGGACTCTGGGCATCCCTGTGCCCTCCCAAGGGTCTGTGCCAGCCGGGAACACGGAATTCCAGCTCCTACCTGGCCAGGAGCAGTGGAAATTCCCTGGAGAACAGGATGATTTTAAGGCTGGCATACAGGATAATGACAAGATTACAACTCACATGGTGAAAATAATAATGAATTAAGGTGATGGTGTTTCTCAATCTTATTTCCAGCCTGAATGAATTGAATTGGTGCCAATTTCTTTCCCTGCTGCTGTTGGTAGATGGGATTCTGCTGGGGATGGGGAGTGCTGCCTGCAGCTCTGCAATGGGACATGGCAATATTTATATTGCTAATTTGGATACAGGAGCCTTGGAATTATAAATAAACCAAGAGTTCAAGTGTCAGTGTTGTAAATACCACCAGGAAATTCACTTAAATATTGATTTATTCATTCAATTTAAGAAAAAAAAACAAACAGAACTTTCTCTCCTATGAAATTTCTTTTTCAGGCTTCAAAACATGAGATCATCATTTAATGTGCTATTTTTTTAAGGGAATGGGTATTTATTAATGCCACATGAATGGGGATTGGCATAATCATCTGGCTCTTGCCAGGGCTGGTTCATGGGCTGCTCCCACTGCTCAATATGGAATTTTACTCACTCTTTGCTTCACTTTCACCTTCCTGCTCAAAACATTAGATTTAGTTTTTCTCTATTCCTACATGTGGATGTACAGCACACTCACTCTTTTCCGGATATGATGGATTTGGATGACAGTGATGGGCCAGGAAAACCTCCTCCAAGGGAAAACCAAGACTGGGAAAAATCACATTTCCAATAAGGTTCCTGCACCTGACCCAGCTAATGAACATCCTGACTGCAAATGTTGGCTGTTAACTTGGCAGTGAGGATTGATGTGCACTAATTCAGCCTGAGGAGGTGCAGGGAGCCCTTGGAGCTGGAGCTGCCACAACCAGGCCTGGCTTCATTCTCCTCCTTGCCAACACATGCTAATACAAAATGTATTAAAGCTATTTGTATCTTAAAACCACTGTAGACCAATTCAAAAGTAATCCTCAACTCACACAACAAAAATAGCTATTAATTTATCTTTGCTGCAAACTAGGAGATAATTATTTCAATCCCAAAAAATCCCCCGGCCCAGGGCATGGGATTGTGAGTTAAATTCAGTGTGAACTCTCTGGGAACTGGGCTCAGGAGCTGTTGGATCTCTCCTCAGTGCCACAGACAACTGTCTCAAGGTACCCAATCATTTTCCCACCTCCTGGAGCAGGAATTCCATCTGATTCCCTGCCCACGATGTCACCCAGGACATTGCTCTCCCCACGCAGCCTCCCCTCACAGCTCCCCAAAGCTCCTCAGTGGGATTCTTCTGCAAATTACATAATTCCCTGAGCAACCATGTAATAACATTGTTCTTTATTGCTAACAACCACCCACAAATGGAAAAGACCTTGAGCTGCAGGAGGTGGGAGGCAGCGAGAGCTCCCTCCTAAAGAAAATAAGGCATTTACCTTATAAATATAAAATGATCAAATAAAGCAATTAGTGCAGCACTGAACATATAGAGGGTGATTCACCTCTAATTGGGTTGTTCTCAAAGCAAATTAACTTCGAAATGAGGAGCGTTGAAAAGATTTCAAAGAAATATGGAATCCTAATTAGTGCAGAGGAAGGAGCTGGGCCAAGTGCAGCCCAACAGCAGCACAAAGGTGCAGAGAAGCCACACGGGAGGCCCTGGGTGTCACTGCTTTGGCACTGAGAACAGGGTGATGTGCTGTGAGGAAAGGCTGGGAGAACTGGGCTTGTGCAGCCTGGAGAGGAAAAGATTTGGGGTGAATTGTGGCCTTGCAGGAGCTGAAGGAGCTGCAGGCAAGATGGGGAGAGAATCTTTCCAAGGGATGGAGTGACAGGACAAGGGGAATGGATTCCCACTGCCAGAGGGCAGAGGTGGGATATTGGGAAGGAATCCTTCCCTGGGAGGGTGGGAGGCCCTGGCACAGAGAAGCTGTGGCTGCTCCATCCCTGGAAGTGTCCAAGGCCTTGGAACAACCTGGGACAGTGGGAGGTGTCCCTGCCCATGGCAGGGGTGGCACTGGATGGGCTTTAAGGTCCTTCCAACCCAACCCAGTGCTCTGTGAGGCCTCACAAACAGCAGACACTTGTGCTCCATGACCTCATGTTCCCACTCCCTGACAGGCCCGAGGCCATTTCTGGGTCACAGAGTGTGTTTTACACACGAGTGTCAGTGTTAAACCAGAGACCTGCAGGGTCTGTGTGTGACATGTGCCAACCACCAGGGCAGCCCCTCAGCAGGGGCACAGAGGGCAGGGGGTGCTGGGGCACAGCTGAGCCCCCTGCCCACAACTGAGCTGCTTTTTTGGGGGGTCCAAAGCCCAGCTCACCCCCCCAGCTCCCCCAGTGCCAGTGCTGGATCCCCCAGAGCTGCAGCCCCTGAGTGCCCTGCTCACAATTCCTGCAGCCTCTCCCAGCTGGAAGGACGTTGCCCACGGCCCTTTATTGATAGACTGGCAAGGTAATTAAAAAGGAGGCTTTTCAGAAAAATCCTGTCTAAACATTGGGAGAAAAATCCATAGGAATGTTCTTTGAGCACTGGGAAGGACAGAGGAGAACATCCTCCCACTTACAATGGTGTTCTAAAAAAATCTGTGAAACCTCCCAGTGCCACATATCTGATGTATTATGAATGTATTAATATGGAATTGGTTTTTATAAATATTAATAAGCGCTCACATCTAAAGAAGGAGCCTGGAACTTACATTGTTAATTAATCCAAAATTCCCATCACCTCTAAAAATACACAGGCATTTCAGTATTTGAGACCAATGCCTGTTGTAAAACACCCACCAGAAGTGACTGCACAGAGACCCCCCCCAAAATGCTTCAGTCTCAGCCTTTGCCTTGGTCTGAAGGAGCATCATCACCCCAAAGGAAATCCAGGCACATTTGACTCCCCAGGGGAACAATTCTCAGATGAGAAGAGGACAAATACTCTGCTTTTGTTTCAAACATTGTCCCAGTTCCTGTTTCATTCCTTCAAGGATTTCTTCAAATACCTCAACCACTAACAAAGCTCAGGGAGGGTTCGAATTCTCTCTTTTCAAATATTTTCCAGATATAAAACATTTTCCTGCCAGTTGAATTCCAGTCATTGTCTAAAATTTGTGCTCATTTCTCAAGGATGATTTAAAAACCTCAGTGCAGAAGCTCAGGCACAATGGCAAAAATTCCACCTTTAGTCACCAGCTGCAATTTTAAATTCCTCAGCTCAGAAGATTCCCATTAAATCAGGGCATGGCTTCATGTGACTCTTTTATATTCTCCTTAAGAGGGGACAATGTTGGCTTAACTCAGCTCAGTTGGGATCAAAAAATAACAAACCACGTCGTTGTGTGACCAAAAGAGGAGCATCTTCCCTTCAGTGCACTCGGGTTTGGGGCAGTTTTGGACAGTTCACCCTCCAGACCTTCCCTTGCCCACCCAGGTGTTGCCCAAGGTGCTGCTTCAGACTCTGTGAACCAGCAGGGAGAACAATTAAAAAGAACTACAGAAAGAAATTTACTCTGTGAAAAAAGGTACGAGCACGAAAATGGGATGATTTTTGTTTTTTTTTAACACAGAAACGTAGCAGACAAAAGAAAACACTGGGACTAAATGTCTTTTATTAGTAGTTTATCAGCATTATAAACCCTCTGAGCCTTGGCTGCTCACGGCTCAGCTCAGGGACTCCAGACAAGGAATTTCCCTCTCACTTACATAAATCCAGTGTGGACACCTGAGAAGAAATAATAACTTCTTTTTGTCATTATTAAAAGGATTACAAAGACACTATTATTGCACAGTGTTTTACTGCTAAATGATTTCAAGACCTGCCTTATAGATCTTTCTCCATTAATCAATAAGATAAAATACTAATTACAAGCACAGGAAGGTTTGGAGAGAACACGGAGCTGCTCTTGGAGAAACAGCAACACCTGGAAATGTTCACAGAGAGCAAATATGTTGGGAAAGCCTGAGTTGTGGCACTTTACTCACACTTTGAGCTACACAAAGGATACACCAGTGGCAGCTGCTTTTTCTGGTGACACATCAGGGGTTTGGTGTCCCCTGCTTTTCATACCCACACATTTGGTTTTTATCACATCTGTGAACAGACAGGACACAAAGAACTTGAACCTACAAACTTCCCACAGCACAAGTGTAAGGGATGCACAACTGAACCCCAAGAACCACCACCCCTCCTGGGAGCCCTGAGCTGCAGGAACAGAATTCACATCTCACCAGGACCTAAATGTTAAAAGTTATTAAAGCATTATATAAACAAATGTCATAAAAACTGCAAACAGGAGAAGGAAACATAAATAAAGTATTTTTCTCTTATTTGGCCAGCTGCTAAATTTTTATATACATTTTATTTCAAGCAAGTGCAGGGTCTGGTGTTTAAAAATTCAATTCTCCCTCTCTGTGTGAGTCAGGGCCTCGTTAAGGGTGACCTACTTCTCTGGCAGCTCCGCATTGTTTCCTCCCTGTCCCCATTGATCACATTTTTGCTGCAAGCACAATCTTCAAGACCTTCCTCCTGGGTTCACATTTAACTCATCTCCTGCATTTTCCACGGGTTATTCTAAGAGGCTCTTTCACACTCTCACCCCACACAGAAAGTGATGCCTTTTAGATGCCAATTGAAACGTTCTCCCTGTGCTGTCTCTGTCCTATTGTGCCTGATCCAGTCCCTTGTTAGAAGTGCATTCAAAGCCATTTAGGAGGCAGCAATACATAAAGATCAGTTCATCAAAACGGATGCTTGGAATATACAGACACTTAAACATTGTGCTTTCTATCAAAACCTGTCACATAATTAAACATGCACATCAGAGGGTGGAAGGAGCTCCATGGCAGCACTTTAATTCGTTATCTCTGTGGATCCTGGCACTTCCTGAGCACTTGAAGGTGCGTTTGTCTTCACACCAGAGCTGCCCACATCAAACAGGGTAACAAGGAGAGCTGGAGGAACTGGGGAAAAATCCTCTTAACAAGCTTTCCTCCCAGTCAGTCAGAACATCAGCACCAGGGAATAATCCCTACAGGAACATTCCTCCCTGGGTAGAGCCTGGACTCGAGGGGATGTGGGTGGGTGTTGATGATAAAACACTTCAAATAATTTTAAAAACAAACCAACAAAAAACCCCACAACAACCAAACAAACCACCAAACAAAACAAACCACCAAACAACAAACTAAATTTCTTTAATACCTGTTTGGCTTCTTCCTAAAAGCCAAAAGGTTCAACAGTGAGGTTATTCTGAAAGCAAAATAACAAAGCCCAGAAACCACCAACACTCCATTTCCAGGGCTCAAGGCCAGGCTGGACAAGGTTTGGAAGGTGTCCATGTCCAGGGGGTTGGAAGAGGATGATCTCTAAGGTCCCTTCCAACCCAAGCCACTCCATAATTCCATGATTCCACTGTAGGCAACATCCAGCTTTGTGCTCCCTCAGAAGTTCAGGAGCAGGGCAGGACCCCAGGGGGACGTGGAGTCCCCACTGGACACAACCCATCATTAAACTGGGAGATAAAACCCCTTGGGGTTTGCAAGTCCTCTTGTAATTCCAAGCAGTTCATTTGCTCCAGGAATCCTGCAAGAAGAGGGTTGTGTTACACCCTGTTTTACTGCATCACCAGCCCTTAGAAAAGTCTGTTGACAAATGAGATTTGTAACATTTCACTGAGGTTCCTCTGAAAACCATTCCTGGTGATCTTTGCAGGACACAATTAGTGGGGAGGCTGGTACTGCTACACTTGCTAAATGCCAATTTCTTACATTTTTCTAATGACCTTTTTATGTCTTTCTACCTTTCTCTCCTTGGTATTTCAACAAGATGCCCAAACCCTCTTGGGAGAGAAGTGAATACCTGTTCTGCAGCACTTCAGAGGAGTGGTCTCCAAAACCCCTCACCTCTGACACCTCTGGAGACACAACTAAATGTCACCAAGGAATTTCTCATCTCCTGAGGGAAATTAAACGAGGTTGGTCTCAGTTGCACAGCTGACAGCTGCCATTCAAACTCCAAGGGATCTTCTTTCCCCACCTTTGTCTGCAGGTCGATGCCACCCTCTGCTGTGGCACCAACGGGATTAGAGAGGAAAGGCCCCAAATCCTGAAGGAATGGCCCAGGCTCTGCCTTGGCAGGACTGAGGGGAGAACACCCTGGACCTGCTGCTGCCCAGTTTAGGGCACAGCTCCCACAGTGCTGATGTTTGTCCAAAATTCCATTGCCATCACACACAGCAAGTTTTGCTTCTCTTTAAATGTTCGTTTCCAAATAAATCACTTTCCGATGCCACTGCAAAAACCAGCCTTTTAAAGTCACAATTACTTACCATTTCTAACTTTGCAGGTGTTCAGACCATTGTTTGACTCTTATTGAGCTCCTTTTTCCTTCTTTTTTGCATGGAATCTCTGCACCAAATGTGTCCTGTTTACTCTGGACTGTGCCTGTTCTTACCAAGTTACTCCACACTTCAGGCTCATTAAAACCTTGAAATTCAGGACACTCAGCCCCGAGGGTGACACGGGGGGTTTCCCTCAGGAGAGAACAGAGAACAGCAGCTCCTCCAGCAAACACCCAAGGAAGCTGTTTCTCCTGCCAACATCTACTCTGGAAGGAAAGGAATCCACACTCAGCACCTAATTGGCACTAATTGATAAGGCCTTGCTCTCCTGCCTGCTGTCATTAAGAATAAAACTGTCCTGAATAAAAGGATTGAATTTGCCATGCTCTGTCCCACTTCTGCAATGTATTTCATCATTTTTGCATTAATTTTCAAGAATTAATGTAAGGGAAAATTACAAAACACAGCTCATACCACATTCCTCATGTCCTTCCTCTATGTCCTTACAGATCTGTTGAAATCATGTGAGCAGAGGTTTGTACCCACCTGGTTGGAAGCACCTCTGACAAGTCAATGCCACTGAAGAGAAGTTCAGTGATGGCACTGAGGCTGCAGGAGCATTTCCTCTGTGCTTGTCCTTGAGATCCATTTCTGTCCAGGACATTCTGTGCCTGTTAGTACACAAACCAAATTCATATATTTGCAAATGATGCAAAGGTTTCTTCTGGTGATTACTCCATCCAGGAGTGTCCTTGGCAATCTCCCCTTGCAGAATATATAGCTCAGCCTGCAAGTGCCAGGATGACAAAGCTGGAGCTCACACTAATGTGGCAGATCAATCACTTGACTGAAAGATACACAGACACAGAAAAGGTGGTTTATATCTGTCATATTCAAGGGTAAACTTCTAGCACTTGAGAAGAGTGCTCAGATAACTCTGCACAACAGACACTTGTGCTGGCCTCGGTGTCTAATCAAAAGAAAAATATGTTGTCTGTTTAACAATACCAACAGTTTGGAGGCTCCTCAGAGCAGTTGACCCAGGGCAGCGATCAAAGGCATCTGAGTTTGGCTGAGAACTCACTCAGATGATTGAAACTCCACGATGTAAATTTTAGTCGTTGAAAAGTCAAGCTGAGCCATCAAACAAAAATAGTGTCTCTCTCCTGACATATCAGGGAATAGACATTGTACTTTGCAGGTGATAAACAAGCTCTGGGCAAGAGAAACCTTCAGGTTTTATCCTGCACCTTCCTCACACCGATGGGAGAGTTCACACAGACTCTGCTTTAGGCTGTTTGGAGTTGAAGGTCATTCTGCCACCACCAGGATGAAAAATTCTGATTTTTCCCAGCGAGTGCCCAGATAACACTCTCTGAGTGATGCTGCAATTGGCTGTCCTGGAATAAAGACAACACATGAAATGGCTGATGAGAGCTGAGCACCCACCTCTGCCAGCAAGGACTGAGAACCTGTTGAACAGAAACCTGTGGAAACAGCTCTGTCAGCATCTTTCTTTCAAGCAAAAGATGTTTTAAATAGTAGCATTAATGCAAATTCTCTTTGTAGGCATATTTCTATTTTTTTTTCCAAATTCAGGCCACTTGCAGTGGCAGCAGCAGAAACATGTGAGACTGTCAGGTCTGTGAAAAACTCTAAAGAGCCCCATGGTGCAGTTCTGGGATCAGTGTAAAAAGCATTAAATGCAATCATACCAAAGCCTCCTCACCGTCCAGGGAAAGCCCAGAGCTTTTGGGAGCTCCACACGGATCAGCGGGATGTGAATGCTGGGTCAGAGCTTCCATTTCTGACCAGTGGGAAAGTCTCCAAACTGGGAAGGCACAGAGGGGGAGATTGCTGGGGTTAACGGGAAGGACGAACCGAGGGGTCAAGATCCTGCAGGACCAAGAACTTTCCATACAGAAATTAATTAAAACACCCGCATGAACTGATCCGATTTCACATGCGCCGCAATAGAGAAAATAACTTCGAGAGCAACAGCCAAATAAAAACCTTAAAACCACTTGCAGTGTGTGTATTTTTCTTTGTTACAGTGACCTCCAGAGGCACCAGGTAACAACTGAACTTCCCAAACAGCGCAGTTCAGTCCCGGGACCATCCCTGCAGCTCCCGGTGTCCGCGCTCGGGGTGGGAAGTGCGAGATGGAAATTCCACTGGGGAGGAGGGAGAAAAACCCATCTGCCTGAAATCGCGTTGGCTTTAATCGCTCCTGGGGTTCCTCACTGAGGACACGGAGCATTTCTCACCCTGCCCGTGGACCAGCACTGCCCTTTGCCTGTGTCCCCCACATCTGCAGCAGCTGGATCTGCCCCTCGTGAGCCGTTTCCTCTGCTCCTCACAGAAGTCGGTGCCCTGCCCATATCCCCGCCAGGCCCTGAGCAGGACAGACCTCTGTGTCCCCCCAGCTCCATCCTTTCCCTGAGCTCTGCACAGGCTGCAGTGCTTTAGGACAGGCACTGTAAGGTGCAGGATCCCCCCAGAGCCCCTGGGACCCCCGGTGGTCCTGGGTCTGATGCTCAGACGGGACAACAAACCCCACGGATTCCAACTCCAGCTCCTCCCAGAGCCACCACAGCCACAATCCCACCCAGATGGACCGAGTGGCATTAACAGGAATTGCAGGCAGTGTGGGCAGCAGGGTCTGGCAGCCTGGATTGGGACACATTTACCAACCCAGCTTTATTTCCTAATACAATTTCCTGCCCGGGATGTTGTTTACGCAACAACTCATTAAATTCTCCATAACTGCATTACTTTATTCCAGTTTAAATTGCAGACATAGCCTGTTTTTATGCAAACAAATACTTTCTGAGTAACTTTGAGCTCCCATGTACACTAATTAAATCTGTCACATGCACAGTGGAACCTTAAATTATATTTGCTCAATCCTTCAGCAGTAAATGGTGCCTTGAACTGAGTACATGATGAATGAAATCACATTCCTTGGCCTGTTTGGGGGAAAGAAACTGGGAATTCCTCTGAAGCATCTTAAATTCTCTGCCATTTCCTGTTGAATCAAAGTCAGTGTGTTGGACAAGCACCATCCAGGCTCTGTTTGCAGAGGGTGTTCTGGTTCCTGTGGGTGTTCCAGAGCATTTTGGGAACAGATCGAGGCTGGAGAGGCAGAAATTGTGCAGGACATGTGCTCTCTTCTCTTGCACAAGGCAGGGACTCCTGCAGGGATTCCTGCAGCAATCCCACCTTTTCTGTTCCCAAGGTGGAAATCCACCCAGACCTGATCCACACACCTCAGCTGACCCAAAACCCACATCGTGCTGGACTTTGTCTCAGAGGCTACAAAATCCCAACCAATTACAAAATTACAACCAATCTTTTAAGTTGTAAAAGACCTCCAAGATCATCGAGTCCAAATTTTGTTGGACTTTGTTTGCTGTGGGCAAAACCAGAGATGAAGAAGAGACAGAGGAGAGGCAGAGAGGAGTGATAAACTCCCCCACTGCTCTGCCCCAAACCTGCAGCTGCAGGAACAACCATCCTGCCTCTGTGTGCAGCAGCTCTCGCTCACTCTAAACACCTTATTATTGTTTGGGGAATAGCAAAGCGTTGGAGTTAAAGTGGTGGCTGACTGGGAAAACACTGCCCATTTCTTAGCTTGAAATAGAGTCCCTGGGAATGGTCTTTAGCTCTGTTACAACAGCGTGCCCGGTGTTTACCGCGGACACGGAGCATTCCCGATTACCCCGTGTTTCTGGGAGGACGCCGTGCATTATTCATGGGGCAGCTGAGGGAGGAGAGAGATGTGCCTTGGGTTTGTCACCGAGCTGCGAAAGAAATTCCCCCCTCGTGCTCGCCCTGCTCTCTGAGCCCTCACTTGTGTGTTCTCTGCCAAGACTTGGCACGTTTTGCTCAGGAGAAACAATAAATAGCAGCACTCACGTTGGGCAGGACCTGCCTCCCCCTTCCCTGTCCCCACAGTGTCACAGCAGGGTGAGACCAACTCAGACCTCCCCTCTCCTCCTCCTTCCCAGTACAAGGCTCCATCCTGGAGCTGGGGGAGCACAGAGAGTGAAACACCTCCGGGGGTCCCAGGGCATCCCCAGCTCCTGCTTCTTGTCCAGGGGGGAGAAAATTCTCCACGTCCTTGCTGAGAAACTGAGTGATCTCAGCCAGGCCTGGTGTCCTTTGATGCACTTCAGAGGAGCTGAAGGACCACAGAACCCCACACTGGTTTGGGGTGGGAGGGACCTTAAATCCCATCCAGTGCCACCCCTGCCATGGGCAGGGACCCCTCCCACCATCCCAGGCTGCTCCAACCTGGCCTTGGATACTTCCAGGGATGGAGCAGCCCCAGCTTCTGTGGGCACCCTGTGCCAGGGCCTCCAACCCTGCCAGGGCAGAGTTTGTGCCAGTTGTGCTGAGCAGATGCCAACACCCCCTGCCCTCACACAGCCCTGGGCTCTGAGCCCCCCGTTCCTGGAGGGAAGGAGCCAAGGAAACCAAGGAACTAGAAAAGCTCAAACACAGCTTTCCCCTCCAGGCCTTGGTGCTCCACCATCCCATATCCAAATAATCCTTTCAGCTCATAACATATTTTTAGACATGCCATTAATATTTAACGAGACAGCCCACAGCAAGTTAGATAGCACAGCAATTAATTTTTAAATGCTGACATTTATTACAGCATGTAAGCACTACCTAACTTGCTGTGGGCTATCTGGATAAATGTCAGTTAAATATCTAATAATTCCTTACAATTTAATATGAACATAAAAAAAAGAAAAAAGCCCTGTAAT
Organism: Calyptomena viridis; assembly: GCA_013390005.1. Classification (NCBI taxonomy): domain Eukaryota; kingdom Metazoa; phylum Chordata; class Aves; order Passeriformes; family Eurylaimidae; genus Calyptomena; species Calyptomena viridis. Next base: position 378,272 of record WEIV01030395.1, read on the forward strand.
TATCCATTATTTGTAAAATTTGATCAAGATTTCAATTTTGGCATTTAGGTTTCTCTCTCGCCCATCCCTGCTTCAGCCTCTGAGGCGAAGTCATTTTTGGTAATTAATTTATACATTGGTTAATTTAGTTTCATCTAATGTTTAAACTCATGTTTGGAAGACCCAAGATATATCAGAAAAAAAACCCAAAACTGGTTAATGTCGTAACAGGGTGGCAGGACACCCAGACACATTAATTGAGCTGGAATTCCCAAAGGGAAGGGACAGAAGGAACAAGCTGTGGGAACCACCAGAGCCCAGCCAGTCTCCCCCTGCCCCACATCCCAGCAGCTGCCAGTCCAGGGAAATTCCTCCAACCTCCATCACAACAAAAAGGAATTGGGAATTCTTTAACAGCTTCGACAATCAAAGGAATTCTGAACAGAAGGTTTTTGCTTTCACAGGAAAATTTGAAATTATTTTAAATAGAAGGAAGAAAAGCTTTGACCTGTAACTCTGAAAACTTCCCCTTTCCCAGCAAAAAGAGTCATTTGGGTTCTTCCCAATCCCATACAAAGGGGTTCCCTTGTCACAAAATGGCACCAGAAAAGACCTTTTCTGCACAGAATTGCAGTTCAGAAGCAGCATCTTTTCCCTCCCCAGTGATTCCCTGAGCAGCAGCTTTGCCCCATCCCTGCTCCCACATCTGATCCTGCACCTTGTCCCCAGCACAGCCCAGTGCAAAGAGCTATTGAGGCTTCGTGGGAAATACTGCTCTGCAAACAGTTCTGCTTGTACTTCATACATTTTCCTGTCATTTTTATTCCCTGGGTATTTTATTACTGAGGGGTATTTGCATGAAAATAGAATCTTTGTTTCATAAGAATTCATCTGCTCCTGTAACAGTCCTGGAGGAACTGACAGTGAATGAACACTCTGCATTTCTCATGTTCTCACACACACCAAAAAAATTGCCAATTATTTAAATTATTGTATCTTCCAGAGGCTTAATTTTCCTCCATGAATTTCCTGTTCAATCAATGCCACAGTAATCCTGGGCCCTGACAGGGAGGAAGGTGCCAGGCAGTGGCTGTGAGAGCCCAACAGGAGATTTTCCAAAGGCTCTGGAGCTGGGAAATCACTGTATTTACATTGTGCACAGCAATTGTGACAGGACAGGGGTGACAGGAACCTTGGGAGCTACAAGACGGGGCAGAAAGAAAAGCAGTTTGAGGGCTGAGTCTGCTGCCTGTGTCAAAACCACTGTAAACATCCTTCCCCTCCCAGGAGAGACTTGTGCCCCTGGGGCAATGGGTGTAAATGAGCACATTCACATTTTTCATAAAAATAGATTACTTTGGGGAGGCTGCCTGTAACAGCACACTTCTCACATGCTTCAGTCCTCAGAGCTTTAATCAAAATTTGCTTTGAGATGCTTCCCAAAACCTTCACAGAAATATTGTGTTTTCCAAAGGCTGCAGGAAGAACACTTGTAATTGGAAAAAAGCAATAGCAGCTTTGGAAATGAACCTGGTAAAACTCCCAATTAAAATTTGTTTTAAAAAAAAAAAAAAAAAAACAACAAAACACCAAAACTTTACAGAGAAGGAAGCAAACCTCGTAGGAAACAGGAAGGTTCAGATTCACTGAAAAGCATCTCATCAGAAGGGTTTGCTGTGTCCCCTTGGTTTGCCATCCCTTCCCTGCTCCAGGACATGGCAGGGAGGCTGCAGGCAGCACCCTGGGGCTTTGCAGCCACTGGACCATTCCCATTAATTCTTCTCCCAGGAATCAGAGTAAATAAGAGGGAAACCCCAGTTTGTGATGCTTCTGCACGAGCACTGACCCCTCCTCTTTTCTTAATTGGAACAAATGTACTCATTTAGAGCCACACATCTTCCAAATTTCCAATGTCTCCTGCAATTCTTTATCCCTTGATAAACAATCAGGTTCTTTACTTGCCTAATTCTGCTTTCCTTGCTTCAGGCACTGGGGCTCCTGAGCCACCAGTCTGTGCCCACGTTCACCCCCCACCCCTTCCAGCTGTGCCAGCTGATGGAGCTGGAAAAGCTGTGGGATCATCCCCTCAGTGCAGGATGTGCAGAGGGAACCTGCAGAATTCCCTGCAGCTCACTGGGACGGGGGGTGGTGACAGAGCTCAGCTGAACCCCCTTGATGAGGCTGCAAATTCTTGGCTTTGCTGTTCTCCCTGTGTCAGCTCTCCTGAAATAAAGGGAAACCGAGTACACAGAAACAGGAACAAACAGAATTCATCCAAAAACTCTGATTACAACCAGTTTCACGATTCTGGTGTAATAGAGGTGCTTGGGGCCAGCAATAATGCAGATATTCAGTTTACAGTGCTGGTGTATAAACTAATAGTTAAGTATCAGTTACTGTTCTCATTCTTTCCAATTGTCCAGATTATGGGTTGTGCACTGTTTCATTCCAAATGCAGAACTGTGCACGTTCAGGAGGAATTTCTCCATGGAAAGGGTGGTCAGACCTTGGAATGTTCTGCCCAGGGAGGGTTGCAGTGCCCATCCCTGGGGGTGTCTGAAGAATGAGGGATGTGGCACTCAGGGACAAGGTGGGGATGGGGCACAGCTTGGACTCCATGGGCTGGGGGGGCTTTTCCAACCTAAAGGATTCTGTGGTGCTGCAGAAAACCCCAGCAGTCCAACCCCAACCCCTGGAATGTGAAGAGCCCTTGGCTGGTTGTTGCCAGGAGGGCAGAGCCAAATCCAGCACAGCTCCCTTGGGGTGGGGAGGGAGCAGCTTCTTCCCAAGCACTGGAGGGGGGATTTTACATCATCTGAGGGGCTGGGATGCAGCAGTGGCAGGGCTGGGCTCATCCCAATTCCACACGTGATCCTCCTTTCCAGGGCTCCACACTCTCCTGCTTCCCTTTGATTTCCCACCGGCCCTTCCCTGCTCGCAGCCCCGGGTGATAAACTGGCAGCAGCTTAACCTTTTCCAAAGGGCATTCCCTCATCAGGCACCATTTCCAGCACTTCCCAGAGCACTTCCCAGAGGACTGGGAGCCGAGGCTGTGTGAGCAATAACCTTTGAGAGCCTCGGACTCTGCAACCCCACCAATTACTGAATTAATGGCTGGCCTTACCTGTGGAAAAGGCAAACAGAGGGAGAAGGAACATGAGCAGTTAGAGGGAATGAGAGCGATTTCCTACATCCCTCCTGTCCCTGGACTGTGTAATTTAAGCAAAGGATGCACTGAACTCTGCCTTGGGACTCCTAAGGTGGGTCTGACACAAGGAAACATGTTTTCTGCCTTAATCGGGGTGAATCAGCCTGTCTGTGTCTGAGGTGTCCTCTGTTCCTGGAGACCCCCCCTCTGACCCCAGACAGGCCCAGGAACAGCCAGTTCACTGGTACACAGTGAAAATGTCACTACTGGAACTCCAGCCTGAGAAATTCCTGGTGAGCTGCTGCTCACCCACTGCCTGAGGGAAACATGGAACACGTGGGATGGGACAAGGCGCATTTGGGAACACGTAAGAAGTCTTCATAGTGGCACAGGGTAAGAGAATAAGCACAGCTCAAGGTATTTCTCGTTGTTTCCAAGTTGTTCTGCTCTTTTCAGAGGTTCTGAAGGCTGCCCACATCCCCTGGCTCAAAGGAAACCTGTCCCTCTCCATTGGCTGGAAGGTAATTTATTAGCACATTTCTCCAAAGGAAATGCAGAGCTACAGGAATGGATAAATACATGAACATCTGAAACATTTATGTGCTAATTCACCAATAGATTCAAAAAAACTGCCCGGAGCTGCTTGATTCCAACAGTGCTTCCCCAAGGCTGTTCAATTATATACAATGAGCTACAACTGCTGAAATCCCAACCCTGAGTGTCTGTGACACAAAAATGGGCCTGAAGCTGCAATTTAAAACCCACACCTGCCCTGCATGGCTGCAGGAGGAATGGTGAAGGTGAGGACAGGCTGTGGCACCGACAGCAGAGCTGCAGGGGAGGGACTGTCACATCACCTGGCACTGCAGGGACAGGGACAACCAGCTCCTCCAGGGCTGCCAGGAACTGAGCACAGAAAATATTCACCAGTGTGTTGGAGTCCTCCTGGTCACAGAGCAGGGCCAATATAAATAGCAAAGAAAGGAAAAGTGTCTTTAAGGAATATGTGGTTAGGAAGTATTGGGGCACTTGTGGAAGTTTCTGTGGTTTTCCCCTGAGGTTGTGCAAACACAGGTACTTGGGAGGAGCTCGTGGGAGTCACTTGGACACCCCAGAGTCCAAGGAGGATGGACCTGGGTTTGTATTTGGGCTTGTTTGTCCCAGATGGTACCTTTGTCCCTTGCCCTGTTCCCCCTCCCCAGCCAGGGACAGCACAAGCACAGGGAGCCAAGACTGTCCTCACGTCACACACACAAAATATTGGGTCTCAAACTCAACTTTTTCTGCCCAAATCCAGTGCCAGTCCTTCCCTGAACCTGATTAATTGTGCTGATCACTTCACCTGGTGCTAATCAGCCCAGTGAAATGTTCCTCATTGTTAAACCAGTGATTAATTACCAGCATTGCCAGGGAAGTCTGGCACCAGCAGCATAAATTCACAGAGCACGTTTGGAAGCATTTGCCAGTGGCAGAGCCTGGAGAGTAAAATATTGCCTGGTTATTTATCTTCCCCCATCACAAGGCAAGAGCAGCAACCACTGGAGAGGGAGCTCAGGCCTTTGTTGATTTGAATTATTGTGAAACCAGCAGTCTAACACAAGGATTTATTTTTAGAGATTTGATGCAATGAGAACAAGCCAAAAGCTGTCCCAAGGCCTCCTCAGCCCTGTGTGATGGGCACAGTCAGGCTCCAGCATTCCCACTCTGGCAGCCAAGGGTACAAAAGGTTGGAAACACAAGGAAGGGTCAAAAGTCCAACTCAGAGGGCAACTACAACAGTCCCCAGTGGGGAAATCTGCTGTAAAAGCTGAGGTTTGAGCCCATTTGTGTGTCTGGGTTTGGGACCAAGCAAAGGAATTACTGAGGAACTTATTTTTCCAAATCTCTATTTTACAGAAATATTCCTTTCTATTAGAATTTTGTTATCTCATTTGAATTGGCAGAACTGTCTTTGCTCATCCTCAGTTGTTTCTCCCATATATATTTTCACACAACAGGGTAAAATCCTTGTTCATGAACAGACACCTTAAGGGAAAGGTGAGGTGTCTGCTGGCAGCTGTTGGAACATCTGGCCCTTTTTAACTGACCAGAACCTTCTCATTCTGTGAGATGCTGGAGGCAAGGACATGCATCTCTGGTTGCCTCTGAACTTCTGCATAAAACCATCAGTGCACATTTCTTATTTACACCTGAACAGGTATGTGGGACCTTCCAGCCTTGCTCCCATCCTGACTTGAGCCAAAGCTTCCCAACCCCCAGAGATTTTGTCCTTCACAGTCACTTAGAGCTGAACACAGACTGACAGAACAGGGAATCCCAGACTGGTTTGGGTTGGGAAGGACCTTAAAGCCCACCCAGTGGCCACAGGGTGGACACCTCCCACTATCCCAGGCTGCTCCAACCTGGCCTTGGACACTCCCAGGGATGGAGCAGCCACAGCTTCTCTGGGCACCCTGTGCCAGGGCCTCAAACCCTCCCAGGGAAGGATTTTCCCCTAATATCCCATCTAACCCTGCCTGCATTTCCATGGAGCCCAGGAGCTGTCACCACCAGTGCCCACTGTGCCAGTCCTGGGGACAGCAGTGAGGCTGAACCCCAGCAGTGACTCACTCTCTCAGAAGCACCAAGGAATCACCACATGGTGTTTCCACAAGCCACTAAAAACTCCAGTGTGGAAAGGACTAATCCTGCCTGGAAGAGCAGCCTCACAGTTCCTTAAGAAAAGTTTTCCTCGGGGTGTCAGTGCCCAGCAAAGGGGTTGTTGTAAATCCAAGTGTGTTGGAGCAAACAGGCTGTGCCTGGCCCTGCTGTCACCCCACTGCCCAGGGAACTCTGCTCATCCATCAGCTGCCTGTCCCCCCCAGGGCTCAGAGAGCCAGAGCTTCTTGGGGAATGACAGGTCCCACAGGCTGGGAGAAACCAGCCAAGGCTGTTCTGCTGCCCATGTCAGGACAATTATTGTGAGCACTGCAGTGTGAGCAGCTGGAGCCCAGCAGAGCTGCCAAGCACCCAGCTAGGGAGGAATAACAGGTTTATTAAAGTCTGGATAGGAAAGATGAAGTTCAGAGACTGAGCAAAACCTTCAGAAACTTCCAGGGACTCTGCCAGAAAGGCATTTTCTGGAGTGGGCTGGAAACAGGAGATGACATCTGGTGACAGATCAGCCCTTGGAGAAGCTCTGCATCCCAGGGCCCGCTGGGGAGAGCTGCTGTGGCTGCCCAGGGCACTGCCCAGGGCACTGCCCAGGGCACTGCCCCGAGCCTGGTCCCTGGGAACAGCCCAGATCCAGCTCTGGGTGTCACAGCATGGATTGCAGCAGGCTGGGATTCACCCCGAGGCTTCAGGAAGGGCTGCCCTGCTCGTTTGAGGGTTTCAAGGATCACAGATTAAATGGTTGTGACTAAGAATAGACACAAATATTGCCTTGGTTCAGTCAGGAGGAATTCAGTGGCTGTTCAGGCTGGAGCTCAGCTGAGCCCTGAGCAGGGATTTTGGAAGGAACCTGCCCATTTTCCCAAGGCACCATCAGGATGTAGATTTGCTTTACTTCCAGCCCAAGGCACACAGGGAATTCCAGGTCCTTCCCAGGCTCCAGAGCTGCTCTGCTGGGAGGGGGCCACGAGGGAAAGGAACAGATGATACCAATGGCCTTGGTCACATCCCCACAGCACAGGAGCTGAGAATTCCCAGGCAGGAGCACAGGGCTTGTGCCCAGGGAGCCCCAGGAGCCACGAAATGTCTCCGTGGTTCAACCACACAATGGAAGCACATCCTTCCTCCAGCTCCTCCTGCCCAGAGCCTGAACTCACCTCCTGCACAACGTGAGTCGTGGGTGGATTGGAAGATCCTCCAGGTCTTTTCCAACCTCAGGGGTTCCACAAGGACTTTGGTTGGGCACTTGGAGAGGAGCCATGTCCTGAACACGTGTCATGGCAAAAAGGACAGTGGTTTCACATGATCACCAAGTAACAGTCAATCCATGTTTGTCCCACTCATGAACCCAATGCCCAAATTTTCTATTCGACTGCACCTCTGGTCAGAAAAATCAGGATATGTTTCTACATCTCCTCTCATCACCAGAGACCTGCTCTGACTGAGCCAACCCTGCACTGCTGTTCAGACCCTGTAAGAAGGTTCAAAGCTTCCAGAGCAGTGGTGCTCAGTCCCACCCACAGGACACGGGCTGATCTCACACACATGGCGCAAGTTTTACATCACATTTGCATCTTCCTTTTGCTTGTGACAGCAAAAGGAGGTCCTGCTGTCAAACAATTTCAAGCCATTTAAATCCACAGAGGAACTGAGGATTAAGAGACACAAGTTGTCAGTCTGGTGTTTTTAGCTCGTCCTGCCTCCCCCTTCAGAGCCTCCAGTGATTGTGTTTGTGAGCAGGGAAGACACAGCAAAAAAAATTGATTACACAATGGTAATAGGAATATGCTCGATGTTTAGGTGTCAAATGAAACGTAATTCTGAAGAATATTTTAGCCTTTAGAATAATACATCATCTTCCCAAACTGCCACAAGCTCCCCTGGCATTAATACTCTTCAGAACGATACAATTGAAATGATAATGTGTTTCTAAATTAATATTGCATCTTCCCATTTCGGTATCTGATGAGCTGTATCAAAACTTCATTAAATCATTCCCTGTTTTCCAGTTCCAGCTTATACTGGGGCCTGGGACACCCATGTGCCTGCACAGCTCGTGCCCTGAGCTGCCTGGGAACTGTGTTAATGGCACAAATAACAGCTAATGAGGTGGCTTTCAAGACATGACAAAAACATTTTAGGCTGGTAAGTAAATATTGGCTGCAAAATTCGGAGGTTTATCAACAAACGACTTCATGACTCGCTAAGGGTTCTCTTTGGGAAGCTCCATGGTATTTCCCAAAAATTTCACATTCGTTGTAAGAAAATGAAATTGTCCTTGTAACTTTGCCATTAGGTGTATGATCATCTTCCCTTTCACTCAGGGATATAGTGCCTTTAAAGCATTTACAATATTCCAATGTATTTATTTCAAATGGACTCCCCCTGTGCTGTCCCTCCATCCTTTCCCATCAGGGACAGAGCCATTCCCAGAGCCCATCCTGCCCAAGGCTGTGCCACCAGGAAAAGCCAAACCCAGCCCCAGCACAGCCTCCCCCACACCAGTGAGCTCTGCATCCTCACACAGTCACAGGTAATTCAGGTTGGAAAAGACCTCCGAGGTCATGGATTCTGTGACCCATCCCCAGTTTGGAGCAGAGCACTGGGTGTCCCAGTCCAGCTCTCCCCACACGGCTCCAACTGATGGCAAATGACAACTCAGCTGAGGGCTCAGCCCCTTCCTTCAACAGGCAAAGCACCAGGTCAGGGGAAATTAATTAGAGAACAATTTCAATACTTGTGAGAACCCCCGGGGCTGCTCGGCCAGACTCTGCTCCCCCTCGTTTTGGTGTTTGTTGTTGGAAGTGACTGTAATTAAGCTGTGTGTGCCAAGCCAGGATTATACCTGGCACTGGTATTAAACCAGCCCCTCAGCACCTGCTGAGAGACACAGCTAATTCATTGAACTCCTCCTTTTGAGAGAGACATTTCATTTCAAGTTGGAAACGTAATTACTTGGTCAGAGCCCAGGAGACCACACCACCCCCAAGTGAAGCAACAGATTTCCAGGCTCCCTTTGGGATTCTTGTCCCTGAGAGAACCACGAGGCACCAGGGACACAAGGGACTCACTAATGTCCACAGAGCACGTGGCCACTACAAACCCTTCACTTCTTGCTGCACATCTGGGTATTGGGGAGAATTCCCTCACCCAGGAATGCCCAGGGCAGTGCTGGAATCCCCACCCCTGGGAGATGGGGAGATGTGGCCTTGGCAGTGCTGGGGGAATGGCTGGGCTTGGCCTTAGAGGCTTTTCCAACCCAGACAACTCTGTGATTCTGTAGGACTTTACACACCCTTTCAGAAAGAAATCAAGCCTAATTTTCCTTTCAGAGGCACCTTCCCAGGGCGAGTGGCCCCTTCCACCCTGCAGTGACCACAGCACACAGGGCTGTGTGAGCCTGAGCAGAGCTGAGGGGCCCCAGCAGCTCCAAGCAGGAAAAGCCATAAATCAATTTGTAGTAAGGACTAAAAATTGATTTTTCTGAAGTTGCTGTGTAGTGTAAGTTCATGTGATGTGACTGAGACTCTGCAAAAATAGATCATCTGTTAATTTGCATTAATGAGGCTTAAATGTGTTTGGCAGAGGGTCATTAAGAAACTGCACTAGTCCCAACCTCCACCAACAGCACAGACACTACTGGGGGGCTCAAAGGCAGCAGAGCCCCCACATTGCACCCACCCCACTCCATCCTCTCAGGGGCATCACAAAGGAAAGCTGAGTTGGGTAACTGTGGCTTTCAGACCCTGCCCAAAGAGCCCCAGCACCAGCTTCCCCTCCAAAATCCCTCCTAAGGAGCCACAGCACTTCCCAGTCCCTCTCCACTGATGACAGAAGTCCCTGCAGGACAAGGAAATCCATTTATTTCCAACCAACAGGCTGTGGCAGCTTTTACAGACTTGCAGGGAACGTTGTGCTGGATGTTTTCCTTTCCACAGAGCTCCACATTGCTCAAGTTCTCAAAGCTGGCAACAAACACTGTTCTGGATTTTCTGTGATGAAATTGCACTGCTAAAACCTGAAACACCAGGACTTGCCTTCAAAAGAAATGAGATATTTCACTTATTAATCTGTTTATGTTGATGAACCATGATTTTTCTTTTTTAAATTGAGAGGACAAAAAGAAGAATTATTAAAATATATGAAACCATCAAGTGAAACATACAATGAGGAAAGATTCAGCAACATGTAGCTGCAGCAATGTTACATAAAAGGGTTTAATGAGCTCTGTGGGAACAACATCAAACCACGTCAGCAACTCCACTGCACTGCATTTCAGCTCACTTGCTCATTAAAAGGGTTGCTCTGGGACTTTAGCTTATTTTGGTAGTTATTATGAGTTGTAGCCCTACATTCTCAGGGTTTTCTCTCCATTTTGTACAGGCTCCACAACTCCAGGGTCAGGGATTTGGGTGGGTGATGAGCCCTATTAGTGCACATTATATCAGAGGATCATCCCAACAAGTTCCAGGATGGTTCATCTTTAAACATTTTTGTCATTGCACCTCTCAGCCCCCCAAAAAATTCCTGGTGATGCTCCATACAGGATCATGTCCCTCACACCAGAGCTTGGGTTTGGGCAGGAATTCCAAGCTGAGTTCATGAGCAGCAGAACTGCAGGAATTTTAAAAGATGACAAAAATTACAACATGGCCCTGCCAGCACAGAGCTGGGGGCTCAGCCTGGAGAAAGGGAGGCTCAGGGGGGACCTTCCTGCTGTTTCCAGCTCCCTGAGTTTGTGGCAAAGTGGGGTCAGTCACTTGTCCCACATAACCAACAGAACAGAGCAAAGAGCCTCAGTTGTGCCAGGGGAGGATTTTCGGAGCAAATCTCTTCACCCAAAGGGTGTCCAGCCCTGGCACAGGAGTCCCATCACTGCAGGGATCAGAGATGTGGGGATGTGGCATTTGGGACCATCAGCGTGGCCTTGGCAGTGCTGAGGGGACACTCGGGCTGGATCTGGGGGGCTTTTCCAAGCCTGTGACTGCAGTTCTCCTCTGGGAGAGGGACAGACCGGGCAGAGCCGTCCCGAGCTGCCGGGGGAAGGTGCTGCTCCTGCAGCCACAGCAAAGGGCCCGAAGCAGCTCCCTGGGGTATCACAGCTCTGGCAAAGTCCCGCCCGGAGCCCTGCCCGGGACTGCTGCACCAGGGCCCCCCCAGCTCCACGCCGGGCTTTGTTCCATGAGTCATTATTGTGAGCTGCTGAATAATTCAGTGTGCAGGATTAGCAGCATATGCCACTGAAACGTTCCATATGGGATGCGGCTCCCTCAGCCTCGGCTCCCCGAAGGCAGCAGCTCATCCCCCCACGCACTGAGCCGTGGGCAGGGGCTCCTTGGCACCGGGACAGCCCCGGCTTTTTGGGGTCATCCAGGGCGGAGCGACAGGGGAGGGTCCAGAACCTTGGGAATGGAGAGGGAGGGAAAGGAGTCTTCTCTCTGAACCCTCCTGCCCAAAACCCCAGGGATCCCCTGTCAGGCAGCAGAGCTCCAGCCCCGCCACCCCCAGACTCTGCCCAGGGCACAACCCTGGCTTTGCAGAACCCACGATTAGACCAATTAGTATCATGATTTAAGTTTTCCACTGCTTTTTACTGGAGGCGAGTTTATCCTCTTCCCTCCCTCTCGGGGCAGATTCCAGCCCAGGAGCCAGAAAACTTGTCCAACCAGCTCCATCCACGTCGTGCTCACGGCTGTACCAGTGCACACCAGTGACACACGGCCTGAGAACATCTGCGTGGGCAGCTCCTGGGAGAATCCGGGCATTGCATCAGCCTTTCCTTGTCCTGGAGGGACTCCTGCCACCGCTGGAGCAGGAAGGGCTCTCTCTGGCAGACACACAGAATGACACACTCGATGCTCCTGGGCACACTGACCTATCAACTCAAACACAGTCAGGCCCGGTGTCCTCCCACATCCCAATCAATAACTGAACAGAAGGTGATACCCAATCCAGAAGATAAAATCTCGCTAAATTAAATTAACATGTACAGTGTAATCAACGTTCATTAAGCCAATTTAGTCAAGCAATGACCTCAGCAGCTTTCACTTAATCAAATCCTTAAATGCCAAATCCACGTGCAGATCTTGTGCAAGTCCTTTCAACTGCATCTTATTAAAAACTTTGACTAAATAGATGTAACTGGAGTGAGCTGTGTGCCATGAGCACAGAGTGACCCTTCAGTGGGGTCAGTGCCACACCCTCAGTGGCACAGAGTAATTCCCAGCCCATGGAATTACACAGAAGGGTTTGCAAGGATTCCCCAGGACCTGCTGCCTCTCACCTCCATAACTCCCCCTCCACATGTGCCAGCTCTCTCCAGTGACATTGTCACCGAGGGCAATATTGCACCAGCCTGGTCCTTTGCATTTGCTGTCACATCACCTGTGAACCTCACCCACAGGGCTGTGAGACCTCAGGAAAATAGAATTATTTTCGATGTAAGGAATGTGGTTTTCAGCTGTGCAGTTGGGAATCCTCCCTGCCCTGCCCAGGGGTGGCTGCCCTCCTCCAAGGCACAGAGAGCACACAACAGCCACTTTATCCTTCCTGTCCCACATTCCAGGGGATGTGGAGAGCCTGGGGAAGGGAGCAAGGCCCCCAGAAGGCAAAGAGAGAAAATTTGTACTGAAGAAGAAAATTTGTAATAGTGGTGAAAGAAAGAAGGAAACAGAAACAGAGGAATCCAAACAGCCCCAGGATTTTTTGGAAGATCAGCAGGAATTCCCTGCTGTCACTGGGGCTGGCAGGGGGAGGACACCTGCACAGGGGACAGCTCTGCTCCAGGACACCCCTGGCAGGGTCACACCTGCCCCTTGCACCAGCACCAGCTCTGGCACACCCAGCACCTCTCCCATCTCCACATGGATCCTGGGAAGCAGGGGCAGGGCTGTGGAAGCACCAGACCTCCAGAATGAATGGCACCACCAGTGCCAAGCAGCCTCAGCAGATGTTCCTGCTGTCAGCAAGATGCTCCAAAGCTCATTTTTATCCACTGGGAACAAATCCCTGCAGTTTCACCTTCTCACAACCCCCCACATCTCCAAGAAGAAACTCCCTGGCCCTTCCACTGCAGAAAAGCATCAGTAATGTTATGGCTAATTTTATTTGTGGAGCACTCCCTCAAACACAGCAAGCAGATGAAAAAACCAAATGGGGGTAGTGGGTCAGCAGGCAAGCTGTTCTCTGTACCAGAAATCTCTGTGGTTAATTTATCACATTTCTCATCAAAATCTCCCTCACGTGGGGAGCAAATCTGCTTTAATGTATCACACCTATTGCTAACTCACAGAACTGAAAATCTCATTTCATGGGCCCCAGGTTTACCCGATTACAGTTCCACTGCAGAGAGTTTCTTAAAGCAATACAAGCTGATAATGAAATACTTGCTGGTAAAGCAGCACCCCCCTGGCTGCCCCTGGCCGTGGGCACAGTGAGGTGACAACCCCCCAGCCCTGCCTGGCACTGCTGGGGGACACGGGCAGACACAGCCACTCCCCACAGCTCCAAGGGGAGATTTCCATTTGCATCCTTATCTACAGGGAAAAGCATTTCCTTCAAGAGCAGCTCTGAATTTATGATCAAGTCGAGATGTCGAGATTGCTGAGACACCTTCTAAGGCAGCTGTAAATTGTTTAGACAATAGGAAATGACAGTTTACAGGGGAACCCGGGCTGGAGTGCAGATTTATAACTTTGCAGGTAGGAGACCACGGAATGAATGTTCTTCCCAGGGAAATAAGCATCTCCAACCACACACATTTGGCTACTTGTGCTTCAATTTACATAAAAGCAGGAATTTAAGTCTCTTCTGTGTAGCTCTTGCTTCAGGGCTGCCCAAAGGCACCGACAGCAGAGTTCCTGCTGCAGAGGGACCCAGCACATCCCAGGAACCCACAGCACTTCCTTCCTCCCAGGGCTCTCCTTTCCTGCAGAGGCTGGTGCAGCTCTTGCTGAGCTGAACGTGCCCTGGCTGAACGTGCCCTGGTCCCTGCAGCCTCTGGGATTTGGCACAGCTGGACAAGTGTCCCAGCCAGGAGCTCCCCACAGCCCTGGAAGGGGCACTGCATCCTCCCTGCAGGGCTCAGCTGGGTCTGGGGGCACCTTACAGTGTGGGGTGCCCAGAGCAGGGAAGCTCTGCCCATCTGGGAATTCGGGATCCGACTGCCAAAGTTCAGCCTGACTCAGCTGCAAGAAGCAGAGAATGGAAACAGAGAAGGTTTGGGTTGGAAGGGACCTCGGGGGTCACCCAGACTGACCCCCTGCCAAGGCAGGGTCACCCAGAGCAGGTGACACAGGATGTGTCCGGGTTTGGAATGTCTGCAGAGAGGGACACCCCACACCCTCCCTGGGCAGCTGTCCCAGGGCTCTGCCACCTCCAGGGAAAGAAGTTCTTCCTCATGTTTAGGGGGAACTTGTCGTGTTTCAGTTTATGGCCATTGCTGCTCATCCTGTCACTGGGCACCACCAAAAAGGGTCCAGCACCATCCTCTTGGCATCTGCCTTGGAGAGATTTGTGTGGATATTTGTATGGTGAGATCCCCTCTCAGCAGCATCAGAAAAGGCTCAGCATTTCTGAAATCACAGCACAGACTGAAATCCAACTGGGTTGTCTGAAAACCTCTGTGGAATTTTGCTCACAGCCCAATATTTCCATTTCTCCCCATACACAAAACCCGAAGTCTCTGGCTTGTCTGTACCCAAGCTCACTTTATTTATTCATAGCCAGGCAACCAAAACAGAATCAAATTCATCACCCAGATCTCATCATGTGGAAAGCAGAGTGATGAAGCCTCAATTGCAATTGACTGGATTTTGAATTAAGCAATCAACTGATTAATTACTTGACTTTTGTCTAATAAAGCAAAATGTAAATGCCACTGGCACGAGAGTCACTGTAGCCCCAGCTTTCCTCTCCTGCATGGCGTGGGAACAGGCACTTCACTGGAATTACAGATGTCTGGAGATGAGTGAGGCTGTCACCAAATTCCCAGTTATCCCAGACTGCCATTAGTTTTCCTTGCCATGCAACGTGTTCCAAGAGGGAGGAGATGTTTATGTGAACAGGCAAATGTTCTGCATCCCCACCCCAGAAACAGCAAGTGCCAGGTTCCTCTGTCACTTGTGGCATCCTCTGTCAACAGTTAAGTGGATACAAGCCATTGTACCTTTCAGATTGATTTCACACTGATGAATGTGAGATTGTCAGGCTGATCAGTCCTCCCAAATACATTAATCCACTCTGAGGTCACCCTGAGCTCATTTAAAATAGTCTTTTGCTGTCCTCTGATAAATGGCCAGTGGAAGACAGTCTCCTCTGCAGCATGTCATGGCCAAATGTGAAGGCTGTCAGAAAATCAGCATTAAAAGCTGCTCCATGTGCTGTTCCCCCACCCCCTGAAATGGCACAGGCTGTTCGCTGACATTAATCACAGGTGACATTCCGGGAGGGGGAGTGTGGCACGTCAGGAGAAACTTCTCCAGATCCCAGAGACGTGAATCACCTGGAGAGAACCGGGGTTTGTCTGTGGTGCCGAAACCGTCACTCCTGTGCCTTTTACTGCCCTTCTCTCCTCCTCCTCCCCGGTGACGGGCAGAGTGAGCACCAGGGATCCCATTCCAGGGGCCGGGAATGCCCATTTCCAGGGAATGCCCAGAGCAGCCCCTGCCTGACCCGCAGCCACAGCCCGAGGGGAAACACATTAGAGCGTTCCCGTAACAAAAGGGAGTTCTAATTTTAGAAAACAGGAAAAACAAATGGCTGCAGGCCTATATAATCTCCACATCAGCACAACGAGATGCTTAGTCAATAAAATAGTTCAACTAAGTGATCTCAGCATGTAATTCCGTAAGAATTTTTTTTCAGGGGAAAATGCTATCATTTTCCATTTCAGTTTAATGAATCATGTGAATTATAGTAACATTACAAATGGTTCTCTCTGCAGCCTATTAGTTTGTTTCTGTAGGGTTCTAATGGAAGACATGCTTCATTTCCATTCTAGCTTGCCCCCAAGCCATAACGAATAAATTGTATTATCATAAGCAGTTACCTTTTAAAATGATCTTATCAAAAGGAAGTCTTTTGCATTGTTGAGGAGGGTTATTACCATTTTAGGCAAAATGCTGCAGGCACTTCACTCTTTTTATAAGTATAAATAATTGCAGCAAAGAGTCCAAGGGCTGGAAGTGCCTGGGCATCCTCCAGGCACAGGGATGAACATCTCCAGAGCTCTGGTGCAGCAAATTGAATCATTCACAGGTTCACGGAGTTTAAGGCCATGGAGACAGTTCAATTATTTACTCCAAAGTCCTGCACATCACAGGCTGCAGTTCACCCTCTTGGCCCCTCACTTGAGGACAGGGAGGGAGCAGCTGAGGGGGAGCTCCCTGCACATCATCCCCTCTGGATTCACACCCAGCAGAAGTGGGATTGACCCTCCCAGACAGGGCTCACCCTCCCTGCTCTGCACACTTTGTTCTGCACACAGCCCTGAGGCACCACAAGTATTTCTATTTTCACTGGCTCCTCTCAGAATTTCACAGGAGGACAGACATTGTGACTATAGATAACTGCACAACTACATCCATGTAGGAAAGAACCCTCTCCCAGGGTAGGATTTTTCCCTGACCAAGCAGATCCTTGACAGACACCTTGTGCTTCCCAGGCACAGCAGTCCCCTGCTTCACTTGCTCCATCAGGGGAAAGCTTTGGCTTAAGATTAATTAAACCTCCATTTTTGGCTATTTAACACCATTTCTTGGAGACTAGTCTAAAGTTTCCTCATCTGTAACTTGTGGGGGTTTGGGGGGGATTTTGGAGGGTTTTTTACACGTTTAAAGAACAATATTCTGGTCGGTCTCTTCTAGAGAAAGCAACAGCAATATCCTTGACCTTTTCCTAGGGATCAGCATTGTGCTCCTGGTTAGGAGGGAGGTCAGAAGGCATCAGATACCTTGGCAACTTTTAATGCAAGATAAACCTCAAAAGGAAAAATAAAATCCCTGAATTTTCTGAAGCCCCACCAGGACACTTGGCTGGAAAATGCCAGATTTTTGAATGCAGCACCTTTGATTTGAACCACCCACGTCAGTAGGAGCAGCTCTGACCCATCCCAACACATGTGCTCCAAACCAGAAAATCTAATGGTCTGGGCAAGGAAAAAGAATCACTTTTAGTGACAATGTGAATGCCTTGATGGAGAGTTCCACTTCAAAACACTTCATTTTCC
Organism: Calyptomena viridis; assembly: GCA_013390005.1. NCBI lineage: Eukaryota > Metazoa > Chordata > Aves > Passeriformes > Eurylaimidae > Calyptomena > Calyptomena viridis. The sequence goes on from WEIV01030395.1 coordinate 395,278, forward strand.
CATGTGCTCCCCAGGTCACTCACTGCAGGAAGCCTCCATCTACTCAGCATCCTGTACCCAAAATTTGTCGTAGGACTAAATGATCCATATTCATAGTCCAGCTGCTGTTGGGGCAGTCACAGCCTGGCTGCATGAGCAGCAGTGACACCAGGTAGCTCAGGCACTGTGCTCCTCAGTAATAAAAATGCAAATAAAATAGGAAATAAGAATTCTTCCTACTACCAAGAAAAATTAAAGTGCTGTCAATTTAATGCAGTTTTGCTTTTTCAGTAAAATAGCATCTGTTCTCTCACACTGAACAGTAATAACACCCCGCAAGGCACGAGGTCTAAAGCCTCTAATGACACGTTATGAGCCCACTTTGGCTGTGCCCACCTTGGGAATGACATTCTTTTATAAAGAATGGAAGAAAAGAAATACATCTGGGAAAGAAATACATTAATTACAGAGCTATCTATTGTAGCTCTGACACTGGATGGGGATGACAGAATTTACTGTGTTATTTCTCTCCAACGTGCAGAAAAATCACAGAATCATTGAGACTGGAAAAGACCTCCAAGACTGAGTCCAAAGGGGAATGGCTTCACATTGACACAGCAGGATTAGCTGGGATTTTGGGAAGGAATCCTTCCCAGGGGAGGCCCTGGCACAGGGTGCCCAGAGAAGCTGTGGCTGCCCCATCCCTGGAAGTGTCCAAGGCCAGGTTGGATCCCTGGGACAGTGGGAGGTGTCCCTGCCCATGGCAGGGGTGGCACTGGATGGGCTTTAAGGTCCTTCCAACCCAACCCACACACAGTTTTTGAAGGGTTTTTTTGGTGGTGGTTTGGCTTTGGCTTTTTTCCACCATAGGTGGAGAGAGACAAGAATTCCAAGCATCCCACCCTCAGCCTGGCTCTCCTGCCCTGCCCTGCAAGGCTTTGGGGGACCAAAGGAACTTTGGGCTGAGGTGCTGCTCAGACAGGAACCCCCGAGGGGAGCAGCTCACCCTCCTTGGGCTCTTAAGGGAAGGAGTTTTCAGGGATTCAGTAGAATTCCTCCTCAGCCAGAAGCCAGGATTAACCATGAGCCTGGTCTCTGCAGAGCTGGCTCAGAGCTCTGCCAGGGACTCACCTGCCCCAGTCTCCTCTCCCCCACCAAAAGCCACTGCAGGAAGCACAAAGAGGACAGAGAGATAAATTAAGTGATACTAAATAAACAGCAAGCCCCAGTTGGCATTCAGACTGCAATCAAGGAAAAAAATATTCCTGTGCTTATCTCCACACACAGCTCCCACCCACTGCTGCCAGAGGCACGAGTCCTTCCAGGACCAAACCATGATCAGTTCAGAATTGCAAAAATCTCCCAAGCACCAGGCTTTTAATTGTTTCTCTAAGATTTGCCTACGAGCTATTTTCATTCCAAGCAGCTGTTAAAGAACAAGAAAACAACTTAATATGTAGGGCTTGACTGGGATGGCTCATTATTGATTGAGAAGACAAGAAATAATTAAGTTGCTGAAAAAATACATTTTGTGAATACTTGGAGGAAACTTTCAGAGACCAGATGAAGGACTTGGGGGCGAGTTTGGTACATGTTGGCACAGGGAGAATTGCACAAGCCCTGCCCCAGGAGCAGGGACTGGGGGATCTTGCTCTGCAGGGGGAGGCAGGGCTGGGCACAGGCACAAACTGCAAAGGGTAAATAACAAATGGGAGCAGCAGGGCTGTCCCCTGCTCTGCAGGGACATCATCCAGTGCCATGGGGCACCACAGAACCAGCCTCGGGTCCCCCCAGCTCCAGCAGAGCCACCAAAGGCACTTGTGCAGGTCCTTGGCTCCCCCTGTGTCCAACTGGCCCAGGGACTGGGAGCTGTGGTCAGTCCTCCCAGAGCAGCTCTGAGCACCAGGGACACACATGTTTAAGGACAATGAACATTCCCCTGCTCTCTGGAGGATGTGTAGAACCTCTCCTGCTCCGAGGCACTTCCCATCAATTATCTGAACCCATCTGGCTCCAGCTCCAAGTCCCATTGATTATGAGCATCCTGTGCCCCAGAGATAAACACAGCAGCCCCATTTCCCCCCTGTGCCTGTTCCAGATTGGCTCCCAACGTGATGAGCCTGGTGATGAAGAGCCTGCTGGGGAATCAATAAGAGCACAGACATGTCACAGCCCCAAGATTAATGGGACTGACTTGGCACAGAAAACTTGCCTGTGTTTGCACAGCCACCCCCCAGTGCTTGTCAGCTCAAGTTTCCTTGATGTGAGTCCATGGCCATCCTTGGAACTGGAGCTCACCCATTCCCACAGCTCTGGCTGCAGAGGCACCAGGAAAACAGCCCAGGAAAGAACATAAAGATGGAAAGAAGTATCTTTATCCTAAAGGGTCACGAGCAGAATGAAAACCCAGGCAACCCAAGGCCCAAACCCTGTGTGCACATTGGTGCTGGCAGGTTACAGCTACATTTTGTTAATGATAATCATTTGGGGGAAGGCCAATTAACTTTTCTATGAATCCATCAAATCAGCCCCACACCTTGCTTTGGTTTTAAGTTGAGTTTAGCTCAGAATCCTCCTCTCCAGAGTGACTGCTGCAAATCCCAAGGAGGAGCAACAGCTGGATCACCTTTTCCACATCCCTCAGTGAGCACAACCCTGACACACAGATCTCCCCATTGCAGAAATTCCTCTGCAATCCAGAATGGAAATGTGGGAATGGACTTTCCCACAAGTACTGGGGGGTGAACCCATAAGCAAATGTTCCAGAAATAAAAAAACCACAAGTGGAAGGGCAGAGATCCGAGGATACTGCAAGTCTTACAACTTATAGAATCTATAATATGCACCCAAGAGGTAGATAATTTAAAGTGCTTTGATGAGCTATTAGTAGCAAGTAATAGCTGCCATTAACTCCAGCATAGCAAGGTCATACAAGCTCCCAGAACCTTCTCTGCTCAAGATTTTCAGCTCAGCATTTTTTCCCTCTGGATAACATGGAGCAGTGCAGGCTGAGATTGCATTGCCATCCACTAAACCCTCCACACTGATCCCCCAGAGCTGGATCCCTCACCCACAGCTCAGCAAAAGACCCCTGGAAACATTTCAGGACCAACAGCCCGTTGCAGACAGAGCTTCATCCGGAACTTTGCCCATTACAAAGCACAAGAGTTAAATAATTTAATTTTCAACCTGGATCTATGGGGCTGAGAAAGCACAGGGCACAAAGCTGCCCCATTGTCTGCAAACTAACAGCAGCTCTAAAAGCCATCCTGGATCCTGGAACAGCAGGAGAGGGAGGGAAATGAAAGAGCATGTGTGTAAAATATAGATAAGAAAGCAAATCCCAGCTGTCGTCCCTATCAGCTCTTCCTATTTCTCTGGCAAGAACATGTAATTTTGTGCCGTAATAGCAAAGGTTGGAGTGACTGCTGTCACATTTGAATGATACTGCTATAGCTTCCCTCTTCATATGTATCTGAAATGGGAATCTTGGAATCTGTTCTCTGGGTACTGCTGGTTTTTTCCAACACTTGTCTTAGTCCCTCCTTTTCTATAAAATGCCCCGTTCTGAAGCACAGATCAGAAATAAACAACAATATGTGCCTTGCATGTCCAGAGACTTTCCAGAATATCCAACCTTTTCTCCTTTCACTGAGCTGTAATTTGTGTCACAAACCTACAAAGACTCAGATTTACCCAAACAAACCCCTATTGAAACAAAGTTCCCCCTGCCCAGGATGGAAACGAACATTTAATTCCTTCCTTGAATATGGACCAAAGAATATGGTCCCTTAGAACAAAGGGAACACCCCAATTTTGGTGCACAAATGACTCCAAAGAAGCAGCTCCAGGTGTAAATGGGTGGGTGGGAGCAGGAACATTCCAGGACCCAGGGAATGTTCCAACAGCAGCACCTCATCCATGGGCTGTCACAGCTCCAGCCCACAACTTCCCTCTGAAAACTCTGTGAGGAATCTGTTCAACACTTCCCTGCTGCAGCCCCAAGCACACACTTCATTCCCATTCAGCTCAAGAATTTCACTTCTCTGAGCAGAAGTGTTAGCACTATACATAGAAAGTATTACACATGAGCAAATTTATATGAACAAGAAACATGAATTTCTAGATAAGCAACAATTTTGCAACGCAACTGTAAGCAAGAGTTGAATTAATCTTATATTTCAAACCTTAAATCTTGACTTAATGTGCACCTAAGGACTGAGCTTAAATTCTGTATATGCACACTTGTCAGGGGTTTTACTAAATTAATGTGGTAAATAGCTGTAGAAGAAAAGATTGGGTGAAATAAATTCAGAGAGTCGTGAAATTACAGAGGTGCTCAGTTTCTTCTTCATAATTCTCCCCAGAATTATGGAATGAAACAAAAGCTTCCCATTCCAGCCCCCTGGAAAACAGCCTTTAGAACTCAGATCTGCTTCCCTTGTTGTGCAGGAACAACACAGTGGTTTTGTTTTAATGCACTGATAGCCCATTAAAAGAGGACCCAAGCCCTGCCCTGCCCGAGCTGCCTCCTCACCTCACGCTCCATTTCCCACCTGAAACCCCCCCAGCCCCTTCCCCAGCGCTGCCACTCCTGACTGATAGCACAAAATTGAACTGCACTAAGCACACATTAGAAAATCTGATAAATATTGTTTGGAAACATAATTGAGGTTTAACTGGAGCATGAATTTTTCACTCTGAAGCGAAGATTTCTGCACTTATTTATGAGGAAGATTTAGTGTTGCGAACGGCGATGACAGCTGAGATAAATGTTAACCCAAGTTGTGCTTTTCCTGCCGAGCTGCAGAGCCTCCCTGAGCAGTGCCAGTGTCACCAGGGCTCACAGAGCCCCCAGAGCCCCCTCACTGCCAGCCCTGCTCCTCCCGGGCTCAACAAGGCTCATCCAACAAGTCTGGCCTGCAAAATCCTGGGGAGGGTCGAGCTGCACATCCAGACAGGCTTGGTTTACCCTTGGCTCAGGTTTGGGGTCAGCACAACTCCTGACACATCAGTTGGCAGCTTGGTCGTGAATATTGGAGAGCAAAGTGTTCCCCAAAGCTGTTGTACAACACAAGAACACCCATCTCCCAGTTATCCCACCTCCAGTGCCTCAACTGGTCCAGTTGGTCCAGAGGAATCACATCAGGGTGGCCATTGCTGAGGTACCTGGAGATAACAGGAGATCAGCTTTTAATCTGAAGCCTTGTATTTTAATAGCTTAGGGAATGTCTTACCCTGGTGCTGAGAGCTGCAGAGGCCACTGTGCCAACACCCACCACAAACCTTGCACCCCAAAAACCTCCCAGTGCTGGTCCATTAAATGGAACATCTCTCCATAGAAGGTGCAAAAGCCAAATCCATTTCAATATTATCAGAGTAGTTGATGATATTAAACAATATTCCCCCGCTTTCATCTGTGTTTTCATAGGTTTAACTCCATTTGAATGCAGCAAGTGCTCAAACTGTCAAAAAACATGCTGCTCTAGTCAGAGCTTCGCTAACAAGGAGCCACTGGTATCAAACAATGTTGGATTAAATCAAGGATGAGCATTAAAAATTCCCGTGTAGCAGCAGGTCAGAGCCAGCACTGGACTGGAATGCCAAGGCAGAGCCCTCCCCTCCACCCTCCCATTAACACTCGTTCTCAACTGTGCAAACAAGAGAGTAACAACACTCCAAACGCTCCGTTCACATCCCGGCTCTGTGCCTCATAAATTTTCATCCTGGCATCACTTCTTGTTCTTTTTACAGCATTTTAAAAATGTAGGTTAGCCTTTGCATTTTAAGCAGCCGCGATTGTATCAAATGCCTGGATTTTACAGCAGCCAAGATGTTCCCAAGTTTGATGAACTGATCTCAAGTGAGATAAATTATGTCAGTTGTTGGCTTTGTCAGTAAATCACGAGTTGACATTTCTCTGATTTGTAAAGGTATAATGTAGCAGTGGAGAGAAGGGAGCTCTTGAAAACCCACACGGCAAGGTGAGATTAATAAGCAGTTTAAAGAAAGTGTCCCAATGTAATGGGCTTGGAACATCCACACTCAATTCCAGCTCATTTGCTATTTCTCAGATTTTCTTTTTCAGGAATTCAAAAAATGCTGTATGAAACATTTTATGGAATATTCCATCTACGTGCTCCTTTGCTTTACAATAATTGACAGCATTTACATACATTTCCATGTCATATTATGCCATAAATTTGCATAGATCCAGGTAAAATTGCTCGGATTCAAACCTGCTGCTTCAATGAGTTTCGGGAGCTGAATCACAGCCCCGATGAGTCGCGTTGCTGCCACAATTCCCTCCCTTGGAACAGCCCCCCCCGTTAATGACCCAGCCGCAGGGTGTCTGTGTGTCCATCCCACAGCTCCCAGTGCCCTTCTCCTCCCTCCGCTGGGGCACAGAGGGGTTGGGGTGACCCAGCACTGCCAGGCACAGCCGAGCAGAGGATGTTCCATTTTCCTACCCAAGCTAATTTCACCCGATTTAGCCCGCTCTGTACGTTCACTCCGCTTTCCGGAGTTATTTTTATTGCTCCGGAGCCGCCTTTAAAGGCACAGATGGTCCCCGAAATGAACAAACCCAACCCCGCTCCCGCCGGCCTGGGAACACTTACGTTAAAGTGCTACAATTCGGTTAAGGAGTAATTTGGGGCCGTGTTTTGATTTACACGAACCGAACGGCGCCGGTTGCCCACAGAGATGCCATGAATTTCCATGTGGCACTTGGCACACACACCCCGACCATCTGGCCCCTGTAAAGCGCGCACGGGGCATCGCAGCCTCGGGGGGAATGTCTGAGCTCCGCTCCGAGCACCGGCAGGAGTTGTTTTATAGGACCAGTCCATCAGCAAACCTCATTGAGCAGAGGCTTCTGCACTGGTGGGTAAAACATGCAGTAAAACACAGGGATAGTAAAGCCAGAGGAGGTTACACACGCTATTGCTGTTATCGTTTTGAACTCGGCCAAGAAGCTGATGAACCATCACTTGTATGGCCCAGGCAAGAGATAGATGCACTTTCTGACCTCATTTAGTTGCTGCTTTTAAGGTACGATTCTTCTGAAAGCGAAACTTCACGGTGGGGAGAAAGAGGATGGGAATAATTACATGAATTCAAATATTAAAGGCAAGAGCTTAAGGATGTTAGAGGGCAACGCCTCACACAAATACTTCTAGTAAAGCATAAAAAAAAAAGAAATTGAGAAATAGTGGTGGGTTATCAGAGCCTTGCGGGATTATCTGGTGGAAACAAAATGCATCCGAGCTTTCCAGCTGGTGCCGGCAGCTCTTTACCTTGATCTTCCTTTGTTATTAGTATTTGCATCACAATAGCACCGAGACCGTGCAAAATCCAGCACATCTCTGTGCTCAGCATCCACCAACAGCAGACAGAATCCCTGCCCTGAAAACCTGGGAGTTCACACTTAGAAAGAGGAAAGATAATGAATTGTTCCCCAGAAAAACACTTCAGTGTGTCTGGAGCTCAGACACCACCAGGATCCCTCTCCAGGCTGGGGGTTCTCGGGCTCCTGCAGTTGGGGGGTCCAGGTTTGGCTCTGCCCCCCCGGGGAAGGCAGGGGTGGCCCCAAAACAGCCCCAGTGCCACTGGTGTTGCTGCTTTGGCTTTCAATTCAAGAACCAAGACTCGCTGGATGTGCCAGGGCAGTGCCAGGGCAGTGCCAGGGCAGTGCCAGGGGCAGTGGGACACTGGGGATGTTCCAAACCTCACCTGATGCTTCTCCTCACCCCTCCCAAAACACCCCTTGGGCAGAGGCTGGTCCAACACGAGCACCTGGCACAACCAGAGCAGCAGGGCTGGCGGGCTGGGTGCCACCAAAGGTGCCAGGCAGTAGCTGTGGCACCGCTGGACAGCTGTGGGATTTCTGTGCATCCCATTTGCCAGCCAGGAGGGCCAGGAACACAGACATCCCCCCCGGGTGGGCAGTGCCTGGCAGCTCCATGCCCAGGGAATGGTGAGTGGGATCCCCTTTGGATCAGCTGCTTCCCAAGGAACACGGAATGTCACAGCTCCTCTTGTGGACCGGGTTGGAGACCAAGCTGAACTCTGCTGCCTTAATTAGCCAACCATAAATAAACATCATTTACAAGGCCTGAACGTTTAAAACACCCTGTTAAGCATCTGAAACATAAATGCTTTAATTATAGACAAGCTCAAGATTTCAGTAACACTGGGATAAATGCTATAGAGCAGCTGTCTATGAATATTTTACAATGAGATTGTTCTGTGTTCTCCAGGGCCACAGGGACTATGGGGTTGGGAAGAACACATTTATTCTCCAAAATGCCTGTCCTCCTTTCCCCGGGGGTGTCACTGCCCCCAGTGACCCCCAGCTCTGCCAGTTTGCCAAAAGCTTTGTCCCCAGTGAGCCCAGGGGGTTCTGTGCTGCTGTGCTAAATTCTGTTCTGCTGTGGCTCAGCCACCTGAAGGATTCCCCTGACTGCAGTGGGCTCTGGACCAGACCCCAAAATCTACATGAGCATCTTTAAAATCTACACACAAAGTCTGGTTTTCATTTTCTCCTTAAAACCCAGTTTCGTTGACAGTAAAGGGACCAGCACCCTTGAAAGGGAGGCCACAAATGCCCAAGGGACACAAATTACAAGGACAACCAAAGTCCCTGGTATGAACCATTTATCCACCGGCCTCAGCTCCAGCCCAGGATCCCTCTGGTCACTCCCCCTGACTCCAGGGGGGACCATCTCTGCTGAGCAAATGCAGCCCGGGAATCAGGAACCATCAGCATTTCCCTGGCTTTGTCCAGGCAATTCCAAGATTTGCACCTCAGAGACCTCTGGTTTCTTAGGAGCAGCTCAAGAAAGGCCAGTCAGGAGCAGTAACTGCAGCTCATGCTGTACCAACACCAAATAAAAGAGAGAACTTGCTCCAAAGAGATGTAACAGAAAAGCCATTGGTGCTTTGGTCACAATCAGCTCCTGAGCTCCAACCTGGTGCTGGATGTCAGACTCAGATATCCAGAAAATAGCAAAAAGGACTTGTTCTTTCCCATTGCTGGCATTCCCTTTCACGAGGAAAATTCAAAATTCCTCTAATCTAAGTCAGTATAATTTACTCTACAGATAAAAGTACTCAAGGGCTTTTGTTCTAAGTATTAATATGATGGTCACAGGTCTCTAATTTACTGTAAAATATGAGCAAACAGACAAACTGAATCAGCCCCCGAAGAGCAGAAGGCAGGCAGCCAATTCCACCTTCAGACAAGGAACGCTCCATCCCCGGGATGTGCCGAACACCTGCAATCCATTGATTGCACTTAAGCCGCCACCATTAGAATGTTAATGCCATCCCTGCCTCCAAAAGCCGCATTTCTCACACACAAAGCACGAGCTGTTCAGCTTTTTTTTTCCTCTATGAAGTAAATGGAGCAAGTGATTTTTTTTTTTAACTACAGGCTGGAAACTCCATCCCTGTTACACCCACAGCAATCTATTAGTTAAGGAAATCAAGTTTTTCCTCACTACAGGAGGGGAAAGAGATACTTAAGCTTTTATATCAGTTCATTCTCTATTAATGATAAACATTGGGAGCCTGGCAGGGATGGATCATCTTGCATTTATTACTGCGAGTCTATTAAGAATTAACAGCGGCTGAGTGGTAATTAAACACCAAATGCCGTGTGCCAGAGCACTTCAGTGCACACCTGGGCTGGGCAGGAGCACCGACAGGGGGGCACCGAGTGCCAAGCACAGCAGCTCTGCCAGTGCTGGGGCAGCTCTGGGAACCAGGCTCTGCTCCAGAACAGGCAGGGAGATGCCAACAGCCAAGCTGGAATCCTGCAGCTCATCCCTGATCCCATGGGGAGGTCACAGATCCCAGGGGATCAGTCTCCCTGAAACAAAAAAAAATCACTTGTTGTTGTATTACTGCTCCTTGTCTGGAAATGACTTGGATTTTCCCATTCTCCCATCACTGCGTGGTTTTCCCTTCTGGTTTCTTTTACTGGTTGTTGCCTCAACTTGAGGATCCCACATCTCAAGCAAGTTAATTTGCTGCCACAATGATTGTTAAGTGTATTTTATTGGTTTTATGTTTCCCCTTTCCCCCCTTATTCAGTTCTTCCAAAGTTCTGACAGCTCAGTGCCCCAACAAATGCCACCCTTGGTGTCTTTTTGGAGGCCTCAGAGCAGATTTGGTTTATTAACCATCTTAGAACCAAACACTTCACTTATATTAATGTAAATAAAGTCCACGGATCACCTTAATGAGAAACTAAGTCTCAGTTTGATTCTTTGTGTAATTCATCATCTGAAAACACAAGTTTTCACAGCCCATGTTTTCTACTCAGGCCCAAACATTCCCATGAATTCCCTTATCAAAAATCCTTAGAAGCCCACAAAGGCTTTCCACAAAATAAAGTGCATATTTTCATTCTGTCTTTTAAGATTACTCTTCCTCCCAAAAGAGCTTTTCTAAGCAACTTTTCACAGCTTAAAATTCTGTTCCGTTTAAATAAGTGTCCCCACATTCTGATGTTTATCTGAAGTTCCTCCAAACTGCTTTGGGGAAAAAAAAATAAATCAGATTGAGCTGCATCATGTCTCTCAAAAGATTCAGCTCCCAGGCCAAGGGAGAAAAGCTTAAAAAGATTTGCAAAATTCAAATTCTTTTTCCAAAATGCAGCCAAGTCTGTGCTTTGATCCCCATTAGTGCCCACCACCCACCTCTGGAGCTCCTGCCTGACCAAAAACCTCCAGAGTCCCAGCCAAAAATCTGCTTAGTCTGATACCAAAGCCACTTCGGAATTTTATTTTGTCACACATTTAGCAGGGGGAGCTCAAATGCTCTTCCCCCCAGCCCTGCTTACAGGAATCAGTGGTTTCCAGAACATTCACTCCTCTCCAGGGTCCTGCAGCACCTCAGACAGTGACAGGAGGAAGCTTTGCTTCCAAAATCAAACTGTCCCAAGCAAAGATAATGCTGTAATTGATGCTCCTGCTCTCCTGGGTGCAGCAGTTTTACCTCTCACGAGCTCTGGACTCAGGACACATCTGGGGTAAAAGGGAGCAGAGGAACATTCCTCTATTCTTGAAAACTCCAGCCTGATCTTCACATGATTTGCTTTATGAAACACCCTGAAAGAACCCAGAACTTTGCAAGGGCTTCTGTGGAATGTACACATTAGCAGTTTTTCTGTGACCTATTTCTCAGGCATTCTCATGTCAGAGTATTTATAACAGTTCTGCAGAAAGGACTGGAATTAGAAGAACTCCCTGAATAGAGCAGCAGGCACATTGTGGGTCGTTTTATTATTTAAATGTGTTCCTTTTCATTCCAAACAGCAAAATTAAATAAAGAAGGAAAAGAAATACTTTAGCAGTCAGAACATTTCAAGTGACTCACATTCCTATCCGTGTCCACATCTCTGCATTCAGGCAGAGGCAAAGGCAAGGCAGCAGCTCCATCTGCCAAACTGAGCTCACTCTCATCCATAAAATGTGCCATTTAAATTCCACAAGGGCTAATGAACAGCACAGGAGAAGAGACCACAGAAAAAACCACGATAAGCAATTGAAAATAGCTCTCAGTGAGTACAATGGAGTTCTCTTCCCAGAGCTGCTCTGTGCTTTTCCAATTGCTCAGGCTGTGTTTGCCAGGTTGCTGGAGCAGGTAAGGCACTGGAACCCACCTGCCATCTGTTCTCCTTGGCCACACAGCCCAAAAGGCATCATAAATATGCAAAGAACCACAGAGCTCCCCTGGGAAGGGCTGGGTAACAATGGCTTTAATTTTTCATTTGTTTGTTTGATTTGGTGTCGCTGGAGCAACATCTGAACCAAGTGAAACGCTACAAATGCAACTTCAGGGCAAAATCAGTCTGTTAGAAGCAAATGTGCAGTGTTGGGTCTGGGTTTGGGGGTGCCTGGGGTTGTTGGAGTTCACACTCTGCTCACTCACCTGCCCCACTTTGCCAGGAGTGGATGGACAGAGGCTTTGGTTATGAATTCACTGCTCACTCTGAGGGACTCAGTTCATCTGTAAACTCACATTTCTGTGGCTCTGCCACCATCCAAACACGAGTCAGTGCTCAGAGCAAGGAGAGCAGCCACTGCCCCAGCCCAGCTGAAGGATGGAGCACATTTTGCCACCAAAGATGTTGAAGCCTTTTCCCCACATCTTTGCAATTCCACAGCATCCAAAAGCATCACCACAAGTGGAGGGCAGGGCTGGATGGATTGAGGCAAAACCATCAGAGTTGGACGTGACAGGGAGTTCAGGGGACCAGCAGTGCCAGCAGGAGAACCAGGCACAGCACAAGGCCTTCAGAACAGCTGCAAAAATTCCATGTTTTCATAGAAACAGAACAGGAAGGAGTCCCCAGGCCCCTCCAGGAGCCCCTCACCATTCCACCACCAGCAGGCACTGACTGCAGGTATTGGCCCAGGATGACCCCCTGACTCTCTTGGGTCACTGGTGCAGCTGATGGGACTTGTATTCTAATTTTCCTTCTCTTTTGGTTTGGGGAAGGTGCCTTTGAGGAGCAGAGCAGTGACAGGATCCCCACATTGGCAGGAGATTCCCAGCAGGAAAACAAAACCCCCTGTGAGCTCCACCTTCCCCAACACCAACAATTCCAGCAGAGCTTTAATGCATCTGACTTCAAGCAGCAATTCTGGAGAGGAAATAGCAATCTTCATTAAGGATTAGGCAAACAATTAACTTATTATGTTCAATCTCCTTAATGTGTGTGTGGGTGCACAGGAACAAAAACACAAACACTACAAGGGCAGAACCCACCTCAGCTTCCTCACTTCAGCTGAGCTCTGAGCAAGTCCTGCTTTGTCTCAGGGCTCCCACATCGACTCAGCTGAACTGGGCTGGTAACTGGGAAATTACAGAAGACACGACTCTTCCCAGTAATTTTAAGTATGCCAGGATTTACCCCTGAATCCCCACCCTTGGGGCACTCAGCACTCTCACCTCGAGGCCAGATTTGGGTGCAACCCAGCCCACAGCAGCTGCTTTAATAATGCTTAGATTATTAACACTTTTATCTATTTCCATATCTGGTTTCCAAGGAGCAGAAATGCTGGTTATGAGGCATTAACTCGAGCATAAAACACAGGAGCCACCCCCAAGCATCCCCCTCCTCCTCATCCCTTCCCTCTCCAAATAAGAAAAGGCACCAAAGCAGCAGCAGCAAACACCTGATGTTTCCAACAAAATTCTGTCACATTCTGCTCTGAGCTTTTTTATTTGTCTGTTTTATTTTATGGCACTTTTAATGGGAGGTTTCAACAACCCCATCATCAAATGAAAAAGAAAGAGAAATAGGAAAAAGAAAAAGAATAATTAAATTTTTTAAGATTCTTTCTGAAGGAAAATGGTCCTATATCATTTTAAATGTTTAAAATCCAGCTGACTGCAGCGTTTCTGCTGATGACTTCAGCAACTCACAGAGCAATTTAAAGAAATTAAGGCAGCTGGGAAATACAGTCTATAGTAAAACTACATAGATTATCCCATTGGAGAGAGAACAGCAGAACGGATGTTCTGCACTCCCTGAGGATCTTCCATAAATCACACAGTTGTGGGGAGTCTGACAAGAGCAATCCCCACCCTGGGGATCAGCACACAGGGCAGACACCAATGCCTGGGACAGCAAACACATCTGGGGCAGCAAACACATCTGGGGCAGCAAACACATCTGGGGCACCAAACACATCTGGGGCAGGGACAGCAACACATCTGGGACAGGGACAGCAAACACATCTGGGGCAGGGACAGCAAACACATCTGGGACAGCAAACACATCTGGGGCAGCAAACACATCTGGGGCAGCAAACACATCTGGGGAGGGGCAGCAAACACATCTGGGGCAGCAAACACATCTGCAGGGGCAGCAAACACATCTGGGGCAGCAAACACATCTGGGGCAGCAAACACATCTGGGGCACCAAACACATCTGCAGGGGCAGCAGGTGCTGCCAAGTGCAGCTGCACAAACCCCAGGCCCAAAAATGCTCCGTTCTTCACTTCCTGTCCAACCCCAGGACTGATCCCCCCAGCCTGGACATCCAGGAGCCAGGAATGTCCTGGAATCTCTGCAAACACACCCTTGGGAGTCCAGGGGTCTCCTGTGCAGCTCCAGGGAATGTGGGAAGCACCAAACCCATGAACTCAGGCCGGGAATCCACACTTCTCACTCCAAGTCATGCGGGGGCCAATAAAGCAGAAATATTGGCAGTGGCTGGGGATGGAGAGGGAGCCACGAGACCCTCAGGTGCTTCAAGCAAACCTCAAACCCAAGTGAAGGGTCAGATGCCAAAGCTGAGTGTTGGCACTTGGGCAGCCAAGGAAAGAGAGGAGGGGGAAGAGGGGCAGCTTGTTTAGGAGGAGATTAAACAATTATCTGTGCCAGGCTGAAGTTATGAGAGCTGAAGCAAAGTGCTCAGCCTTGATGCTTTTCGGGCTCTGATGGTTTTAAATAAAGAAAAGTCTGGGCTGGGGGAGAGAGGATGGAGGAGCAGAGAGAAGGGAAAATAAAAGAAATGTGGAAGGTAATCCCAAGCACTGTGAAAAGGTCATGTGCTCCAATATGAGTAATTAATTTTCTTAGAGCAATGTTGAAAAGGTTAACTTGATTTATGGAATGCAATTTAATTTAAAATGTGTTGTGTACCTTGTTAAAAGGGTCCAATTATAGCTGTTAATTCTGTGGACTGACACACGTGCCATGGGCTGATAACACCCCAGTGTGAGGGGAGCTTGTGCCAATCAATAATTAGACATGGCCTGTTGAAATGTGGGGGGGGAGGAAGATTGGCAGCAATGGGGAAAAAACAACTGTTCCCCCTGCCCAGGGCCCACAGTGTCCCCTGCAATGTCCTGCTCCAGGAAGCACTTGGTGATTCAAGGTTTGTGCTTTGAGACAGGACTGAAAATGCCAGATATTTACATTGCTCCTTCATTCCATTAATTCTTCCAGCAAAAACCAACATAAGCCCCACCCAAACTATTCTGGGATTCTTTGGTTCTTATTCCTTTGGTGTTACTTCTGCTGAGGAAAAAAACTTGTGTATTGGGCTTTCCTGGAAAACCTCATGGAAGTGCTCCTGGAGAAAGGGAAGGAGCTTTTGTTTGACACCCTGAGTGCTCAGAGACAAGAGCAGCCTGTGTTTCTATTGACCTTTCCCATTCCTATTGCTGTGACGTTGAGGGTTGAAATTTTTTTTTGACATTTTTAGCAACTGAAGGTTAAAAAGAAACTTTTCTGAAGGGGGAAGGACAGTGGAAGAAACTCCTGTATAACCTGTATAACCCCAACTACCCTTCTGTTCCCTTCTACAAACAAAGCTCTGCCCAACCTTCACCCAGAGCTGCTCTATATTGCCATCACCAAATTAGCTCAGGAAGCTGCATCTTGTGATAACTTCATTATGTTCTATTGACTTCTCAGGGAGCTGAAAGGAATATAATGGCAATTTCCCATAATGGATAAGTGGGGGGGAAGCCAGGCCAGGGAAATGGCCATTCCCTCCTGTGCCCTGGTGCAGTCAAATCACTGTCAGACATTTCATTTGCTGATGTGCACGTTGGGCTCTTATCAAGCTTCTTCCATCCAGAGAGGATCCCTCCTCAGAGGAACACGAGGATTAGCATCAGATGGGGAAAATGTCATTTGTATCACCAGAATATTAAAGGGGCAATTGTAATTTCTCAGCTGCAAGGGACACTTAAAGCAAATTACCTCGATTAAGAGAATAAGAATCAGGGAACTGCTTTAAATTGAAAAAACACTCAGATGGGATGTGTGTGTCTGTTTGTCATCGGGGGCTTTAATATTTACTTCTGCTGATGAGACTTGGTCATGCTCTATTACAATTCATAGACTCATGTTCCCAAATTCTATGCACCAAAATGCTTTGATTTATAGGGTATGAGCTCTTTTTCTCTGCAAATTCTTTTAATATTGTCATAAATGTGGTCAGTGATGCTTAACTCGTGGTATTAATGTGCCTCGTTTGATTATATTGTCTTGCTCAGAAAGTGCCCTCAGTTTGGAGGAAACTACAAATTGGTAACTTTTGGTAAAAGCACATTTCTCATTAGGGAATGGTGGTGGTGCCCTGCAGGCAGCACTGGGATGGATGTTTGGGAAGGACCATGGGTTGGGTCAGGATATAAATGCATATATTTTATATGCATATAGTTTATAAAGATATCTTTATTTATTTATAAATGCCAATATTTATATATATATCAATCAGACTCTTGGGTCAGTCCTTTCAGTCTCTGCTCCACATGGGAGCCCAAATTCCTGGTCTGGCCCTCGGTTTTGTGCTTCCTTTCTCATTCCCTGCTCTGGGGCTGCTCCAGTTCTCACTCCCCACAGCACCTCGCCCTGGTTTGGGGTCAGCAGGGTGGGATTCCCTATTGATTACTTGATCTATGTAATTGCAATCAAAACTGCAGGGATTTCAAGCCTGATTGACTGCAAATTAGAAATCTATTGGCTTGGCTGGACTCCTAATGACCAGGATTAGGAGAGAACACGCTCTGGGGTGGATCTTTCTCTGCAGAATTTGTTCTGGGTAACAGGATTTTCGAGGGAAGGGAGGCACTGATCCCCCTCAGAGAAGGCTGGGGCAGCTCTTTCACCCCTGCCACAGCTGTGGCACTGGCACATCTGGAATGCTGGGTGTGTGACCCCTCTTCAGCAGCCTGGTGCCTCCAGGAGTCAGGAACAGAGCCTGGAAGTACTTGCAGGATGAGCCAAGGAGCTGCAGGAGGGAGGAATGTGGGTGAAAGCCCCTCTCCCAGTTGCTCTTGGCATCCCTCCTGCTGGATGTCCCCTTGGACAGCACGTGAGCTCCCAAAATAAGTCCAGGGCCTGGAGTTCTGGCTCCCCTCTCCGCTCTGCAGCTGAGAGAAGGAGCATCAGCAGGCAGGGAAAGGACCTTTTTCTTTTTTTAAAAGAGGTTTTCATTTAAAAGATGCCAGAGCCAGCAGATTAGTGTCTTGACTATATAGGTTTCCTACAGATAAGGCAGAGAATTGATTTCAATTACCAGAGTGGATAGACAGGCTGCTCTGCTCTCCCAAGGACTGTTAACCCTCCAGAGGCAGGAAGGGAAAACCAGGAGGGGGTTTGGAACCTCGAGCCTTTTCCTTAGGAGCAGCTGTGCCTCCTGGAGCACAAATCCTCACAAAGGGAGAGAGCTAAAGAAAGGAGGTTTATTTAAGGATGTACAATGATCCCTGTGATACTTGGGGATTTCAGGAAGCTTTCAGATCCTTCGGTGAGGCTCTGGAGGCCAAGGGTTAAAGTGGCTGCAGGGATTAAAGGATTTGGTGCCTTTCAAGCACGAGGTTCACCTTTTCCAAGAGCAGTCTGGCTGCTGGGAAGTTTCCCTGGGGTAGCACAAGGCTGAGCAGTGTGGGGCTGGATCCCAGTTGGACTGGGAGCAGAAGCCCAGTGAGTGCTGGATCCCAGTTGGACTGGGAGCAGAAGCCCAGTGAGTGCTGGATCCCAGTTGGACTGGGAGCAGAAGCCCAGTGGGCTCATGCCCTGCTGCTGGGCACCTCCAGTGCTTGGGGCACAGCCCAGGCTGCCTTTGCCAGCAGAGCAGGAGCTGGTGGGACTGGGCAGGGTGGGAGGGAGCAGGGGCTGAGCATTCCCTTGGCACATGTGGGGACGTGGCTTCTACTTCACCCTCAGCCCTCTCCCACGTGCTGCTCCTGCATTTCCCACCCAATTCCCGAGCTGGCTCCGTAATTGTGTCCCCAGGGTGCTGCTTCCCCTCCTCCTCACAGCCCATCACCACTTCCTGCAGCCTCTGCTGCCTCGTAATGGGCTCCTTGCAAGAGATTTTTCCTCTGTTCACTTGCTGAGTCTCTTTTGTCCTTCCACGGGGAAATTTGCCCCTGGGGGTCTCGCAGTTGGTTTCTCAGCTGGGTTTCACACGGGCTTTCATTGCCGGCAGCATCTGCCCTCCCCTCCCATTACTCCAGCACAGTTCTTTGATTCTTTGCTTTACTGGGTTCACCAGCAGCTTCTGCCCCCACTGAACTCCCTGTCAGACTCTTCTGCTGCCTCCAGGTTTTGGGGGGTCCCAATCAGATGCTGCACACGGTCATTTCTGACCAGAAGGAATCCAGTGGTGCTGCCCAGTGAGAAGACCACTGTGATAAGCACATTTAAGCAACCACAGGAAAACACAGCATATAAATCAGACTTTGAGGCCATAAATACATTTTGTTGCTGGAAGCAGCTCAGCAACTGCAGCTTTTATCCTTTCAAACACAATTCCCTATTTCAGAGAAACATCCTGTGGTTTGGACTTTGCATTAGTCGATGTGCACAGGGTTGTGCTCTGGGTGCTCTGGGTGCTCTGGGTGCTCTGGGTGCTCTGGGTGCTCCCAGCACTGGGGATGCCCCTGCCATGCCACGGTGCCACAGCCACTGCCAGGTGTGGCCCCGGGCAGGTCCCAGGGAAGCTGCAGCACAACAGCCAACATTTCTGGAGATGCCTTTGTGGGATTGTCTTACCTGAATGAAAAATAGTTTCTGACAAGCTGGAACTGTTAGTGAAAACACAGCTAGATACAGAAATGGTTTGGGTTTTTTTAGTGCATCTAAAGCTCAAAACAAGAATGTTTCCCATTCCCAGCAGTGTTTTCTCTAAGAAAAACCTTCCCTCCCTTTCAGCTCAGTGATTTTCCATCTCACTCTGTGGACAGTTCCTGGATTTCAGGTGAGGATCTCCTGTTGGAATGCTGAGGGAGGAGGTGGCAGAGAATGTGTCAGTGGCTTATACCCCCAGAGCTGCCCCACTTTATCCTCTGCTCTTTGGTAGGGAACATCCTCAGTGATACTGGAATGGACTTTCTGGAAGAGCCAGAGGTGCTTTGAGAGGTAAAACTGGGTTTCTTTTACAGCCCAGGATTTCCAGTGCACTTGCAGATTTTCCCCCTTTCCTCTTGGCTGCTGGCATCACTAATGCCAGGATTTAAGATGACAGAGCTTTAATTGTACAGGACAAAGGCATCTGGTTCCCTGCCTCACTGATCAATTCCAGTTCATAAATTGTAGCAGGAACAAAACTCTTTAGTAATGCTGACAATTAAGTAACATCCTGATAAACATCCCCTTTTGTTTTATTTAAATGAAAATGCCTTTATTTCCACAGTGGTATCTTGTAACAATAAGATTCACTGTCCCTGAAGCTTGGTTAATTAAACACAGTATTTGCAATCTACCAAAACAAGCTGTTTTATGCAAGCTGATAACAGGGTTTCTGTTTCATAATGTGAACAATTGGGTTATGCAAATGCCAGGATTTTAAGCCCCTGTGATGTGTTTTTGTTGCCTTATTATCTGTTTCTGTCTGCAAACTCCAAATATAGACACCCCAATTAAAGCAGCTAAATGCCATTAAAACCAACTAAACATGTTTTTATCAGTTAAAAACTTCCCCGATTTAATTAAAAATATGGTTTGAAATTGGCCTTTCTTAACCCAAACTCCACTCCCACACTTCCATCTGGTTCATTTATTCCACCACCACGGGTTCCACTCCTCAGTGGAAGTTTGAGCCCCTCCGAGCTCTGGTGGGAGGTGGTTACTGAGCCCAGGTGATGTTCTACCTGTTGGCAGGTAGAACTCAGAGCTCCAGAGGGTCCAGGAGCCTCTCTGGGTGGTTGGATAAAGGAGCAGGACGTGGATGTGGAGACTGAAGCTGCCCAGGCTCCTGGGAAGGACGTTACTCGTGGCAGCTCATCCTGCAGAGCTGCTCTGGTTCCTGTGTGTCCACAGAGCCCAGCCCTGCAGGCTGGAAGCAGGAGAGTAATCCCACCATGGAATGGGAGGGAATGAACAGGTCTCCAGAGGCTTTGGGGTACAGACAGTGGCTTCTGGGGAGCCCTGAGAGGTTTGTGCTCAGCGAGATCCTGCAGCTCAACTCGTTCAGAGTTCTCACCCCTCTGAGCCCACGTGGAGCTGTGGGTTGGACCCCAGGGCCAAACTGGGACCTTTTTGCTCCCTCCTGGATGACCTGGAGTTCCCAGAGCTCTCCCCCTGCCCTTGGTCTGTGCAGCCCCCACGGAGGGGCTGGAGGAGCCCCTTGTTCTGTGCCTGTGACTTGGAGCTGCTCAGGNGGGATGTCCCTGGGGATGTCCCTGTGACAGGGGCTGTAAAGCTTTGTGATGGAAGTGGAGAAGCCTCTCCCTTTCCCAGGAGGGTGTCACGGATCAGCCCAGTGACACTGCGAGCTTTGCACTGCTCTGCAAAGTGCAGTAATTTAACTTTCTCTCAGCCCTGTTTGCAGCAGCTGTCAGTCCCCATGACAACAATATTAACACTCGTGATGGCTTTGTTGGGAGCAACAGGGAGTGTAATATTCTAGAGGGAAGGAGCAGCAATTGCTTGAGCAGTTGCTCACAGCCCAAGTGACTCTATTGAACTGGGAGAGGCTCAAACTGTATTTTAAACATACAAGAAAAGACTTGCTTTTAGAGTATAAAATGACTTGAATTAACTTTAGGCTGACAAGAGGAAGCAAAGGGAATCACTGGAATAAATATGTGTGAGACTGGGAGATTAGAAGGACACATTCTGAAATCTCACAGAAATGCAAACTCCCTCTTTTTGAAGGCACTGCCTCTGGAATGACAATTTACATTTCTTTAAACTTGGAGAGGGGAAGGAGAGTGGTTTAAAGGGGGTTTGCCAGCCCTGTAGTTCTTGTCTTAAATATAAAATAGTTACTCAGAGACTACTAAGGGTAGTTCTTAGTCTTTATTTTCTGTAAGAATTAAAATGGGAAATAAGTGTTCTGGGTTTCAAACATTGGAGTTTGTCTCTTAATCCATTTCCTTTTTCGGGGAAAAACAAATCATTATCTCTCTCAATATTTAGTTTCTTTATTGTCTCCAACCTCTCTCCTTTCCCTCCAGAGATACCCCTCCATTAAGATAAGGCATTGATTGTCTACAGTGGGAAATGCATTCTAGTTAATTAGTTCATTATTCCTTTTTTAACACAAGATTGACGACTTATTAAACTATGGTTAATTACAGAGTTTATTACATTGAAAAGAAAGAAAAACTACACATCTTCAGCTGATTCTGCTCTTGGCTAATCTGGGATTTCTGGCTCTGCTGAGCACCAGAGAACAGGGACTTTCCTTTCACTGAGACCCAGTTTCAGGGTGTGCAACTTCACCCCTCTGGGGCCTGATGGAGGAAACGTGCCAGAGACTTTGCAGCTCCTGGTTTTTCCTGCAGGTCCAGAGCTGGGGATCCCCCAAAACTTCAGCAGTTTGTTGTAGAGGCCTTTGTAGCTCCAGAGTCCCAGGGAGGAGCAGAGCTGGAGCACCAGCAGCACGGGGGAGGCTCCTCAGGACCTGATCCACGGACAAAGGAGGGAGCACCAGGCACCAGCTGAGAGAGGGGAGGCGACTTGTGTGTCCTCGGCACATCCCTGCATGTGCTCCCTGCCCCAGGAATGTCCCCTGACAGCCCCGGGCACAGATGAGTAATGGAGACACGGCAGAGCATTTGCAGGATCATCCATCACTCGAGGGCTGAGAGCACCGGTGCCAGAAACACCCCAAACTTTGTCTAATAACCTGGGCAGACAAGCAGGGAGCGCAGGGCCGTGGGTTTGGGAGGCACTCCAGGGCAAACCTGGGCATTGCCTGTGTCCTCAGCTCCGAAACACAAGGTTTGGATGCTGAAATGAACATTTGAGCTGCTGGGACCCTGTAACTCCAGAGTCATTGCTTTGGGTTCTGGGCTCACAGCTCCTGCCACGGCTGGGGTGGGGTTGTGTGAGAGCAGCCCCAGGTCAGTGGGAAATGAAATAATAGATTTAATTTAACCAAAGTGCTGCATGGAGAGTGTGCAGAGCCCAGAGCTGCTGTGGCAGAGGAGAGGCAGAGGGCCAAGGCAGGAGCTGAGGGTGGATTTCTCTCCCGACATTCCTGGGGCAGTGGTGCTCCCTCCAGGCTCAGTGCTGGGCTCAGACAGGGCCAGGCTGCAAAGCCATCACTTCCCAAGCAGTGAGGGAAACCAGCCAGGAGAACAAGGTTGTAGTGAGCCCACTGTTTCTCCCTGTCAGTATTCCAGGTGGTAGAGGAGCTCTGAAGGAGATTCTGCAGCCTCCAAAGCCTTCCCTCGGATCCCCTGCTCTGTTTCACCACCAGGACCACAATCAGCCATGAGCCCCACTCCTGCCTTGTGGAAATGTCAGCCCTGCCACCCCTGAGAGAACACGTTCTCAAGGAAAACACAGATGTTAAATCAGTTCCTCCATCCTTCCTCCCTCCCGTTTTTCCAAGCTGCTGCCATCGTCCTTTGGGGAGTGTTCTCGTGAACCACAACCATCTGGCACTTTGCTGTCAACAATTCCCAAGCCTTGGCTCAACAGCCTCCTTGGTTGGCTCCCAAATCCAGCCCTGTCACCCTGGGGGTGCTGGGGGACCAGCACAGGGGAAACCTCCCTGACATTTGGCCTTTAGACATGAAACAAGTGCTCGTTTCCCCCTCCAGAAGCAGCAACTTGGGGAAAAAGAAATTAAAAGGCATCGGGTTTGGAGCAGAAGCAGCAGCTCGTGAGGGTGAATTACAGGGTGCTCAAGGTGCAGAAATGTCAGTGAGTGCTGGAGTCCCAGTCTGGGTGTCCCCTCAGTGTCCTGCTCAGCACAGAGGTGGCTGTGGGGACTGTCCCATGTCACCACCCCCTCTGAGCTGTGCCAGCCACCAGCAGATGGAGTCACAGCAGCTGAGACAGGCACAGGGTTGTGGTGCCAACCCACTCTCCAACCACCTCCTGGGCACCTTGGAATGCCCCACTGACCTCTGATCTTCCTCTGGTTAAACAGGATTTGAAATTTCCCTCCCCAGGCTCCAAAAACAATTTAAATTTTCATCTTTTGGGGCCAGGAACTACCTGGTTTCTACATCACAGATCTCGCTGTGTCCTTCAGAAGGGCAGCAGNGCTGCCTGGTTTCTACACCACATCTCGGTAGAGATGAAGGACATCTCACTGTGTCCTTCAGAAGGGCAGCAGGAGCAGCAGGGAATGAGCTTCCAGCAGCCCCTCTGGCTTGGGAATCCAAAGGAGCACATGTTGGAACTGGTTCCCGGCATCAGGACCTGGTTCCCAGCTGTGAAACCAGAAGCCTTGAGGGTTTTCTGGGTGTTTTCCAGGTGCCACCTGCTTTCCTCCATTGTGTCTATTTGTCCCTACTGAAAAATAACTCAGCTGTGTGGCTTTTCTTAGTTTTATGAAGAGTATTGCTGTTGGTTTATTTTCTCTTATTTTCCAGAAACATTCACATTTGAGGATAAAGTGCCATTCACACAGGAAGATTTAGTCCCTCTTCATAAAGTTATATATTACAAGTGAAAGGGGAACAAGCATGGGCTGGCAGCAGAAAATTGAATTAGCTCAGCAGCACACAACACAAAATAAGACAAATATTGTACAGAAATATAATTGAAGCTGCATTATTTATCCTACCTTTTTGGGCTATTTGTCAAAGCGAGCTGCAAGTTGCAAATTAAAAGAGCTATTGATTCTAAAGTTGTTTTTAAAATATTTTCTACATTCAGATCCCTGGAAACAATTATCTCAAGGTGGTGCCAAACAGCCAAGTCCTCATTGGTGTCAAGTTCAGGGAGATAATGCAATTCCAGCTTTTCTCCATGGTTTGTGGACATTCAAATGACACTTTTTAATAGAATCATAAAATCATTTGGTTGGAAAAGCCCTCCCAGCCCATGAAATCCAAGCTGTGCCACATCCCCACCTTGTCCCTGAGTGCCACATCCATCATTCCTTGGACACTCCAGGGATGGGCACTGCAACCCTCCCTGGGCAGAACACTGTCCAACCTGCCACCTTTTCCAGGCACAAATTCCTGCTCCTGTCCAACCTGCCCCTGCCCTGGCCCAGCCTGAGGTCGTTCCCTCTCCTCCTGTCCCTTGTTTCCTGGGAGCAGATCCTGATTCCCCCCGGGGTTGGGAGTGGATTTGGAGAGAATTCCAGCTCCCCCTGAGCCTCCTTTTCCCCCAGATAAAAAATAGAGATTTTTTCCTCTGGGAAGAAGTGGGAGGAAGGTGGGATCAGTGGAGTTTGTGTGGTTGTGCTGTTGATCCCTGTGTGGTGGCACAGCCCACCCGAGCCTGAGCCAGAGCCCTGGGAATGTCACCTGGGAATGTCACCTGGGAATGTCACCTGGAGGGGGCACCTGCTCCTGCCTGGCACAGAGCAGCACAGCCCTGCCAGGGCTCCCCCCGGGAGAGGGGCTTCACCACAGGGGTATCACCCTTCACCCTTCCTTTAAACTTTCCTGCTTTATTGAGAGGGCAAATACCCATCCAACAACCTCAATCGTTCTTTTCACAAATCCCTGCTGAGCACAAGGACCAGCAAAGGTCACCCAGCTGTTTTTCCATGCAGGTCATCCACATCTGGATGGATGACAAGGTGCTGGCACACCGTCCCTGCCTTGCCTGTGCTTGTGCCAGAAGAGACTGGGGGACAGTTTTTTGGGGGGCACCGCTTTTGTTCTGCAAAACAAACAGAAAACAGCCCCTGTGACTACAAAAGGAAAAACAAAATGCATAAAAAAATCCATCCACGGCAGCATTTGAGCCATTCTCCATGGGCCCTCAGAGCCTCTTACTGTTTGAGTTAAGGCTCCTTATATAAAGTTGATGGGTCCCCCCGGGGTGTTTGCAGTAGATTACATCCCCAGCAGCTCCTGCAGCGCGGGCGGAGGCTCCGTAAATCAGGCTCTCAGCTCGGATCGCGTTGGGATGGCTCTCAGGGCTGGGATAACAGCTGGAAAACAAAGACCCTGCTCTGACACATCGGCAGGGCTTTAGAGCCCCGGCACACGCTCAGTGCTGGGGAAAACTGCTGCTCCCAGTTTCCACACCGGGGATGTGCCTGTGAAACGGGCAAAGCATTCCTGAGGGTGGGAAAGCCGGGCTGGATTCCCTGAACAGGACTCTGATTCCCTTTGATGTGCAGAGAGGTCACACTGGGAGGGAGGTGGATCAGGAGGGCTCGGATCTCCCGCAGCTCCTGCAGCCACATGGCAGCGACCCTGGTTAGTGAGGTTTGTGCTCCCAGGGTGGGCGGTTCAGCACCAATCCGGAGTATTTGGTTCCCAGGTAGGACAAATTTGTGTAGATCCCATGAATTCCAGCCTGGAACAGCCAATGTGTCACAGCCCCCGAGGAGCATCTGGTCCCGCTGCCACAAACCAGGCAGAGGCTTCAGTTGGTGGGGTTTATTCTGGAGACATTTATACTGGGGTTTGTTCTGGAGACATCTCGCCCTGCCAGTCACTCAGACACCAACATCTTGCTTCCAAACCAATGCTCCCAACCTGAATTTCACTCACACACGTGCATTTGTGGCTCTCAGATTTGAGCACCTCGTGTCTTACACCCAGCAATGCTCCCATCCTGTCCAGGAGCAGGCAGGGAACCTGCCAGCTCTATGAAATGCCTTTAATTTGAAGAAACAAAACCAATTTCTCTGGTATTTGTGGTAACAGTAGGGATGTGATTTGCCAGGAAAGTCATCAGCAACTAATTCTTGCAGTGGCAGTTTGTTTAAGTCAACTGCACACTGATTTATTTGTTGTGCTCTAATCACCAAGGGAGAATGAGGGGAAGTCTGGTATTAGCAAAATCCCTCAGTTTGTAATTACCCCATTCACAGGTTTGGGTCTCAGCACAACACAATCCCACCTCTACACACGAGCACTTCAGCATTTAATTAAGGGCAGATAAAACCGGTGTCTTTGCCATTTCCATTCCAGCTCTCACACAAATCCAGCTTAGGAGAGGCTGAACAGGGAATGTCTCCTCTGCAAAGCTGAGCAGACCTCACACAGAGCTGTTTTCTATCCATTTCACCCACTTGATATGGCCAGAACTGTATTTCCTTGGGAAATGCAGTGTGTCAGATGAAGCAGCAGGAGCATCCCTGGGGTGGGGGGTACCCAGGACCCCAGGGCTCCCTGAGGACACAAAATACTCTTTGCTGTTCTGGAGTCTGAAACTTCTTTCCTTTCTTAAGAAGTCAGGAATGTGAAAAATGCAGCTTAGGTCTCCAGAAGAGAAAAAAGTAGAATATTTCTACATTTAAAAATTGTTCTGAAGTTCAGAATTTTCAGAAGCAAAGCCCTGAAATGTTCAGCAAAAAGCTTTTTCTGTGGGAAAAATCTGTGTGAACAGGCAGTTCTGAGCCACCCTGTAATTGCCAGGAAGTAAATAAACAGGTCCTGCTTATCAGCACCTGCAATAAATTTTGAGAAAAATAACATTTTAAGATACAGAAGCATATCTCCATTTTGATAAACACCTCTACAAGTGGCACATTCCTCCTCCCTCAGGGTCTGTCTTTCCCCACTCATTATGTTCCATATTCATCATCAGAGAGTGAATCTCCTCATAATTTAGATCCCACTGCTGATAGTGTTTTGTGTCGCAAATGGAGGCTCTGCTTTGATTTCCATTATGCATTACCTTGTCTGACTCCTTTTTATTGTGCAGTGGAGTAAATGACCTCCCAGATATTCAGGTTCAGATGTGGATGGGATGGTAAATTTAAGTCCTGAAATTTCCATCCAGAGATAAAATAGTATAATAAAAAAATCACTTTCTTCTGCTAATATCTGCACTCCTTGTGGCTGTCACATCAGCATTATGGCTGGACTGTATTTTGTAATATATCAGCATGGAATTCAATCCATGTATGCTGGTTTCTCTTGTGAAAATAATATAACATAGGCTGAAAAATCAGTATATGAGTCATTCTGCTTTTATTACCATCAGTTTCACATGAACTTGACAGACGATTGTTGGTATCAAATTTGTCGAGTATCACATCTAATTAAATATCCTTACTCTTAGTATTGAACATCACCTTGAATGGAATTACCTGCCTCAGACTGAGGCTTGGGAAGGTGCTATGGAAAAGGGAGAATCCTGGGCTGTGCAGTCACACAGCCAAGTGTGGAGGAGTGTCCAGGGAAGGACTGGACAGGACACTCAGTGCCAAGGAGGGGATGGGGCACAGCTTGGACTCCATGGGCTGCGAGGGCTTTTCCAACCTCAGGGATCCTGTGGTTCTGATTCAGAGGCTCTGCTGTGAGAGCTGCTCCTGCTCCTACTCCTGTTTCTGTTCCTGCTCCTGTTCCTGTTCCTGCTCCTGCTCCTGCTTCTGTTCCTGTTCCTGTTCCTGCTCCTCTTCCTGTTCCTGCCCCTGTTCCTGCTTCTGTTCCTGTTCCTGTTCCTGCTCCTGTTCCTGTTCCTGCTCCTGCCCCTGTTCCTGTTCCTGCTTCTGTTCCTGCTTCTGTTTCTGTTCCTGCTCCTGTTTCTGTTCCTGCTCCTGTTTCTGTTCCTGCTCCTGTTCCTGTTCCTGTTCCTGTTCCTGCTCCTGTTCCTGTTCCTG
>WEIV01030395.1:423127-472914 GCA_013390005.1 Calyptomena viridis
GCCTGTTCCTGCCCCTGTTCCTGTTCCTGCTCCTCTTCCTGCTCCTGTTCCTGTTCCTGTTCCTGTTCCTGCTCCTGTTCCTATTCCTGCTCCTGTTCCTGTTCCTGCTCCTGTTCCTGTTCCTGTTCCTGCCCCTGTTCCTGTTCCTGTTCCTGTTCCTGCTCCTGCCCCCAAACTCTGCCCTGAGCCCACAACCACTTTTACCCAGAACATTTTCAGTGTGTTTGTTCCCACACACACATGGATGATGTCTCAGCATTTCTCCAAGGCTTTGAGGGTTAATTAATTAATGGCCCTGATGCCTGAGCTTTGTGTCAGTGCACAAGTGGGAAGGGAGCTGATGGGTGAGGGCTGCCCAGAGCCCAGCACGTTGTGATTACACGGATAAATGTTATCGTGTTCATCTCTTGTAGAAATTTATCCAGTTTATGCTGCAACTGAGAAACATTAGTCCTGTAAACTCAAGTAATCTTTCTTTAGAGAACAACTACCCAATTACTAACATTACTTATTGGATTGGTTGCTTTCTCTATTAAATGGGACGCGGTGCCAATCAAATCAGATAATTCAGCCACAAAATCAATGGCACCACATTTACTCAATCAAATACATTGCTCAGTAACTTATATCCATATGAAATTAAAGAGATGGATGTGCCAGCTGCACACTGGAATTGGGCTTCAGAGCTTTGGCACATGCAGGTTAAAAATAAGGAAATCGATGAGCAAGAGAGAATGTATTTGACATCAGTCACTGCTTTTAATACATTAATTTCTTCACTAGATTAATCAACTATTGATCATCCTTCAGCTGCTGAGAAGCCAAACATGATCCCAGTGCTGAGCTCTGCTGTCCAAACCTCTGGGCACTGGGATGGAGGGTCCTGCCCAGCCCCTCCAGAGGGTCCCAGTGCCCTGGGCACCAGAGATGTGGCTCTGGAGCAGCTGATCCCAGTTGCCACATGTCCTGAGCTGGGCCTGGCTTAAGCCTGGTTTATTTGGCCAGGTATTTTCTTGGGCAGCCTGTGCAGAGCTCTCTGAAGCTTTAGGTGGGGGTTTCTCTGTCCTGCTGGGTTTCCACACCTGGGTTTGGCTCAGCCCCCACCTGGAGACTCTTGGTGGCCAACACAGGGCCAGATCTACTCCTCCAGTGTGTTCTGGGCTTTAGTGGTGGCATCATGGCAGGGTTTGTCCTCGTGCTGTGCCTGTGCTGAGACCAGAACCAGGTTGTGTCCTTCTGCAGACGAGTGGAGACCTGATCCTTGCCTTTCCCACTCTGAAGTGAAGTGCTCAGAAACCATGTGTATGGAAAATCAAAGTGCCTGCACATACGGGGAGGGCAAGAAATCATCACTTATTTGTAGACAAGCGACAATTTCTAATCTCAGCTTTGTGAAGGATCTGATTTACACCAGAACTGCTTATCTCCATGCCCTTGGTAACCTCCTGCTTCCCTTTCTCAGCACTGTGCCAACAACACAGCTGCTGTTTGTCTCCCAGAAAAGAAAAGAGACGAGAGGGGGAGGAAAAAAACCATTATAAAAATACATTGTAAGTCACCAAAATAGAAACTGTCCAAGTGCTGTGTCCTACTTTAGAACACACTGATGCAAATTACAGAGAGCAAGTGCTTCAGATTTGTAACTGGAGTCTGGTTGTAAGAAGCAACTACCCCTCGTTTGCCCTGAAATCAATTGTACAAGGCTGAGGATTGTCTAGGTTTGAGTGGAAGATAAAATTAATTAGCAGAGCAGGAGGCAGTGCTGGAGCTGCTCTGACTGGCCCAGGGTGTCACACAACAGCAGCTGCAGCTGCCCACGTGTCCCACGGGGGTTGTCACAGGGACCTGACGGGGACAATTGTTCCCATCTCAAGGTTCTGCACAGCCACAGGTTCTGCAAACAGGGATTTTGCTGTGAACACCCACTGCCACTCAGGGGAATCAGTAAAGGTGGGCTCTGCTCTCCTCCTGGGCTTGGATGAAACCACAGGTGGGTCAGAGCAGCCTCTGCTCCTTCCCTGGCTCCTCATCCATCCTGGGGCAAAAATTGGTGTCCAGGACTGAGCAGTTTAAAGGCAGTTCAGGGAGGTGTCCTGGCAGAGGGGACCATCCCTGAGCCTTCTTACAAACCCCACCACAGGGGGGGACACCAGCAAGGGGCTGCAGACAAGACTTTCTGGCCTTTTGCAGAGGTTTGGGCTCCATGGGGACTCAGTCCAAGTGCCAGGCCCTGCCTGAGCTTCCCATTCACTGGTGCCAGTGCTGAGCCCCAGCATCTCCCCTGGACCTGTCCCAGCACCCAGAGCAGCAGCACAGGAGTGAGAGGGGCACAGAGAGGGGCACAGACACATCTCACCAGCACAGGAGTGAGAGGGGCACAGAGAGGGGCACAGACACATCTCACCAGCACAGCTCCTCTGGGGCCAAACAGAGCTCCTTCCTTCCCAGATGCAGGGACAATAAACTCAAAGAACCCGTTTCCTGATTTCAGTTTTCCTGTGTTGCACTTGAGAAAAGCTCCCCCTGCAGAGACCCAGGAGGGGCAGAGCAAGGGAGCTCTTTTCTGTGACCTCCAGCCAGGAGGTGACGTGACTCCAGCAACTTTTCTCACAAGGAAAGATGAGGTTGAAACTCCACACTGGAGACACTCTGAGGTACAGATGTCCTGTGGGAACTTCTCTGCAAAATATAACCCTCCCTTGACTGGTGAAATCACTTTTTGTTCTCCGTGTGTGTAAATACCACCAAAAATACTGGGATGGGAGCTCAGAGCCTTGGGCAAAGCAGAGCTGGGGCACAGGGGGTGGGCACAGGGACGTCCCCATTTATCCAGTCTCATTTGTAAATCCGAATGGAGCCTAAAGAGACAATTCTGCAGGGAGAACTTCTCCACTAATTGCCACAGTTTTGTTCAATTGACTCCTTGGCAAAATGCCCTGTGCTTATCAAAACAATTAAATCCCAAATACCCGCTGCTGTATGTGGATTTATTCTGGGAATTGGGATAACAATGTCACCAGGCAGCTCTGGTGGCTTCACTGAGTGTCCTCCCTACATCCCTGGGCTGGAGCCTGAAACAGGGATATAAAGCAACTTGTAG
This sequence comes from Calyptomena viridis, assembly GCA_013390005.1. Taxonomy (NCBI): domain Eukaryota; kingdom Metazoa; phylum Chordata; class Aves; order Passeriformes; family Eurylaimidae; genus Calyptomena; species Calyptomena viridis. Next base: position 426,228 of record WEIV01030395.1, read on the forward strand.
AGCAACTTCTGGTGTCACTGTGGGAAATTTAAAAAACCCAACCCACTGATGCAAAGTGTTCCTGAAGGGACACAAACAGGTGACTGAGTGGTTTAACCATCCCTGCTGCCACTGTGCAAGTTGTGCTTTGGGGAACAGCTTTGGGGAACTAAATCAAATAGTGATTTAAAACCAGATTTGTGCTTTGGGGAACACTAATCAAATGATTCTAGTTCGATTATTTAAAATGACACTTCTTTCTGCAATTTCAGTGACTCAGTAGAAGTGGTTTGGTTTCCAGAGGTCTCATGAGAACTGAGATCTCTGAGTTACATCAGCTGAGCAAGGACCCATCTCTGCATCCAAACTGTCCTCGGGCTGTGGCTACAAAATGGGAGCTTTGTCTTTTGGTCAAATTTAACTACTCTCTAGGAATTGTGATAGTGGGGAAGGACAAGAGGAAGAGCCCCAGGACAGATCCAGGGCTGCTGAAGGGGTACAGGCACAGCAGGGATTGTTCTCTCAAAATGCAGCCACGTCCACGCTGTCATTGGGCTTCCATTACTAAAGATTTGGTAAAAAGCAACTTTTTGACTTCTGCTGTTTCATTTGTGCTGTGCAGAGTGCCTTGTTCCCTTCCTCTGCCTCTAGTTTTGTGACAGCCAAGGGGCACTAGTCCCTCTGGCCCGTGGGGTGGATGCTCAGGACCCCAGGAGGTTTCTCAGAGGAGCTGCACCCTGGTCCCAGCTCTCAGTGCTCACAAGGGGGACCCTGGGGCTGTCACCCCCCAAATTCAGAGCTCTGCATCCCCATTCCAAGCCCCCCAGTCCCCGAGGAACCTCCTGCTCCACACACTCCTCCAGCAGCAGGAGCAATAAGGGTGATGGATAATCTCCAAGGTGCTTCCCGACAGCTTTTACAATGCTTAATGAGGTAAACTAATTGTAAATTGTGGCAAAATGGGAAACTTAATGACACTTCAGCTCTTGAAAGGAGTTTAAATACTGAGGAATTGGGTAATATTTCTGGGTGTTGGGAAGTAGCAGGGAAGCCCCGGAATTCTTCCAGACAGGATCCCCTCTCCCATGAGCCACGTGTGTCACCTCACACGGCCTCAGTTCCTGCTGCAAACCAGATGCACAAACATTTGCTCTTTATTTTGGTGATTCCAAAAGCTCTGGGGGTCCAGAGCAGAAGTGAGGAGCCCCCTGTGCCAGGAGCCCCTGCCCAGCCCTGCCTGGTGGGTTTGGAGTCCCCCTGTCCTGGCACATGGTCCTGACCCGGGACCAGAAGTGCCACCAAAATGGGAAGTATCTTCTCCTCTGGCTGATTCCAAGAAATAGGAGCCTTTTCTCACTTTCCCCCTTCTGCTGAGATTTAACTGGCTGCCTGTCAAATTGCTGAATGGGAATAAAATCACAGCTAAGAATCCTGAAATCCTGGAACAAATTCATGTCATATATTCCTGCTGAACCACTGCTACCCCTTGGTTACACATCCCCACCCTGCCCTGCCTGGGAGGCACCTGCAAACTTCCCATACTGGGGGATATCAGATATTCCCACTGGCTTTGCAGCAGCTGCTCTGCTCTGGGTTCACTCCTCTGCTTCAGTGACATTTGTTTCTTTTCCCACAAAATCCATGGAAGCTGCAGCTGCTGTGATCCTGCAAACAAGCAACAACATTCTCTAGCATTTCAATTCAGAGCTGGGGTTGTTTTCTAGCTTTGCTTTCCATGTCTGCAGCTTGGCAGAGGTAGTTCTGAGGTGTCACATCACCAGTACGAGTGGTCAGCACTGGGAAAGGGCTTCCCTGCTACTGGGACAGACTGGGAATGTTTTTCCCTTTCCCCTGGGAATGTCCTGGTGCTGCTCACACCAGCCCCCCAGAGGATTTGTCCTGTTGAGCTACAGGTCCTGAGGGAAGGAAAGGGGATCTCAGGGGTCTGGGCACACTGGGACAGACTCTGTCCCACTCCCCAGCACGACAAGAGCTTGATGTGACAGTGGAGAAAGGGAACCCATGGAGCTGCCACAGCTGACCAGAGCCAGCACCACTGGAGCCACGTAGAGCTTTTCCAGCTGCTGCCTCACTCGAGTGGAAATTCAGGCTGATTTTCAAGAAGCTGCTGCAGAATCTCTCCCCGTGCTCTGATAGACTTAGTAAGTTTTGCACATTCAAATATTGACCTTTCATAAATCCTTCTCAGCCTCCCACCGAGGCAGCTGCTGCTGTGAGGGGAGGCAGGAGCTGGCAGGGCCTGAACAAGCTGAATATCATTCTCCTTAAACAGCTTTGAGCCGTTCAGAGGCATAAAACCTTTAAGAGCTGCAAATGGCATTTTTCAACACGCTGCCTCCCTCTTGAAAGGTCAGGTGGGAGTTAAACCAGAGGCTCCTCTTCCCTCCATCTTAATCAGCCATCACAGGCGCTTATCAAATTTCCCTCCTGCCTCCCGACTCTGATGGAATTGATAACCTGATCTGAATTCTCCCGGAGCTGCTCTGACAGATCAGCTGCAGCAGAGTGGGGCAGTGCCAGTCACTGCAAGAGCCACGTGAAATTTGGAGTCCTCAGCTGGCTCAGTGCTCGGGATTTCTCCCTTTCTTTGCCTCCTGTACCTGCTCTGATCCTGTCCTGTTCCAGCTGGGATCTTCCCGACTGCCCACAATCTGCCACAGTGCCAGGGTGACCTCTCTGCCTCCTCTGAACTGTCACAGGCGCTGGGGACAGGGCACAGGGGGCCAGGGGAGTCACCACGATCTGCCTCTGTCCCTGCTTAGCAGGGCCAAGCAAGAGCTTCATTGCCATCCTGTTAATTAATGAATCACTTCCAAAGCTTCCTCCTGTCCCCTAATTACTCACAGGCAGTATCTCCAGTGACAATGATGAACCACATATTTAGATAATCTTTCCAAAGGGGCTTTTCCTGCCACCCTGCTCGACTTTAAAAAAAGCAGGAACCTGGGAGCACGGGCACCTCACTGTGCCTTGTGTGTGATCTTCCCAGGCTCCCCAGGGAACGAGCATCCCTTCCCTGAGCTGCACTTCCAGCTCCTCCACTGCTGCTGCAGGAGGTCCCTGCAGGCACTGTGAGCCAGAGGCTGCCTGGAGGCATCCCTGGGGATTTTCCCACAGATATCCCTGGGGATTTTCCCACAGATATCCCCGGGGATGTCCCAGAGGATCCTTGGGGATGTCCCAAGGCTGGTACAGCAGCAAAGGAGGAAGGAGCTGGTTTGAGGGGAACACAGATTGTTCCCAAGAGGAACCGTTGCCTTCCTCTCTCCCGAATTTTCCCTACGTTTCCCCAGGTATTTTTCAGGCATGAGGTTGAACTCCTGTGTCCCATTGCAGATCCTCAGCACCAGTTCTGCAAGTGCCACAAACCCTCCCAGTCTCCTGTCCCTGCCACCAGGGCAGTCCTGGCACTGCCAGTGCTGCTGAAGGAGCTGGGAATGCCGAGCTCCAGAAGCTTTGGGCAAAGCTGGGACAGGATTCTGAGAAACATTAACCCTGTTTTTAAAGGAAATTTAGAAACTATCACATTTGAGATCAAAATCTGGCAAAGACATTCCATGTAGCTGGTTCACCAGCCATCCAGAACTCCGGAACTTGCTTTATAGCAGGAAGTATTTGCTGAAAAACTCGCTGTTAAACAAAAAAAACCCCAAATTTTCCAGCAAGGCAGTCACAGAAGTGCTTTATCCATCCCAAATCCCGAGTCTCTCTGGAGGAGCAGCAGGATGGCAGAGCTGGGAACAGGCTGGGGGGACCCTGCCCAGCCATATGTGCACCGTCCTGAAGGACACGCTGCAAAGGACACATTTCCCCGGTTATCTGCGTGTCCCTGCCCTTGCCAGGTGCAGAAAACATTTGTTGTGCCACCTTCCCACCCCTGGGCGTGTTGGGCAGCGGGTGAAGGTCCTGTTTGTGGGGCAGGATGTGTCGTGCTGCTCCCCCCGGCCGGGGACAATCTGCTCCTCCCTGGGATGCAGCTCCACTTGCTGAAAGCAGATGCCGTGCCCAGATTCCTTCTGCTGTTGAATCTCAGCTGTAGTTTGGCAGTTCCACAGTGATGTAGTGTTTTCCTCTCTCTCCCTGTCACCCCATCCCTCCTCCGAGGTGAGCTGGCTGCGTTCCGTGTCAGCTGTTCCTTCCCCCTGCTGTTTGCATCCCTCGCTCCTCTCAAGGCACCACAAATCGCTGCTTCTCCCTCCTGCACACACGGGGCTCCCGAGGGGAGAGGGAGGCTGCAGGAAAACATCCTGGGAAAGGAGCTTCTGTTCCCTGCCTGCTCCGAGAGGAAATCATCCCCAAACGGGAAAACCTCCCATGACGTTGAGCAGCTCTTCCAATATTTGCGGTACTTGAAGCACTGACGTGGTTTGCAGATATCAGAGGGCAGGAAATGCCACACGGTGTTACCATTCGAATGGGGAAAGTGCACACACACCCCCCAAACCCCCCCCCACACCACCGGGGTGTCCCTGAGCTGGTGCCACTGCCCTGAGCATCCTGCACCTTCCAGAGGATTCCTTGCCCTGGCCCATGGCTGCGAGATTTTAAAAGTCAGGGAGTTGCATTATGTGTCACAAGTGGTCAAATTAAGTTAATTTGACCTTTAAACTCCATTTTTAATCCCTTTCTTTGGCATCCAGCATGATTTGCATTCCTCTATACTGACACTCAGCCTAACAAATGACTTTCTTTCCAAACTGCCTTTGAAGTATCTGAACTTAATGGACTATAACATTTATGAACATCTGAGTTCTTCTCTCAGCAGCTGCACTGGGTTATTGATGATCTAATTGAAATGCTGGCAAATACATCCCAGCAGTAGATGGGGAGCAGCAGCAGACTCGGCACGACCCCAGAGCCTTGGAAGCGTATGGTTTCCATGCTATTCATTAGCAGCAGACAGGAGATTTTCAGCTGTGTTAAAACAACAACAAAGAGCAGAGTAAAGACACCAGAATGGGGGAAAAAAAAATCCACAGGCAGGGAAAAGGCTGATTTGTTGCTCCTCTGTGGATCCCTGGGCAGCTCCAGTGTTTGGGGTGGGGGCAGCCAGAGCAAATTTGGCACCTCTTGGAACCTGGGGTTTATTTACAGGAACAGCCAAGGGCAGGGCAGGTTGTCCAGGACACCTCCCTGAACAGGTAAAAAGATGTGGACAAACTGAAAACAAGACAACTGGCTACAAAATAATATGTTTTCTTGTTACTGCATCCAAAAATCATCACCCTTTCTTCTAAGCCCTGTGGGGGTTGGTCTAAGCTGGAAATGTCCAAATTGGCCATGGAGGGCCATGAGCTGCTCCCAGTGCTCCCCAGAAACACAACTCCACATATTTCCACCACAACTTCAATAACCCGAGGTTTGGAAATGCCCATTTCCGTAGTAATGCCTGGAATTTCATTGCACTCAATATTTATCCAGCAACCAGCTGAGAGCACACTCTGCTCTTCACTGATTGGCACGTAATTAAGCAAAGGAAAGAAAGTCATAATGTTTAGTGGCAGCACCACTTGAGTATTCAACAATAACAGGAAAGATAGGGATGGTGTGCTGCTAAAAATAAATAGGGAATGGCTTATTAGGAGATGTACAGAGTTGCTGTGCTGTGAATAGCTCCAGGCAGCCCATTCCCTTCCATTTCATTTCATTTGATAGTCACCGATTTACACCGGGGATAAAAGAGAAGAAAAAAGGATATTGAAAAAGAGGAGAAAATTTTTGACATGAAAATAAAGAAGAAGGGAAATCAAATTTGTATCTTTGAGCAGATGGAGGCTGAGCCATTCCTGGCACCATCCACACAGCTGGATTCACTCTCCTGGTCCAGCCTGGCCGATAAAAATGAAAAATGCAAATGGATTCTCTACACCTTCCTGGACACACCGGGGTGGAGGGTGACACTCCAAAGGCAATCTCCCCAAAACATTTAAAAACACTGTGCAATTTACATCCTGTGCTTGACAGAGCATCCAAAAGTAATTCCAGCAGTGTCCCAGTGCCGGGGTACCCGTCACTGCTGGATCAGCTCCCTCCCCTCTCCAGGCTGCACAGCTTGAAAATGCAATACAAGTTGGCTGCTGGCCTCTCATTTCTGCTGGAAAATCTGGCTGTGCCAGCGTGTGTAAGGTCAACAGCACAAAGCCTGCTTATTAACTAGAAATTTGGGGGAGCTGGTGCCAGGAAATGGCTTTGAGCCTTTGTGGGAAGGAATAAAGAGGTTTCGGGGCAGTGCTTTGCTACAGAGGGAAATCAGGTTTGAGCATCATTTCATGGCTCAGATTTGCCTCTGGTCCAGGGCACCAGGAGCTGTGTCTTTTCCTACCAGGACACTCAATTAGGCCTTTTTAATCCAAACATAAAGCTCTTGTGACCCACATTCCACCCCCGTGGCATCACTGTCCCCCAGAGCCCCCAGCACTGTGGGGGTGCAGCAGCCCAGCCCTGTGCTCTGCTCCTGCCTTCACTCCAGGGGTTTGTTACTTAGGGATCCAAACCACCTTGGGCTGAGCCTCCCAACAGCCATTCCCAGCTGCCTCCATGAAAAATCCCGTTTCCAGCTGTGCTGGATGGACACCCAGGCTTTCCCACTGGCACTGCCTCCTCCTGCTTTGCCAAGCAGGGGTTTGCTGTTGCCAAGGAACAGCCTTAAGCAGAGAGAAATGAGGGTCTTTTCCCATTTTTTCCCAGGAAGTGGGAATTTACAGCAAGATTTTTGAGCTTGAGAAATCTCAGCACCTGGGCTACAATGGAGAAAGGGATTTGGGATGGTTGTGTAGGTCTTTTCCAACCTTAATGATTCCGTGATTCCAAGAGCTTCCCAAACACAGAAACATCTTCAGCTCCACTGAATTCCATGATGACACTCACCTGCCCAGGTTTGAATCCTGGGACTTGGTTTTTTTGACCAGCAGAGTTAAAAGCAACGAGGTTTGTAGTGAGAGAGACGGGAGAAAATATTCCCACTAATTTACCATTTTACTTTGTTTCAGAAAAGGTTCTGTGGAGGCTCATGAGCTGCTGGACTCTGATGCCCAAAACCTTTGGTTTGCCCATCCCCAGACTGTTTCCAGAGAGAAGCAGAGCCAGAGTCAAAGCTCAGGTTTCTCACGTTCCAGATCCAGATGGAGCAGCAGCAGGACAGAACAATAGGTTGTTTCTCTGGCACTCACGGTGTGAGCAGTTCTTAAAGGCTAAAAATGCCTCTTTTTTTTTTGCAACTTTCAATCTTTTTAACCTTGAAGCCTCTCCTCCTGTTGCAGTGTGGTTTGGGAAATGGACAGTAGTTCACAAATTTAATTTCTCTGGTTCCCAGCAGAGGTGAGAGGATTTACACTGTTGATGACAAGAAAAAAGCACTAAAGCAACAATATTCTGCTAATTTTGCAAAAAGATTTTGGGCCGTAAGATGAACATTCTTACTCCTGGCTAATGTAACATGTAAATCTGCTGATAATGTGGCTCCCCCCTCGCTGGGGCTGGGAAATGATTTCCTGAGGCTTCTTGCAGAATATCTGCTTCATTTAAATCCCCTCTCTTCTCTCTGGCAAACAATGAATACCGGATTCATTCCATGGATTTGTCACTTAAAATTTCTATTAAGGAAGGGAATTCTGTGCTAAAAGCAGAAGAGTTTGGGAGCAGGGAGCACCAGCTGTGACAGTGCTCACTGCTCGGTTGTCACACTCAGCAGACACAGAGACTCCGGGTGTAATGAGCTTTCCTTTGTAGGAACAGACAGAGCCTGGAAACAATGGGACTTCTGATCTGGGATTTGGATGCATTTGGGCTGGGAAATGAGCACGCTGGAGAGATAAGGCAGATGAATCACCCAGGAGGGATTGCTGCAGACCGGGCTGTCAGTCTTTGGACTCGAATTTTATTCCGATTTGAAATTATGCAAAAAACACACATTATAAGTCAGGGAATAAATCAAGGCTGGAGTTGTGTCCAGGTCAAAGGCAGAGGGAGCCTGGGAGCCTGGTTGCTTTCCAAACATATAAATCATCCTAAAGGCATTCCAAACTCACTGGAATCTTTGTGAACCTTGGGAATGTTTCCAGAAGCTCTGGCATTAGTCCCAGCGTAGAATAAAAGCTCCTTTAAAATTAAAGTAGTTTCACCTGAAATTTCACCTGGTTTTAAGGGTTTAGCTACAAACTCCCCGGCCATTTCTGAGTGTGACACAGTGTCCCACAGAAAAGGCAGAAATACCCCAGTTCTCCAGGTTCCTGTTCAGGAGAAGGTGTCCTTGTGCAGGCAGTTCCCACCAGGATGCTGCCAGACTTCCATCCAAGCTCAGGGGAATGTTCAAGTGCAATTATTAATGCAAAAAATAATGTTAAATTCTCCTGATTTGGAGAGCTGAGCACCGAGGGCTGTGAAGGGCTGCCCAGGAGGGGCTCTGGATCAGTCATATTGATTTTTTCCCTTTTTTCATGAATCTTAAGTGACAGGATAAAATTCAGGGGCTGCTGTGGCTGGGAAGGGAAGGGGTGTGGATGGAGCTGCAGTGCCCCTGTTATCACAACCTCCAGGCAGTGAGGAGAGTCAGAGGTCTGGGTTAGTGAACAGCTCAGAAGTGACGGCAGGACCTCGGGGACAGGGGCTGCAGCACAGGGAACCTGTGCCAGGGTCTCCTGCTGCTCTGCCCACGGGAGCAGCACCCGGGGAGCAGCAGTGGGGATGGTGTTCCTGGGGGGATTCACTGACAGAGCCCAGAGCCCCCCAACATCCCCACTGCCGTCCCCTGCTCTGGACAAACAGCCCCTCTCCAACCCCCTGGCAGTGCCCCCGAGCCCTCCTCGCTGCCAGGGCCTGGCACACACTCGTGGGCACAAATAACACACAATTACTTTTGGTTTTACACCGTTTTTCGTTCCTAAGTGAACACAGCGTGTTTTCTGATCTGCATTTCCCCGCTTTGATCATCCGTTCTGCAGATCAGTTTTCCTGTTTAGAGGTACAGCAGGACACGGAAGGAATGCAAATGCAGATAAATGTCTAGACTTCAGAGCCTAATCCTCCCAAATCTTACACCCCGACACAATGTTTTCATATTTAATACATTCTGAGGGATTTTGCTTTTATAAATAATGAACTAATCTCATCTTCAAGGCATCACTTTGCAGTTTAGGTGTTGAAAAAAAAAAAAAAGCAATACTCTTTGCCCAGAAAAATCTATTTTAACCAATATTAACTGATACCTCCCCTCAGATGACACCTTTGGTGGGTTTGTTGGGTGATGCCTTTTCGAATAAAATTACATTGTGCAGGGCAGGGCAAGAACTGGGATGAGGAGACATGGAAGGGGATTGTTTGTCCAAAATTCCAGGTGCATGGAGCTCTCTGGAATGCTGTGTCTCGGTGTTGGGACAGGGGAAAGCAGAGAAATGCAGACATTCCCAAGCAAATCCATATTCCCACAGATGCCCCATGTCCTGCCAGCTAAGCAAGAATGAGGCACCATCCTGAATTCTTCCAAAATCCACATTGCCTGCCCTGTGTGACCGAGGAGCAGCAGCAGCTCCGAGCTCAGGGCTGGAAAAGAAACGAGGCAGGAGGTGGCCTGGATTGCTGGAGTCTCCACATGTGCCCCAAGGAGCAGGGAGAAGGTGCAAACAGAGGATGGATGGTGGAGGAATCCACCTGCACCTCCCCAGGTTTCCATGCAGGGAGAGACACAGGGAACAACGGGAATGATAATACTTTTTGTTCACCAAGGGAAGAACAACATCAGGATTGTTTAGAAGACTTCTTTGCATAACTAACTTTAAATTTATGAATATCTTATAATTAGTTTTGCCAGAGAGCTGAAATCCCAGGGGTGAGGATTTGTTCCCAGTAAAACCAGGTAGCAGAGATCGTTTGCTCTGAGCACCTTATTAGTGTAATTCTGTTTCTCTGGTGCCAGCAGAGGGTTTCCATTTCCTCCCAGCTCAATGGCATTTCAAAATAAATGGAAGTGAGCCTGCGTGGAATGTGTTGGAAGGGAAGTGGTGGAATCCCATCCCTGGAGGTGTCCAAGGAAAGATGGATGTGGCACTCAGTGCTCTGGGCTGGGACACGGTGGGGATCAGGCACAGCTAGGACTGGATGATCCTGGAGGGCTTTTCCCACCTCAGTGATTGCAAGTGTGAGAACTCCTGGGGTGTCGGGATGTGGGTACTCGGTGCTGGGTCAGGGACACAGTCCAGGGAGAGCTGTCCAGGACATCTTTTGGAGCAGGAAAGTCTCGTTTGCTATTTGTCATCTAAGTGGCAGGATCAAAGCTTCCCTTTAACACTGTACCCGCAGGGGTGGAGAGGATCGTGGCTGTGCAGAAAACTGCTGCCAGCACAAGGTCTGCATTTGCACACAAATCCCCCCTAATGGCATTCCCGGGAGGAGCCGAGCCTGGCGCTCCCTGTGTCCCTGCACAGACACAGACACGGCTCCTGCTCCTGCAGCTCCTCCAGCGCAGCACAGGCCAGGGAGAGGATTTAAAATAATTGACTGTGGCAAGAGAAGAGGTTTAAATTGGGAGCAGAAGCAAAGCTGGAGCGTTTCCAGGTCACCGAGAAAAACAAGTTTCTCCCAAGGATGGGTCTGACTCTGGCAAGATTTTCTGCCAGTGCCTCCCGAGGGGACCAGCTCCAGCATCCCAGCCCTGCAGGGTGATGGGAATGGCACCTCATCCTGCTCCTGCCCCCCAGCCGTGTGCCCCGTGCAGGGAGCTCTTGGCAACAGCCACGATCCACATGTGACCCCCCAACTTCCAGCTGTGCTCAGGAATCCCGTAATTCCCTTTTCTGGGCTTCAAGATGCTCTTAACCAGCATTCAACAACTGCAGTTCAAAGGGACCGAGGTTCCCGTTTAAGTGCTCTCCCAGGGGGGAGTGTTCCAACTCACACGTTACTCCTGTGAGTAGCCCCTGCACTGCCTGGGCTGCTCCCAGGAGTCCCTGTTTGCACAGTTTAGCCATAATTACTTTCTCCTCTTTCTCTAGCCAGCCTCCAAGCACTTCTTTGCGAGGGGAATTGCTATTCCCTTGTCAGGAGATGGGATGCTGGTGTAATTGAGAAAGAACAGCAACCTGTTTCTGACTGAGGCTCTTTCCTCCCTCCCTCCCACTCACCACTTATTGTATAGGAAGGAGAAGCCCTCAAGATATGCTGGACAGACTCTTGGAAATAACCTTTTTCATCTCAAAGATCCTGCTGAATTTTAGATTAAAAAGGAAGCTTTTCTTTCAATAATGTATTTCCCCCTTGGCTCCCTGGCTATCAAGTACCTTTCCCTCAACAGAAAGCTCGAAAGATGAAGCTTCCCAAAATTCAGATTCATGAACTGAATCTCTTACCTCCCAGAAGCCTGGCTGGAGAGAGCAAAGACAATCAGGGCATGAATTTCATATTAAGAAGAATAAATAAAGCAGAACCTCTTTTATTTCATTCCTTCTGCCCGTGCAGGTGAGCTGGAGTTATTAACCACCACTTAAATCAGCACATCTGGCACGAGAGGGTCACCCAGCCCTGGCTCTCCACAGACCCCATGCAAAGGGAGAGCTGAGCCCTGGAATTTGGGTGTTGGGCCCTGGAGGAGCTTAAACACAGCCCTGCAGGGTGGGGCCAAAGAACAGAACATAAGCCAGGGAATCCTTCCCTGTGCCCTCTCCAGATCCCCAAATCTCTGCAGAGTGATGGACCAGCCAGGGCAGCCTGTGATCCAAACCTCTGCAGTCACACACACATGGAGGGGACTCAGCCACTGCCAACACACAGAGGATGGAGCACAGGTTCATCCTCAGAACTCCTCAGAATCTTAGGAAATACAAAACTGCCGTTTTCCAAATGCTGCTCTTCACAGGCAGCACTTCAGTGAAGAAATTACAGGTTTTCTGGGGAACTCAGGCGATGACCCCACTTGTGTGAGCTGAGCTGAGATCCCAGGAAAGGCAGGAGGGAAACGGCCCTTCAGGTCACCTTGGTAACGGCAAAAATCCCGCCCAAAGCCACTCCAGGCCTGTGCTGAGCCACTGCAGTTGTGTGTGTGACACCTCTGGGGCTGAGCATCCAAGCAGCACATCCCAGCAGGCTGGGCAGCTGCTGGATCACTGCAGCACATCCCAAAATCTGTGCCCAAACCACGGCTGTGGGTCTGGGGGTGGGAGCAGGGGCTCAGCACAGGCCCTGGTTGAGGCACAGACTGGAGGCCCATTGCTCCAGGCTGGGATTCACCCGGGATTGATTCTCCTGCTGTTGATTTTGGTGCTCCTGGAATCCCATCCAGGCTAAAGGCTCAGCCTGACACTGAGCTCTGTCGGGGCTCATGATGCCAATACTTGGCTGAAGTGATTCCTGCTGCAATTCCCCCCCAGCCCAAGTGTTTCCCTGTCATTGCAGTTGTACAATGATCACCTGGGAACCCCAACCTCTCATTTCCCTTTAGCAGCACACAGGGAGCAGCAGCAGCCTCGGGCAGACACGGCAGAATTCCCTCCTTTTGGGCTGAGAAATAATGGGAAACTCCTCAGGAGGGGATCCAACCTGCAATAAGGAGCACAGCAGCAGGTACACCCAAGGAGGATATTGATGGCTGCATCTCATGGCAGGGGCTGGATTCCCACACTGTGGCACAGATAACACAGAGAGATGATGGATGGATGGACGGGGGTGGTTGGTTTTCAGGGACTAATAGAGGATTCATTCCAGGGCTGCAGACCATGTTAACGTGCAAACACTCTGATGGCTTTGTTTGTACAAAAATCAGGCACCAATCCCTGCTCTCTCTGACCAGTGACAGGACCCAGGGAATGGCTGGAGCTGTGTCAGGGCAGGGTTGGGTTGGATCTCAGGAAAAGATTTCCTTCTTTCTTCTCCTTCTTTCCCCAGAGGGTGGTTGGGCACTGAACAGGCTCCCCAGGGTTTGGTCACATTCCCAAACCTGCCGGAGCTCCAGGAGGGTTTGGACAACACTAAGGGACAGGGTGGGATTGTTGGAGTGTCTGTGCAGGGCCAGGGGTTGGACTCAATGATCCCTGTGGATCCCTTTCCCAACTCAGGGCATCTATGGCTCTATGACATTCTATGAAAATAAATAAAGGGCTTGAATCCCTTTTGCTTTTCATCCTGCCTAACCCTAAACTGCCTGGCCTTCATCCTCCCTTCCTAGCACAGTCTATTTTTACCACAATGGCAGCAGCTGACAATTTGCAACTTCATAAACTGGATGCACAATTCTAATTTATGTGTGAGCTAATGGATCGTTGCTCCTGTAATAAACTGCTTGGAGTGGGTTGGATTTATCAGCAAGCAGGTTGCCCTTTACACATTTTTGTTTAATCTTGCTTTATTTCGTGAGGTGCCAAGTCAACAAATGATTAAATACGAGCAAATATTTCTCCACTGGAGTTTTATCAAGTTACCTAATCCAGTTAAGGGATGGAATGTAATTGCTTCTGGAAGCAAAGCTTGTTTTCCACCAGGGCTCTCAATTAAAATAAATAAATAAATGAATGAAGGGTTTTCCCTTCTGAGTGAAACAGGAGGTTATGGAGTGCGTTGTTCCTGGAAAATTAAATAGGAAACTTGTTTTGATAACGGAGGCTTTGGGTGGGATCTTGCCCAGCTCTGTTCTCACAGTCAGTGCCCTCAGGAGGCATTTGCTTCTCTTACCCAATGCAGGAAGCTGCCCCTGCCTGTTGCTGCTCAGCAGCTTTCCCCTGTGTGGCCCAAATCAGAGACCCTGGTCCCCAAAGACCTTCTTCTGCCCTCTTTTCCCTCCCAAGAAGCGAGAGGAACCAAAGAGCCTTCCCTTCCCTGCACATCCCAGATCCCAGCTCATGGGCATAACACCAGGGAAGTGCCACTTAACAAACCCATCCTCTGCCCAGCTGCTCTTCGCTGCAGTTTTCCCAGCTGAAGGGCAGCAATTACAAGAAAACATTGCAGAAAGCCCGGGGAAAGGGGCAGGGGACTTGCAGAGGAGGGACACGGAGCATTAGAAAGTCTGTTGGCAGCGTCGGGCAGTTCATTAAACGCTCCCGGGAGCCGCAGCCATTCGCTGTTTACGGCGGCGGGGGCAGAGGCTAAAGAGCTTCACTTGGCAGATTCGGATGATTTAGGGCTTCAGGTTCATCAGGCTGAATCACAAACCGTACTGGAGTTACCGTCAGTCACCGTAAATATTGGAGGCGCGAGGGCTTGGAAAAAGCTCCCAGTGGGAGCTCTCCATCCCCCGTGCAGCATTCCCGAGGAGCATCCCCCCGGCCAGGGCTGCCTTCAGGCAGGAGCCTGGCTGAGAAAACCTCTCTGGGGAAGGTGACAGTGACCCAAAGCTCAGGGCAGAGGAGCCTGGCCCGGTCCATCAGCTCTCGGCTGCTCCCGACAGAAAGCGCGGCCTCGGGGGCAGCTCCGGCGAGGGAAGTGTGTGTGCCCGGGATTCGCGGTGTCACATTCGCTGCTGTCGGGTGGATGAAGGAGCCGAGCAGCCTCTGGCTCTCCAATGCTGCCACCTATAGCGACTGAGCAGAGCCAACCGCTCCCGGGGCTCCTGGGAGCCGCGCTCGGGCTCTTGGGGAGCTCTGGAGATCCCAGGAGATCCAGGGATCCCAGGGGAGGAACCACCGAGGTTTTGCCCCTTTTCCCCCCCCCAAGACCTGAGCGCAGAGCTCGCCTGTCCCCAGTCCCTGCCTGCTCTCCACACCAGAGCTCCTGGAGGAAGCCTTGGAAAGAAGAGGGTAAATATGACATGGGGGCTCATCAGGGAATGGGGGGCAGCTCTGGGGGCAGATTTAAGGGAAGCACGAGGAAGAGGAGCAGGTGAGGAGCGCTGGGGTAGGAAAGGGCATCAACCCTGAGTCTGACTCAGAGAGGGAAGGAAGAGAAGGTAACCGTGCTGCTGTTCCTTCCCAAGTGCTTGTCTGGGCACGGGGCAGGAGGGCTGAGGGCTCGGGCACCCGGCTCTGCTCATTATTTCTGCTGCCGAGGAGAAAGGGAGAAGGAAACTTCTGAAAATCTGGGCAGTCCGTGTCAGTGCCTCGCCACCTTCCCAGGGAAGGATTGTAAATATTCAGAAATGCTACTTCAGCCACCCCTGCACGGCTGCTGCTCTCCCTTTGAAGAGAACTCTGGGTGTTTGCAGGTACATTTCAGGTTGTACCTTTACTCCCAAACATGGTGTGTTCCTCTCAGTTTTCCAGCACATGCAGAGCAGCCCATAAATATTGCAGCTTTTTTTGCTTTAATTTGAAGCTGTCTTGCACACTGAGCTGTCTAATCCAGGGAACATCTGCTCAGAGCAGGCAGCAATCTCTTAAATGCCACTGTGCACTTCAAAAGTTCTCGGCGGCTCTGCAGGAGCCCCTGGAAGATTTTAACTGATATAAGACACCTCCCACAGCTCGAGCTAATGATCACAATACAAACGACATTTGCATGCTATGATATCCCTTTTGTGCGGGAGGCGACCTGCACCGACATCCATCCCTCCCTCCACCCCTGGCAGCTTGTTTTCCCTCCGGCTGAACATGATTTCCCAGCCCAGGTGATAAAAGGATGTCGCCCGCTGCCCCAGCAGGTTCTCTGGTCTCCTGCTGCCCTTCAGAGGGTGCTGCTGCCCCTTCCACACTTGGGGGAGACCGTGGGCATTTAGGGACACCTGGAAATGGGATGTTGTGCAGTGCCACGGCCACCACGGCGGGCGGTGGGTGCTGCTGCCTGGGGTTGTGCTGCAGTGTGGCAGCAACCAAGGGCTGCCTCCCAGCATCCATCCTGATCCTAAAGGCTAATCAAGGTATGAGCCCTCAGCACCAAATTTTGGGAAAAGGAGAAGCCCAAGAGCTGTTCTGGAACTTCCCCCTGCGACCCTCAGCAGCACCAGCAAACGCCCTCAGTTCATGTCTTTCTGCCTAATATTTTTCCACTCTTAATTTACTTTTTTTTTTAATTGATTGGGCTCCCCTGTGGTGTAGCAGCTTATTGGAAAGGGAGGCAGTGCCAGATACAAAAAGAAAAAACAGCCTTAGTATTTCCTCTCTTGCCTTGCAGATTTGCACAGCCCTCCCACCCCAGTCCTTAATGACAAAAACCAATAAAGGTTCAGCTGCAGCAGTGCAAAGGACTCAGAATCAATGACGTGATATTGAAATTCCAGAAGATTTATTAAAAAAAGGTTGTTTCTTATTATTTGTTCACTGCAAACCCCGACAGTCCCACCAGAGCCAGTCCATGCACTGAAGGCTCCCTGGGCAGTGTAAATGGGTAAAAGATAATGGGTGTAAAATGCACCTTTAGGTCAGTGGCTGCCAATGGCAGGAGCTGTGGGGAGGGGGCAGAATGGCAGGAACTGGGGCTGCTGACTAGAACCAGGGTTAGGAAACAGTTTCCTTTTCCTGTCTGTGTTGTATTTGCTCTTCCATGTCTTTGTGCTGCCCTGTCCCCCCCCCAGCCCCTGCCATATCTGTGGGCAGCTGCCCCCCACTCCTGAAGCCCCACAAGCCACTCCTGACTCCAGGAAGGGGCTCCTCGGGGTTCACTTGCCCTGAAGAGCTGTGGCAGAGCATCACTTGCCTCCCCATCAGTGTCAGGGAGGACTCACTGGGAAATCTGGCAGGAGCAAGAGGGATCCCAGCCCCCTTTGGGTCTGTTCAGGCAAATCCACAGCTGCTTTTACAGAAGGGACATGAAGACTAAACAAAATAACAGCCCTTTAATTTTGCAATCCCTCTGACCTCAGGACTTTCGCAAGAGCAGAATCTTCCTTTGCCTTTTGTTTACTCAAAGAAATGAAAGGAAACACAACAGAAGCAGCTTAGAAACAGCAACGGGTTAACTGGCTGTGAGTCAGGACAGACCTTCAGAAGAGAAATACCTGAAATCCTTCTCCCCTGCCTGCCATTGCTGGGCTCCACAAAGCAGCCAACAAGACAGATTTTAATGGGACTTACATCCAGGAAGACAAAAAGAGGGGGAAAATGGAGAAACTGAATTAAAAATGGTTCCAGAGCTGAGACGCCAGACAAGATAAATAGGGACCATCATTCCTCCTCTCGGGGAGGTGCTGTCACAGAGCTGCTCACCTGGGCAAGGCAGAGGCAAAATTAATGCTGCTGTGGGCACAGTAATGCCACTCACCCCCAGGCCCATTTGTCTCCTGCTGCTCCAGGGGCTCCAGGTCAGCCCCAGCCCCTTCCCTGTGCTGAGGCAGCCAAGCCAGCCGGGAATTTGGCTCTTCCCAGTTGCTGCTGAATCCACAGGGTAAGAACTGGGATGGGCACGGTGAGGGCTGAGCACCCCCTGCATCCCCAGCTGCCCCCAGATTTGGGGCTGGAGCTGGAAAAAGCCCTGTCCCAGGTGCCCAAGGCAGAGCAGGACAAGTGCCAGGAGCTGGAGGAGCAGAGCCCAGGTGCCCTGTGAGCCCCATCTCCCCCTCCCGTGCCAGAGCCCGGGGCTGCCCCACTGTCACAGCTCACCAAAGGCCAAGGGGGGTCATTGCTGTCCCCCTGCCTTCTGCAGAGTCCTCCAGGTGACATTTAGGGAGAACTGGAAGCTGTGAAATTTAAGCATCACGAGCTCAATCCATTAGTGTCCTGACAAGGCTTTCAGAGATTTACAATGGGTTTTACCACCTGCTGGAGGTGCAGCAATGAATTTCCATCTCTAACTCATTCCTGGACCAAGATTTACAGCTGCCATCAGCCCCGTGCTGTCACTCAGTTCCCTCTGACCAGGTGGGAAAGGTCACTTTTTAGAGACACAAGTGATGAGGCCGTGACCAAACCACCTGCTCCCACCCCAGGCTGGCCCTGGGCCACCACCCTGCCCTGAGCCTGTTCCCAGAGCAGTGACCGTCACCAAGAGCCTCATCACGGGCTGTGACATCAATTCCTGTACCCTCAGGAGCTCAGGGGGTCCAAGTCACTGCTCATCTCTCCCAAAGGCTTCTTAAATCCATGGAGCTTTGCAGCCAAGAGGAAAGGGGGTCTGAAGGAGATGGGGCTCTGCTCACTTCTGATATTTATTGCAAATGAAACCTCCTGCAATTTGGGGTCCAGAATTCCTGCCAGCTTCCCACACTGCAATTTATCAATTTGTCTGGAATATCACGATCCCAGCGTGACAGCCCTTGTCTTTGGAAGCTCTGCTGTGCCTGAGGGCTCTCCCTGCTCACACATTTCCCTGCTGTTTAGTGTAAATCCCATCTCTTAATTTCACTCCCTTTCTCCTTCAGATAAATCTCTCCCCATCCTTGTGCCCACTCCTTCCCAGGATCCGCCAGGAGGGATTGCAGCCTCCCTTTATACATTGCTCTTTTTATTTTGGATGCTAAAGTGGCACATGCTTGCTAAAAAATAAACCTTTTCATAACTTACGAGAACAGCAATAGAACATGAGTAGGAGTTTGTAAAGGGAGAGAAATAAAAGATGAATTTCCTCTTATTTTACAATGCAGCTTTTAATACCTGGCAGCAGTTGTTGCTGTTGCCTCCAGAGTGTATCAGCAGCTGTAAACAACCTTCCACGTTCAGAGCACACTGACCTGCCCGCACAGAGTCAGAGTGCTTGGTAAACTCAGGGCCAGGGAAATTATCTCTAAACAAACATAAAATCACAGCCCTCAGGAAGAGCAGGAGAGAGACAAGCTAAGCTCAGACACTCAAGTTTCCTCCTCAGCTTGCATCAAACCCTGGTTCCAAAAAACCCAGTTCCCCTGGGTGAATGGCAGCAGGAGAAATTCGGGCATAAACATAAATAAAATAAAATAAAATAAAATAAAATAAAATAAAATAAAATAAAATAAAATAAAATAAAATAAAAATGTCCAAATTACTAAGTGGCTTCTGCAGCTCCCCCTCAGAGAACCCAGACTGGGATGTTCCCCTTGCTTTGCACAGGGATGTGGTCACCCCACTTCTGCCCCAGCAGGGAATCCCTGTTGCTGTGTTCTGCCTTGCCCTGGCTCCTGCACACATTTGAGGCTCATTTCCAGAGGTAACACGGGAGCTGCACAGTTGGATATTAAATGGATATATTCATCTCTGCAGGTGAGCAACCATTAGTGAGCAGCCTTTGTGTCACAGTAATTCTGGGTGTGGGAAGCTGGAGGGATGGGAGAGCCAGGACTGGTGCCAGGAGCAGCTTCTCCTCACCCAGGATCTCCTGGATCACCAGGAGAGGAATCCTGCAGGCTCCTGGGAGCCCCTGCAGCTGCACCCTCCCAGCTGAGCTGTGCTCAGACAGACTCCAGCTTTAGGGCACCTCCGAGGACATAAAGAACCTCACGGGGGGGTGGCAGCCCCTGCCTGGCACATGAACTCCCTGGCACAGCTTTGCTCTTGGACGGGTTTCTCTGGACTCTCAATTCCCATCTTCAAACCTCTCCTTGAAACCACACACCCTGGTGCCAGGGCAGAGTCCCCACAGTGCCAGCCCAGCCCAGAGCTTGCTGTGCTCCTGGCACAGCTGGGACACCACCCTGCCCCTTGGCACGACCCCCTGGGTCCCCTTGGGACCTCCCTAAAGCCCCCGTTTGCCTGGATGTCCCTCCCTGCCCTCCTGTCCCTCATTCCTCACTCCTGTCCTGCTCTTTTGCCACATCCTTTGCAGTGTGTTTGTTCCTGGGCTGCTGATGGGGTTTCTCTCCCTTTCCAGCTGCAGCCCTGAGCAGGGACACGCAGGGCAGGACACACCACGGGCTTCAGGCCTGGATCCCTGTCACCTCCCAGGGGATTTTGGGCTCCTTTCTCTGTAACCCCAACACCTCAGAGTTACCTGCAGCAGCAGGAGGTGAAAAACGCTGGGGGAAGGGAGAGTTGTTCCCTGGCATCGTCCTCATAATGCACACGGGGAAATTAACTTAAAGCCTGGGTTATGAACAGAGCTAATTAGTTAATCCATGTAAAGTGCTTTAAGACTCTGGGATGAGGGGGAAGAATAGCTAATGGGGGAGCTCAGACAGGGCTCTCCTGATGCAAAGTGAATTTCAGACAAGAAATCCTTACTGTACAGAATGGAATTAAATTCAAGGGCTTGTCTAGAAGAAAAACCTCAGAATTGATCACATCCCAGTGAATAAAGACAGTCCATCAGTTCAAGGGCATCTTACACGGATATCCATGCCCACTAATTATTCTGCTTGGAACCAGCCTTCCTGGCAGATTCCCAGAGTCGATGCATCGAGGACCTCTGTGTCAACATTAGCTTTATACCAGACGGATAATTGGTGGTAAGTACCCAGAGCTGGGCTGTGCTGGACAACATAATGGCAAAAATTAAATTCGTCCAAGAAAATAGCTCTTTGCAGGCATGTTCCAGCAAAACCAGGCTCGGGAGAGAGCTCCACTGTGAGGCAGCACAATTACAGAGCAATTAGAGGGGTGAACTTCACCCGCTCACCTGCACAACACCTATTTTCTCTTCTATGAACGTCTGTCAATGCTTCAAACATTTCCTTTGTTCCCAACAACAGTCACTGGCTGAATTCTCGTTGTTGAGAACCCTGTGCAGCCGCAGGAATCTGGGAATGGTGTCTCCAAGCATTTGGGAGCAGCCCCAGCCCCCACGCTGGGCGGCTCTGGGGGCACCAGTGCGTGGAATGGGAATGGTAAAAATCCTTTCCCCTCCACTGCCCTGCACTGATCAGGGCCCTGCAGCCCAGAGATAAACCATCTCCATGGCATTTTAACACCTTCCTTCCCTCCTCTGGGCTCTCACATGGGCGGATTTTGGATGCTGGTGACCAGCACAAAACAGCTGGAGCTGTGTCAGGGCAGGGTTGGATCTCAGGAAAAGGGTCTTCCCCCAGAGGGCGGGTGGGCACTGCCCAGGCTCCCCAGGGTTTGGGCACATCCCCGAGGCTGCCAGAGCTCCAGGACGGTTTGGACAACGCTCTCAGGCACAGGGTGGGATTGTTGGGGTGTCTGTGCAGGGCCAGGGGTTGGATGTGTTGATCCTTGTGGGTCCCTTCCAGCTCAGGATATTCTATAATTCCACGATTCTAAGATCCCTTGCTGTGGCTGGGGAAGCCCAACACTGTTCCCATCCTCGCTCCCACCCTGCCCTGTGCCTGGACTGATCCCTGGAGTGCTGGGATGTGGGGACCCACCCTGGAGGTGCCCAAGGAACGACTGGACACGGCCCTCGGTGCTCTGGGTTGGGTGACAAGGTGGGGATCAGGCACAGCTTGGGGATCTTGGACGTCCTTTACAACCTCAGTGATTCCGTGACCCCCAGGACGTTGGGACATGGGGACCCTCCGGATTCTGGGACATGGGGCACAGCCAGGCCCCCATCCCGGGGTTCACTCACTGGCAGCAGCCGCGCAGAAGGGCTGAGCTGTGCCGAGCTGTGCCAAACTGTGCCAAACTGTGCCAAACTGTGCCGAGCTGTGCCAAACTGTGCTGAGCTGTGCCAAACTGTGCTGAGCTGTGCTAAACTGTGCTGAGCTGTGCTAAACTCTGCCAAACTGTGCTGAGCTGTGCTAAACTGTGCCGAGCTGTGCCAAACTGTGCCAAACTGTGCCAAACTGTGCCAAACTGAGCTGTGGTGGCCCTGCTCTCCCTGAGTGGCAGGAGCAGGAAGCAGAGGTGACAGCGATGCAGACGGGCTGAATGACTGCGGCTGCTCCGTCTGGCGAGCAGCACAAATTGGATTATGTTGTGGAGTTCCCGAGGACAGCTTTGCCGTTTGAGTGGCATTTCCATATTCTGCCGAGCAACCCACACGCCCATAAAATCTGATAAGTTTTCTCGGTCATCACTTTGTGTATTTTTATGAGTCTATTAAAATGTGATTTACATTTTTCCAATTTCCCCCCCTCTTCCCCCTCCAATATGCCCAAGGGACGAGGGAATTAGATTGGAGGGAGCCCAGGACCATATGGCCAACTGGATTGGGCTCTCCTAAGTGCTCAGCAGAAAGTAATAGGGGTTTTAAACCTGGATCCCAAATTCTGGATGCCTGTCAATTCCCAAACAGCTCCATTTTTAAGGCTCTTGTGCAGTGCTGAAGCTGGTGACAAGGATGTCCAAGGTCTGTCCCGGCAGCTGACCAGTGACAAGGACCTCAGGGCCACTGCTGGGGTGGCACTTAAGGCATGTGTCCACCTCCACCCCATTCCTCCAACTCTGACATTAATCACCAGTTATTCATTCAAACCAAGTATTTTTAGTCAGAATAACACTTTCTGTTTGAGTCAACAGAAGTGTGAGTTGTGTTTCCTGTGTTTCTGCTTGCTCAGGGCAAATGCTGCAGCGTTCCTGGGACGGGACCACAAAGGAGCTGCTTGTGCTGCTGGGTGGAAATTTGCTTTCAAATTTGAGAGAATATTTGTAGAAACTCCTTTCTCTGCTATTTGCTCAGTTCTGCTAACAACAGGCTGCCGTCGGGTTCAAGGACAGACGAGCAATGTGCTCTGAGCAGCCACTGTAATTCTCTTTGCTCTGAAGAGACAGAGGGAGATTAATAGAAAAAGCGGCAGCAGGAGGATTTGTCAAGAAAAATAATCATTTTGAGGCCAAGGAGGCTTTGCTATCTTGATAGTGAGCAAACGGCAGGAGCAAAAGGACTCCTGAGCCTGCCCCGTGCTGCTGAAAGAAGCAAATTAAGGCAATTGCAGTTGAACAGAAAACTAACATTTGGCTTTTTCCCCTCTCAGCTGCTCTCCTTGTCCCCAAGACCCTCCCGGCCACCCTGCCCAGGGCCAGGAGATGTTTTCCAGCCCGTGTTTTCATCCCCAGGGCGGCGGGCAGCGTCTGCTCCGAGTGTCACCGCGGGTGACTGCTGCCACCTACGGAGGGTCCGGGGGACCAGGAGGGACCGGGGGCACCGGGGAGGGCCAGTGCTGGACAGTGCTGGACAGTGCTCCCACTGATGGAGCAGGGTGGCAGGGACCGGGAGGGGGCAGTGGCTGGATGCGAGCAGGAGGTGGTTTTACAGCCCCAAATTTACACCTTCCAGCCCCAAATATTGGCTGGAGCATCCAGGGCCCTCTGGGCATCTCCCAGCCGGGGCTCAGTGGGTGTGGGAGGGTGACCCTGCAAAGGAGCAGCAAAGGGGGGAGAGGCACAGTGGAGGTTTTCCTGCCCCATTCCCCTTCTCTGCACGGATAAAGGACCAGTTTACACTGATAAACAGGCAAAAATAATTCGGGTTCACTTTCCGTTGGCAGAACACGTGGCTGCAGTTTGTTTGTGTTCATTCTGCGACAGCCTTTGTGTCCCCTGACACTTCTCTGCTTGTAAATAGTCGAGTATCACATTCCCCCTGTGGAAACTGTGGAAACCAGGGTTGACAAAAACCTGAAATCCACCTTTTTTTTTCCCCCCTCTTTTTGCAGCTGTGCTGCAATTTCAATTACCATATGCCTTGTTTTGCCCCCGGGGAACGGTGGTGAGATGAGGAATAGGGGAAGTGTGGCAGGTAATGAAAGACACGTTCTCATTTCTGCTCCAGCAGATAGTGCAAGTGCCCATTAAATGCTGAAATTAATTGTTTAAATTGTTCTGAGCAGCATTTACAGCCATCTCCCTGTCTCTGCAGCTGGGCATTTGGGTTTCAAAAGCTCTCCCTGCGTTATCTGCAGCCGAACGTTCCAGCGACGAACGTCTCACCACAAACTAATTTGTTCAACACACACATTTATTTTCTCCCTGCACAACACTTAGAAAAATACGTGGCAGAAATGCAGATAATTTTTCCCTCTTGTTTTCATGCTGTTCCAGGGACAGATCACTGCAGTGCTCGGTGGCACCTCAAGGGTGGCACCGCCAAGGGTGGCGAGGTCTTTTCCCATTTAGAGGGCACGGGGGTGTTCAGGTGAAGTTGGACTCTATGATCTTGGAGGTCTTTTCCCGCCTTAATGATTCCAGGATTCCATGATAGGAGCATCCAAGGTGTCTGCCTTGCTCTGCTCCCACCAACAGCCAGACCACCCACAGCTGGAAAACCACCCAAAATCCCACTGGAGCCACCCCGGGCAGGGCACCTGTGAGAGGGCACTGAGGGCTGGGAGTGTGAGTGAGGAGGGAAGTGCTCCCAGTACCCCCAGTCTGCCCAGTGCCCTTGGCATTGCCCAGCTCAACTCCCGTGCTGTTCAGGTTGTGCTGGGAAACACCCAGGCTGGGAGTGGGATAAACTCCATATTCCGGCCCATTTCAAAGGGTCACCAGTTCAACCTTTGAATTGGTGCTGGGAGATCAAATAGTCCCTGGCTGGTGTTTCCAGAGGCTGCTCCCAGCAGGAACCCACCACAACTGAGTCCCCCGGAGCCAGGGACAGGCACTGGAGTCTCCACAGGCAGGAAAACGTCCTGGGCAGGGGGGGGACAGCTCCGGGGTGAGCCCTGGCAATCCCGAGGGAGGCAATAGCTGTCAAGGGGTGTAAAACTGCAGCATCCACTAATTCCTTCTGCTTTTCCAAAGCCACGGTGCCTGGTGCTGACAGGAGCTGCTACAGGGACCAGACCAGGCTTTAACAGACATGTGGAAGTGGCTCCTGGGCACGTGGGTTGGTGGGGGACTGGCACAAGGGGCAAATGGTTGGATTCAATGAGCTTAATGGTCTTTTGCAACCCAAATAGTCCTGTGATTTATCCTGACAGATGAGCCCTCCCATCCAGGAGGGACTGTGCAGCCCTTCCCTGATCCAGGTGTGTTTCTCCAGAGCTGGTCACCCCCAGTGCCAACACAATCATCTTGGATCACTTATGTGCCTGTGAATATTGTACGGCTGCTTAGGAATTAAAATTAATTTTGAGTTGTGTAGCACTTATCTGCACTCCTAATTTATGTTTGAACAGGAGAGGAACTATTTTCTGTCTCGAAAACCAAGCTTAATTTTTATCTTCGTTATCTTTAGAGCTTAGTGAATAATTAATTCTTTTTTGTGCGAATTTTTTGTTGGATTTGAAGCAAAATTAATTCAACCACAGCCCTGGCTTTGTTGTGGTTGATTTTGCAAGAGGCTGTGGAGGGCCCAGAGTAGCTGAGGGTCCTGCTGGGGCCACAAAGCGAGGCAGGTTTGGGGATGAAGAGCCTGTTCATCCAAGCAGAGGAGTCAGGGGAGCAGGACTGGGATGTAATTATGACACGGCATGGGAATCATGGCAGGAGTCAGGACTGAAGGCAAATAGGTCAGGAAACAGGTTGGGCACCTCACTTGGATTTGTCACCTGTTCAAGGACAGATACTTCTTTCTGATGAGATTTTTATTGCTTTGTTTCATTGCATAATTTTATTTCACTTTAATTATAGTTGAAAACCAGGTGAAAACTCTCCTGGAGCAAACGAGGATGTGGAAAGTACCAAACCTGGGAGGAACCAGGGGCTGAGCAGCCCCTGTGCTGGGGAACCCCCACCTGTGACACCACAGCAAAAAGGCCACACTGGGGGAAATAATTCCTTTTCACTGAAAAAATTGTCACAATTAAGGGTCCCTCACACCCTCATGGAAAGAGCAAGGGGGACTTTGCCCTGGCTGCTTCCAGCACAAACAGTCCTTGGATCCCCCTCAGCCCCCTGTGCACTCCTGGCACAGCCAATCCCAGTTACAACCTGATTTTTGCTGACACCTGAAGGTGTGAATTCACAGAAAATCATTCCAAACTTTCTGAAAGTGGATTTCATTGTTTTAATGGGAGGAAGAACCTGTTATCTTGGCAGCATCCCTTTGTGTGAAAAATTGATAAACTCAGTATAAATTCTCCATTTCCGTCAGCTCTGGGCTGTCAGGGACAGTGTTTGGTGGTTGTGAATGGACCCAACACCTTCACTCTCCACATTAATCCTTTCTGTATCCTGTGCTGCCCGAGTATCAATTTTCACAGAATCACTTGCTTGTTTCCAGGTGTTTTTCAGCATTTCTTGTTCTCACCAAGCCCAATTCACTTCCCTGCTGTCACCAGCACTCAGAGTCCCTGAGCCCCTGTTCCCCCTCCTGGTCCCACCTCTGCAGGGGTTTTGAGGGGCATTTGCACCTAATGAAGGGGAACTGAGGGAGCACTCAGGGAGCTTCATCTTCCACAGCCATTATTGTTGCAGGGGTTTCATTTGCACTGGCAGGAGCTGGGACCTGTTGCTGTGTGTGCAGGGAAGATGACGGCAGCCCTGCTGTGATTGGCATTTTAATCAATCAAAATTCTCTGCCCTCCTCCTGCAGAGCCCTATTTCCCTCCAACCTGGCTGTATTTATGAAGCAAAGCCTGTGTTTTGATAAGATTATTGTTTTTACACAGCTGATATATTTGCTCCTGTGAAGCAGGGGCCAAAGTGCCACCACCAGCAGTGTAATCTCCTGTGGGCTTACTGCAAGTGGTACAAGGTTTGGTGGATTTTTGATGTTTTGGAGCTTGGAGGGAAGGAGAATCCTGGATTTTCCCGCATTTAGGATGAGCTAATTCACAGCTCAGACAAATTCCAGGGAGGGGGCTCTGTTATTGGGAATTTTTCAGCAGTATTACACTGTATATTTAATTTTCAGCAGTATTACATGGTGCAGTTAATTTTCAGCAGTATCATGCTGTGTACTTGACCTCCCTGACCTTAAATAATTGCATCTTAAAACAGTCTTAAAGGAGCTAGTTAAGGGAGGGAGTACAGCTGGCCATATCTCAGCATTGATTTCCTGCCAGCTCGTAATGTGAACTCCATGGATCCCTCAC
This sequence comes from Calyptomena viridis, assembly GCA_013390005.1. NCBI lineage: Eukaryota > Metazoa > Chordata > Aves > Passeriformes > Eurylaimidae > Calyptomena > Calyptomena viridis. Next base: position 452,863 of record WEIV01030395.1, read on the forward strand.
TGAGCTCCCCCTCCCTGGGAAAGGGACAGGACAGGATGGGTAGAGTTTGTGTTTCACCTGCCCCACACATCTCGAGGCTGAGCCCCCCCAGGTGATGCTGCAGCCCCCCCTCATCCACCTGCACCCACCGAGAGCCACCCGAGGGGGCTGGGGGCTGAAATCGGGGTGTTTGAGCTCAAATCCCACTCCTGGGGCCTCTCTCCACACAAGGTGTTCACACACAATGCAGAGCTGACACCAGGAGGAGGGTTATGTGTAAACAGGAATATTTTCCAAGTTTTTCTAAGAGCTTCGGAGTCTTTTGAAACAACTTTATCTCTTAATTCAAAAGTCTGTTTGAATAACCCGAAATGAGATCGGTATGGAAGGGCTGGAAGATCATCTCCTAACAAAGAGCAGCGATTCCTTCCCATTCAACTCAATTATCCCTGGCTCAGTCTTGGGGAAAGAGCCCGATTGCTTTCCTGCCAGCTCCTGGCTGCCGAGTTAATAACATCGCACGCTGCGTGTGATGCACCAGAGCATTTTGCAATTACTGCCGGAGAATTTCCCTGGAAGGGGCTGGGAGGGTGCGGGGGCCGGGCAGTGTCACCCTGTCCTTGCTCGTCCTTTCGGGGCTCTCGGGGGTCCCGCACACGCAGACCCCGAGCTGGGGGGGCTGCGCTGGCCCCGGGCGGTGCCGGGGGGGGTTCGGGGCTGGGTGAGATGGGCATGAACCGCCTGCGCTGGTCTCGTTTGCTCCGTCACTGCCAGAGCCCCGACGGCGCCAGGAGCGGCAGAACGCGACAATCGTGCTCCCTGGCTGCGACACCGGGCCCTGCAGCTGCCGGAGCTCGGGAGGATGGGTACGGACTCTTGGCAGCCCAAGGCGAGCTGCGAGGGGCTGCGAGGGGCTGGGGCTGCCCTTTTTGGCTTTGCAGAGGGTGCATCGGTCCCGGGGCAGCACCGGAGCTGGACCCCGTGGGCGCTGAGGATGCTCCCCATGGGCACCCCCGGACAGGAGGGTGGAGAGGGGCCCGTGCCCAGCTCCCCCGGGCAGGAGACAAGGTGTGACGGCCCAAGCAGGAGCTGTGAATCACGGGGGACACGGGCAAAGGGGTCCCTCACCCCTTCTCTGGGCCCCGGACAATGCGAAGCAGTGAGAGCCAGGGGCAGTGAGTGGGCAGAGCTGTGCCCGTCCCCGGGCCTGGAGGTGATTCTCGAGGCTTGGCTGTCACCGCCGGGCTGTCCCAGCCCTCTGGCACCGCTGCCATGGCACCGCGGCTTCTCGGGAGCCCCTGACCTCGGTTCCTTTGATTCCAATACCGGGCTGTGGCCGTTCCAGCTGCACCACCCCCTTCACCAGCGTGTGCCACCCGTGCCGGGTCTCATCGGCCAGACCCACAGACCTGTCCCCTCTCAAAAGCAGGCAGGAACCAGTTTCAGCAAAAAAGGTTAAAGAAATAAACAGATAAAATAATTAAAGAAACAAACCAAACAAGGTAAGCAAACCGTTAAATGGACACAAACAGTAAATTTCCTGTTACAGGGTGGTTCCAGCCCTGCTGGACAAGGGGCAGCCCAAGCCCAGTGCCCCTCGCAGGCTCCCAGTCCCCAAGAGAAGGGACAGTGAACTGGAGAGATGTCAGGGATTCTGTCAAATCAGCTGCCAACCTGGAAATCCTGGTGGATGGAAGGTGGTTTGAAACCCATTTTTCAAGCAATACTAATTTCAGATCAACCTGTGCCTATTCCTCTCTCCTCAGGAGCGGCACAAGCAGGAGCTGGCTCGGAGGTGGTGGAAGTGTCCGTACTCCCAGTACTCCCAGTGCTCCCAGTGCTCCCGACCCCCGCCCGGGACTCCCCGGACCCGCCTAAGGGAAGGGATTGGTGTCGAGCTTTAACTTCTCGCCACAGCGAATAAACGCCGTGTACTTTTCACTGTCCCTGGTCTGTTCTGATTCCGCCCTTGTGCCTGAAACGTTCCTCTGACAAAGGCATTTTGCAAGATGGATCAGTCCTGTCTCCTGCTGTAAAACGCAGCGCGGCAGCGACAGTGATCGAGGGTGGCACAAGGGAACCCCCTCACCGTGGGGAACCCCCTCACCGTGGGAACGGGGCTCCCCGGCCGCTGCCACACCGGCAAGAACCCTCCACAGCCCCAACGCTGTAATCCCTCCTTAAGCACCCCGGTAATGAGAGGATTAACCAGGGATCCGTGTGCCGGGCGTCGAGGCTGAGCCTGAGAAATCCCGACGGGAATCCCGGTGCACTCCCACGTTTCCCTCCCATGGAGGGAATTTGCTCCTTCTCCTGCACAAAGATGCTCCTCTGGTCCCTGCTGTGCTGCAGCCCCAGGTGGGCCGAGCCCGAGTCCCTGTTAATGAACAGCCCCCTATTTTCCAGCCCTCGGTGAGTCCGTGGGGAGGTGACAGATGGGGCGGTGTGGCAGCAGCCGTGGCAGGACACTCAGCACTACAGCAGGACACTTGCAAACACGTGGAGGCTCCAAAATCCAAAGCCACAGACTGTCCTCGAATTAACCCTTCCTGTTTTTATCTATCACCCCCCAGGCACAGCCCCTGGTCCCCAGCAGGATGTCCCTGGGACACATCCCCTGCCAGTGCCCAGGGGCTCCCTCGGGGGGCCCAGGAACGGTCCCGCTCCTTCCAGCATCCCTATTCCCCCTTCCTCTATTCCAGCCCCTCCATCCCGGCCCTGCAGCGGCACATCATCCTCCCACAGCCCCTGTCTGCCTCCAGCTCTGCACGCCCAGCACAGACATTATTTTTAATGATGTGCAAATCGGGTTAGAACACAGCGATCAATCAGGGACTCAACACCTCGGTGAGAGGAGCTGGTGGCTCTTTGTCCAGGGGCAGGAGCTGAGAAGGAGGGAGGGAAGGCTGCAGCCTGGCCGGGCTCTGCCCAGGCACCAGACACGCAGGAATTGATTTGGGATTGTTTCTGTGCAGCAGGCGATCCAACAATCAGATATATTTCTCTTGCAGGTCTGAGTGCAGAGCTCTATTATTCATACTCTGGCTTTAAGTTATAGCCAATGTCGTGTCAAATGTACCAATTCCAGCAGCTTTAATGGAGTTGGCCTCTGCACCCCTCGCCAAGTGGCAGCTGATATTTTCTGCCCACGTCAGTTCTATCTACGAGGGGAAAATATCGAGTGCTCCCTGTGGCTCTTGTTCCAGCACGTGTGGAGGGGAGGTTTCCTGACTGTGGTGAGGCCACGTGTGCTGTGGGCACGTGGCCAGGCACGTGTGGCTCCTGGCACAGCCAAAGCCCAGGTGGCTGCACGCTGGGGCTGTGGGGCACCACGGTCACCTCTGGGTGACCAGCTGGGCTTTGCTCTGTTGGTGGCACTCAGGGATCTCAGGTTTCACAATCCACAGTTTGCCAACCCATGGCCAGTGCAATCTGGCACGTCTGTGCTGGTGTGACAAGAAGCAGGACTTCCCTGGGCAGCACCCACAGCAGGATGGAGGGTGCAGGGTGCAGGATGCTCACTTGGGGCCACCACTCACTCATCAACCTCTCTCAGCTGTGCCTGGAGCTGCAGTTGGTGCCACTGAAACATCTGGATGGATGAGAGAGGAAACGTTTAAATTCTGCCACTAATAAAGCCAAGGGTTCCTTGCTCTTGCTGCCTCCTCTCCCTCGTGCCCCATCCATGGGCAACCTGCAGCACCAGTGAGTGTTGTGTGCTGGGCACGGGGATGTGGGCAGGAAACACTTCCCACAGGTGGGAACACCCTCTGGAGAGGCAGTGGAGCAGGGCTGCCCTTGGGATGAGGGTGAGCTGTGCCTCTCCCTTCCTGCACAGCCCTGAGCCACTGTCTGGGGATGCTCTGGCCGAGCCCTGAGCAGCACCACGAGGGACAGAGAGGGCTCAGGGCATGTTCCCATCTTCCCTGGTGGGTGCAGGTCCTGTCCATGCTCTGATATTCTCACTGGAGCTGGGGCAGGGACCCCACAGACACTCAGTTCGTGTCCTGCTGCCACTTAGAGCTCGGCCTTTGGTCCGTAATTGGACCAAATGTTTTAAAACAAGCTTTGATCCCTCAGAAAAGGCAACTCTCCTGGCGGCCCCATTGCCATAGTGCCTGTAAACCACTGGCAATCTGCCCACCTCCTAATTTTGGTAACTAATTACCTCTCGTTATCTTGCATCAGGCCAGTGCCAGCATGTCACTAAGTGATTAATACAATGCACACAGCAACATGAAGCTGCATCCTTCATTCTCCTCCAGAGTTATCCTGTTTGCCCTCTTGTTGTTTAGCTAAATAAAATGGTGAGAAAGGCAGGAAATGCAAGGAATCAGTATCTGCTGTTGGATGAGCAGCTGGGAAGGCAAAGGGGCAATAGGGCTGAGCCAAGATCTTCCAAGGGCAGAAGAACTAGGTCTGAGGAGTTTATAATCAAGATTTAATACTCAGGAGCTTCTAAGGGGCTTGTAAATCCTCTGACCCTCTGCAGGACCAGCACAGCCCGTGACCTGCTGACACCCTGCACAAGGGTTTTTAAACCTGAAGGTCTTGACCTATAAGAAGACAATTTCCAGAAGAAGAAGGAATGTTTCTTTATTTGCTTTCCACAGGTTTTTTTCCCCATAGCTTTTCCCACGTAGCCAAGAAGGACCCACTTCCCCCATGTCCCATCACTCAGCCATCAGTTCCTGCACGTGGCTGGTCACAGGGGTGTGCACTGAGCCAGTAAATTAAATTGTGGTGGCTTCATCAATATTAATTTTGATGCTACTGAAAAGAGCCTCAACTCAAAAGAGGCACCAACCTTGCTCTCAAAGCCAAAAAGGACCAGTTTGTTACCCCTGACTTTGTCCCATTCCATCTGGGTCAGCCCATGGCAGGAGCATCACCCTCACCTTGGGAGGGCTGCTGCAGTGCTGGTGCTGGGGAACTGGGTGGGCTTGGTAGGAGAAAACACTGGGCAAGTGGTCCAGGGTGGGTGGGCACTGCTGGGGCAGGTTTGGGGTGTTCAGGACTCAGGGGGTTTGGGGCTTGGACCTTCCAAGGGCTCAGTGCCCTCCTCATCCCCTCCTTGCCCCAAAGCTCCTCCCGCCAGCAAGGGCAGGAGAGCACTTGCAATAATGAGGGATTCAGCACTGACACCTTTTAATTCCCCAAATGATTAACTTGCAGCAGATTAGAACTGAGATGGCTATTTAATTAACAGACATGTCAAGCTTGCTTATGAGTCATTAAAAAAAACCCGCCCTAATGATTGACTTGTTAATACGGAAGAAATCAATTAGATTTTTTTTCATTCCTCCTCTGAAGTTTTTGGCTCCAGCCAAAAGGATGGAGAAAGAAAGGATGCTGGGATTCAGCAGAGCTTTATTCTTTGCAGAAGAGGCTGCAGGAATGTCTTGAGGCAGGGATTTGGTTTTAGGGAGGCAGGGGCTGAGCTCTGTCCCACTGGGCTGGTTGTGGTGTAAAGCTGCCCTGTCCCCCTCAATCCCCCCATTCCCTCCTCCAGGGCCAAGTCCCAGCTGGGGCTGATTCTGGTGCTCCTGGGGCAGGAGGGTTGTTGCTGGCAGTGGATGGCAGCTGGGTTAGAAATCCCAAAGGTGCTGAGTTAATGATGCATCCAGGGAAAACACACAGTGTGGCTTGGGCAGGAAAGGCTGGATTTGAGCAGGAATTGTCAGCTCAGGGAACGGCTGGTGAAGTTCAGGAGCAGAGAGGAATTGGCAGGATTTGGGAGCTGCAGCCCTGAGCTCAGTGGGCTGGGGAGGTGAAGGATCTTTGTGCACCGTGTTGGTGTCAGGGCACAGGGAGCTCGGCCCTCCTGCTCTCTGGGGAAAACCCATGAGGGGTTAAATGCCTTTACACACAATTATGAATTGCTGTCTTCGGAGTCTGACTTAATGCACAGAAGCTCTGATTGCTCAAGTTGTAGATTGCCTCTTGACATTAATTACTATGTAAATCCTGCAAATTAACATTGTCAGGTGATGAGTGGCAAGTCTCACTCACAGCCCCTCTCCCAGGAACGCCGCGGTTGCAGAAGTTGCCATAGAGATTTTTCCCTCTGGGAAAAAAATTATAATAAGAGAAAGCCCAAACAAACCAGCACATCCTTGTGCTCCCCCCAGGCACTGGTGCTCTCCCTGCTGATCCTGGGGCTGTGGTTGGACCCCATTGGAGCAGGAGCTGAAGTGGCATTTTGACCTGTTAGAGGGTTTAATGTTTTTCAAGTGTTTGTCTGGCTCCACTTAGTGCTTCATGTCCAAAACTCGCCTGAATGACCATGATGGGGAGATGATCCCTCCTCCCCACAGGAGCTGCCAGGCTCCTGCTCCTTTGGCTTTGGTCACTCTGTGCCCACCTCGTGCCACTGGGCTCAGTCCTGGTGGGTGATGAGGTGCTTTTGAGGGAGCAGAGCTGCAGCTTCCCCTCTGGGTCTGCTTGAGGAGGAGATTTGATGTTGTTATCTCAGCCTCTGAAGCCAAACAGTGAAAAGAAAAGGAAAAACTCCCTCGTTTTTCACTTGAGATTAAAGATGCATGAGCAGAATCGAGCAGGGCTGCTCACCACAGAGTCAGGGGCTTTGAAGGTGAGCTGAAAGCTCACTCCATAAATTGATAAACTGCCTCAGATCTCTGGTCAGGAGAGCACAGGCAGCCAGCTTCAAACCTTGCTGCATCTGGGGGTGCTTTGGACTGGCCCCCCAGCCCTGTGCCCTGGCCAGTGCCCCAAAATGCTGCTGGGGCTGGGCCCTCTCTGGTTCAAGACATCTCTGCCAGGGCCCTGCTGTGCCCTCCCACAGGTCACCCAGCTCTTGGAGACTGACATGGGGGTCTCCCAGGAGCCCCCATACCTCCCCAAATACCTCTCCCAGCCCCGAGGCCCGGGATCAGCCCCTGCTCCCCAGGGACAGAGGATGAAGCTGGGTGGGTTCCACAACACCCATCACTCCCGTGTCCCCCAAGGGAATTTGCACAACAGCAGTTGTTTATTGCCTTTGAAAGGCAAGAATATGTTTCTCATCCATGTCATACTTCTAAAAATACCAGTCGTGTTGCCCCGACTCTGCTCTCGTGCGCTAATGACAGCTGAGGAGCGACGTCTGTATCATAATGGATGAGAAACAAGTGCCCCGGAGAAGGCTGATTATTTTACTGGCAAGCTACATTAAAAAATGCCTTGTGACACAAAGTGACATTAATGCCAGCGAGCGGCAGCTCGGCGCCTCGGGGGAGCCCCGCTCCTGCCACCCCGATTAAATTAGCGCGTGTCCTCCCCGCATCCATCAATATTCATGGAGGGAGCGCTGCGGGGCCGGGGCTGCGCTGCCTGACGGCCGGGGGGGATGGAGCAGCCTCAGGCACGGGCTGCGGGGGCAGATCGGGGGGTGGTCGCACCCCAGAGCATCCCCCCGCCGGGGCCGCCCCCGGGGGATGCTCCACAGGGAACTGCCGCTCGGTCCGCGGGGTCTTCCCTCAAACCGAGATAATCCGCAGGGTGGGATGAAAACACGCCAAACCCCAGGGGTTTCACTCCGTGTTTCTCGCTTCCAGAAGCCCCAGCCCGTGGGAATTCACTGGGTGTCCCGGCTGGAATGTCCCCGCCTGGAGCTGGAGCCGCCGCCTCCCCCGCAGACAGAGCTGCTGCCCGCGGCTCCCGCCTCCTTCACACGGGAATTACGCTCCGCCGGCATCTGCAAAATTCATGGCTGTAAATTTCTCCCCGCGAAGAAGGTGCTGTAACTCATGAGGAATCGAATGCCAAAATGCCACTGAGGAAAGGCCGGAAAGAGCTTTAATTGCCCCAGTGAATCAGTGTCATCCCAAATTTCCAAGACATCCCCACCTGCTGCACACCAGCCTCGCTGGCAGCCCAGGCTGGGGATGCATTTCCAAACGGGTTCCTAAAGTGGAAGCACAGTCCCAATCCTGTGTGGGGCAGCCCTGGCTCACCAGTTTGCCCCCATAACTTCTCCTGGACCCAAGAGCAGCATCTCCTTGTATCCATGATGGATAACACGGGATAAACAAGTCCCAGGGAGCCACAGATACACCTCTGGCTTTATCAGCTGCAGGGAGTGCTGCTAATGCGGGATAATTATCTCATCTAAAGCTACTCTCTGACACTTTAAAGCCATGTTTTGGGTGGCCCCTGCTCCATCCTCAGTCTGGATCCAACACGGCAGCCGGCACTGGCAGGTGCTGGCACTGCTCCTGTTGCCTCACCTGCAGCGTGGGGTCCTGTGGGCTCCCAGAGCCCAGCGGTCAGTGTAGTTAACAACCTTTTTAAGAATTAACTCCCTGGGAACTTGTTATTCCAGGATTCCAGCAGTTAAGGGCTTGTTAATATTTATGAAGTAATTAATAGATGCACCTCTGTTCTTTGATAACTCATGTAAAGTTGTGCTGGGGAAGGTGGTACCGGGCTCTCTGCTCAGAGCAGCTCAGAGCAGGAAGGGCCTTTAATTATGTATTAAACACACATAGATTTATTACACAAAGTTATGAAAAAATAAAACCATTTAATTTAAGAAATAACAAGGCAAGTTCTGCTGCCTGGAGAGCCCGTGTTAATGAGCCAGCCAGATGTTCTTCCATGGAAGGTGGGCCTGGCCCTGTTGTGGTAAGGTCTTTCTTTTGGGGGAAGATTTAGTGCTCACCAGGGTGGGTGTCAGGAAGGGCAGGCAGGGCCCCTCCAGCCCAGCTGTGCACACACACACACACACACACACACAAAGCTTTCCTGGGAGCTTTCCCACTGCCAGCTTGTCCCCATGGGCACAAGATGCTCCTTTGCTCCAGGGACCCCTGTGCAGCCCCCCCAACGTGGGCTGGGGGTCTCTGGAGCAGGGCTGGAGGCAGCAAATGCACAGACTCCTGCCCAAACAATGATCTATATTTTCAATTTTCCAAAAGATTATGTTTTCATCTTAAAAGATGTTGTCTCCTGCTTTTTGACCTGAATAGAGTGAAAGATAATAGAACCCAGATGAAATATATATCTACATTAATCTTACACAGGGAGAGCTTCCAGGTGCTGTGGCAGGAGCAGATCCAGTTGCAATCAGATGCTCATCTGGTTCTGAGCAATTCCCACTCTGATTTAACGGGATTAAGCCCTGCTGTGGGATGCAGCTGGTCCCGGTGTGGGGGCACATCTGCCCCCAACGGGGTGATGGAAGAGCTCAAGGTGCATTTTCCCCAAGACACGGCCTGGGGTGGGGACGTGTGTGACCCTTCCACGTCCTGCTGTCCCAAGGTGATACTGGGGGTATGATGGAACATCTGCTCCAGGCAGGGGCCCACAGATGCTGCTGGGGGTGGTGCTGTGCTGATCAGGATGATGCTGTGTTGATCAGAATGATGCTGTGCCCAGCAGGATGATGCTGTGCTGATCAGAATGATGCTGTGCTGATTAGAATGATGCTGTGCTGATCAGGATGATGCTGTGCTGATGAAAATGATGCTGTGCCAGGCGGGATGATGCTGTGCCCAGCAGGATGGTGCTGTGCTGAGCACTTCTGCCACCTCAGCACTTGGACAGGCACTTTCGCAGTGGATTTTGGCAGCTACCGGGAGCTCGCGGGGGCTGCCCCGGCTGGGTTGGCTGAGCTGCCACCTCGATGCAGCGGAGGTGATTCGCTTTCTTTGTATTTCCTCAGGTTCCTCCTGCAATTTGCATTTCAAAGCCTCCCCATGTCCCCGGACGGGTCTCTTGCAGCCGCTCCTGTCCCGTCCTGTCCCGCTGTGGCACCAGGTCGGGTACAGGGCACGTCACAGCCCAGATCCCAGAGCCGGGCACAGCGGGGGCTGCGGCTGCACGGGAGAGGGCTGGGAGAAGGAGAGGGAGAAATTGGATTCAGAGGCAGCAAATGCAGCTCCCCAGAATGGATGTACATTTTCATTATACGCTGAGTAATTGGTGGTAATACAAGAGATATGGGCAGTATCATTATAGACCAGGCTGTGCTGGAGATGGATTATCATCATCTGTCATTATCTGGGCTTCCTTGTGGCTGCTAAAATTGTAGAACATGATTTTAATAACCCTGGAAGGCAAGAATCATTTTTCTTTTGTCACTTAACAACTTGGCCTCATTCACTGATACCTTTAAATAAGAAGGGGGGGATTAATTTCTAGTGGGATAAATGCAGACCTGGTTGTTTCCTCCTCTCTTCATTTGCAAAGGGGCCCGGGCGAGGCCTGACAGCTTTCAAGGAAATTGCGGATAATGGGGACGGGATGACAGCAGGAGCGGGGGCACAGGGGCACCTGGAGGCGGGAGATGATGATGTGGTGCAAGCCCTGGGGCCCTTTCTCTGTGCCCGCCGGCAGAGCACTGACAGCGCTGGCAACCACAGCCCGAGCCTCGGGCGGTTTTGGCCGGGAGATCTGGGCAGTATCGGGGCTGGTGGGGGGGTCTGGGCACCCCCAGCCCTCAGTCCCCTCTGACAGGGCACGGGCACAGCCCTGGAGCCGGGGGAGCTGCATTACTCCCGCCCCCCCTGGACACTGTGGGGGCTCGTTTGAGTGTTTCATTTGTTGTTCCTGTTGGCCACGGAAAAAAAGCCAGCAGCAGGAGAGGGACAAATCAAATTACAAGGCAGCTAATGAAAATAATGGGGAATAAAGCACTTTTGGAGGCTGCTTGGTTGGGTTCCTATTTCCGTGTGTCACTGGGTCTAAGCGGGGATGTTTAGAGCCTCACGAAGCAGACATTTCATTGCCTCTGTGATTAGCTCAATTGACCGTGCATTTCTTGCTCTCACAGACCCAAAAGAGTGGCAGAGGAGAGGTGCCAGCTCCGAGCTGGGCTCCCACCCCACGGCTCAAGCACTGGCAGTGTGTCCCGGGGTGACACAGACTGGGGAGTGAGGGGGGTCCCCCTGCAGAGCACAGCCAAGATTTGGGGAGCAGGAGCAAGGGGAGATCATTTGGGAGGACTTTGTCCCTTTTCCATGCAATGCTCCAGCCACAAGCACCTGCCTGGGCTGGCAGCCCCCGCCTGTGACTATTGACTCTGAGTAAATAATTCCCAGGTATCCTTTTCTCCCAATAAAAGGTGATTTTTTCTATTATTGTCAGGGGTGTTTATTAGAGCAGAAAAATAACAGTGCTGTGCTTGCAGCCTGACTGCCGGGAAGTGTCGGGAATGGCCACGCAGCCCTGGCAGCTGGGATCAGACTCAGAGGTGCTGCCTGGCACTGCGGGCACGGGGGGCGAGGGATTGGGGTCTGGGGGCAAAAAAATAAACCCTTTCCAGGTGGTTTGATGTGGGGAGGCATGGAAGGGAGATTTCAGCAATGGCAGAGGGAGAAGATGCTCCACAGGTCTGAGCTCTGCAGTGTCTCAGCAGAAAAGAGTGGGAATTTCCAGGAACATCAGGGGACGAGGTGCTGGCACAGGGCTCGGCCATCAGACATGGTGGGGGGGATTCCTCTGTCACAGACGACAGAGACAGGGATTTAGGGAAGGCAAGCTGTAGGTGATCCCATGGAAGGTCTCTCCCTCTCACTCACCCACCCATTGGATGGCTCTGCCAAGCCAGAGCTGAGGCCCCTTGGCATCCCTTTGGTGTCTGGTGGATTAGGAATGAATAATGGCAGCACATCTCACCCTCCTCCCCCTCCCCGTGCCCAGCAGGGCCTCCTCAGATCTGCCACGCAGAAATTAATCCTCCTGCCTCATTAATTGCAGGAATATGTCGGGAGCTGTTCAAGGTCAGCCCCTCAGCCCCTGCCATCGATCCTCTCCAATTTGCAGCTGCCTCACTGAGGAGGAGCTGCTGGTGGCACACGGTGGGGACAAGAACGAGGGGCATCCCTGGTGTTTGGGTGACCAGAGCCTGGGGACACAGGAGGGTCCTGGATGGGCTCCAGTCCCCGGAGCAGCTCCACACTGGGCTCCATGTCCCCCCTCACCCTGTACTGCTGTCCTGAGTCCCCCCTGACCACCTCTGCCCACCCGTGGGGCTGCTTGGTGGGGAGCCCTGCACTCCCTCCCCACTGCTGACAGCTGAGCACAGGGGTCTGTTTGAATTAATCATGTTGGACACCAATTAACCAGCTCTCCTCACCCATTGGAGACTGCAGCAGCTTTTGCACTTAGATTTTGCATCTTACATGACTGGCAGTATTTTATTTTTTTAAGGAATGAAAAGAAGAAAAGGAAAATCCCTTGTGGAGGAGTGGTTCTTGCTGCCAGCAGAGCTGATCCATGCCAGAAATGTACTTTATTCTGCTTAATAGCAATGATCCACCCAGCAGGGATGGAGTCAGAGGTGCTGGGAACATGGAAGCAACTGAGAGCCCCTGGCACTGAACGTGGTGTTGCTGCCTGTGGATTGCGACCAGAGCTGTCCCTGAGGTCTGGCCACATCCATGGGCGGCTGCTCATTGCCATTGGTCTCCATCCCACGCTCTGCAACCCAGGAAAAGCCCCATGGCTGCTTCCCCTTTCCACCTTCCCCCTCTCCTGATGGCCCTGGGCTCGGGAGGCTCTTGTGCCATGGGCTGGGAGCCCACTGCCTCGACACCCACCCCAAAACCTGCCTCTTGAGCACCCTCCAGCCCTCCAAACCTGCTGTCCCATTCCATGGCCCATGTCACCACCTGCCTCTACTTGGCCACAGCCTCACTGTGGGACCCTCTGTCACCCATTCAGCTCTGCCACCCCGGCAGTCCCTCCCCGTGCACCCTCCTGCCCCAGCCCCTCTGCTGGGCTGGCTGGGACCCCCAGCTCTGGCTGCAGGTGCTCTGGAGAGATGGCACCCTGTTCCCTGCCTCGTCCCCTGGCCCATTCCAGGGCTTGTGAGGGTGACTCAGAGCCGAAGGGGAACCGAGAGCACTGTCACGGAGGCGCGTCTGCTCCATCCCTGTTCTCAGGGAGTTCCCCGGCAGATCGGCAGGCTCGGAGTCTCCCGGGACAAGTCCTTTCCCTGCGGAGCACGGCCGAGGAGAGCCCGGGGGCAGGCGGGGACGGGGCTGGGATGTCCCCTCCACACACTGGACATGGGATCCCACTGCACGGACCCCGTGCCGAGGCCCCATCGCTGGCACACACTCGTCGGTGCCCGGCTGGGTGTTTGCAGCACTACACCCTCGGTTCCCACGGAGATGCCCACGTCACCATGGCTACCCAGGGATATTCCCGCTCGCCTGGTAAACAACCTGCACGGCACAGCTTCCGTCCCGAAACGCTGGGGTTGCTACACCCCAGGGAAGTGTTGCGAGGGCAGCTCTCCCAGCCTGGGCTGGCAGTGGGCATCAGGCTGTGCCCCAGCCCGGGGTGCTGTGCCCCCACCTCACCCCTTCAGGAGCCCGGCCTGCTCCGGGCAGGGCAGATGTGGGGGAAAACACCTTTGCTTGGACTGTCAGGGCTGTGAGGTTGGTGGTCACAGCTCCTGGCCGTCCCCCTCCAGCCAGCAGCCAGTTCAGCAGGAGGCGATGCCAGATCTCCCCAGGCTGGTCTGCCACCACCTCAGGACACTCTGCTTGCAGGGGGCTGCACTGACCCCCAGTTTTTGGCAGTGTGGGGCTGCGTGAGAACTGTAACGTGTTGTGGAGGTGAAACAGAGCCCCAGAGTAAACAGCTATTTGCACAACAGCCACTGTGGTTGCGAAGGCTGTGAGTGTGTGGCAGGTTGGGCAACCCCCCTGTTTACCCCCCATGCCAGCCCCATGCCACCACATGTGGGGTCCCCCCCCAGGGCTGTGCTCCAGCCTGGCGTGGATGGGCACATGTGAACCCATGACAGCAGTGAACCCATAGGGGATCTGAGCACAGCCCCGGGCAGGGAGCTGCTGGAATAACCTGTATTAATGGTCGGCACTGGGAGGTACTGGTGAGAAGGTCGCATCATGGATTGCCCTTGGGCACCTCATGGCTCTCCTCACTCTGGGGCAAGCTGGGCCACGTGGATGTGGACACGTACTGGGGGATGTGAGCTGCATCCAGGCAGCACCACATCACACTGACAGCCATGGCTGGGTTTGCCTCCTGCTTCTTGAGTCCCATGTCCCCCATCCATGTCCCCCTGGCACATTCCCCAGCCCATGTTCCTCCACCATGTCCTCCAGCCCAGTCCAGTGGCCCCAGGGCAGTCGCAGTGAGGAGCTGGTGCCGGGTCCCAGCCCTGGCACAGGCAGGGTGGAGGCCGGGGCTGCTCGGGATCTCTGTGTGCCCTGGGCTTTCCTGCCTGTGGCGAGCGAGGGGGTCGCAGCCTTCAGGGAAGTGTTTTGCAATCACCTTCAGAGCGTCACAGCAATTAACGGCCCTGGTTTTGAGGAACTAACGGGGAAAGCAGCGTGTTAACAAACAGGCTGAGCACGGCCAGCCGCCGGCAGCCGGAGCCCAGAGCTCGGAGCGGGCGGTGAGCGGCGACCGGACACCCCGTGCACGGAGGAGAGGCAGGGATGGAGACCAGGTAGGGATGGAGGTGAGGTAGGGATGGGTATGTGGTGCTCAGGTCTCACAGCACCTTGTCTGTGGCTGCTCTGCCCTGTCCCTGCCTGGGACAGCTACACGTGCTGGGTCCTCGGGGACGGCTGCTGTCCCATTTCCCGCACTCGAGTTCCCCGTCTCCCTCTGGATGTTGGCTCAGGGAGGTGAGGAGCTGTGGGCACCCGGAGCTGGGTGCAGCGTGGGAAGCCCCCCCTCCAAGGACATGGTTGGGACCCGGCCGGGGCGGAGGATGAGCCGGCGGCCGGGCAGGGACAGAGGTAGCCGCCTGTCCAAGGGCCATTCCCAGCAGCAGGCAGGGAGTGCAGCTGGAGAGGGCAGCCGTGGGAGCGCGGGCAGGACCCCGCAGCTCTGGCCAGCTCCGCTGTGCTGCCGTCGGTCAATCGCTTCCCTCTCCCAGTTTATCGCGCTCACCCGCCCCCAAACCGCAAATCTCTGCCCGGCAGCGGCTGGAGATGGAGGAGATAAAATCAGCCCGTGCCTGCGGCAGCGCACCGGGTGCTGTGCCCGGGACGGGCTGCGGGGCCGGGACGGTGCTGCCCATGCGGAGGGACCCCTGTCCCGGCGCCTCCGCTGCGCTTCCCCCGCCTGCGGCAGCGCGGGCGGCCGAGCCGGGGGCGGAGGGGTCGGAAGGGCTGCGGGAGAGGCCGGCGCTGACAGCAGAAGGACATTCTGCTCCGGGGAGTGTCGGTGACGATGGAACCTGGCTCCTCCAGCCCGCCTCGACCCCAGCCCTTGCCGACCCCCGGGACGAGCTGCTCTCTCCGTTCCAGGTGATGCCAAAGCCACGGAGGAGATCATGGCCAGGCGCGGTGCTGGGACACCCTTCCTGCTCCAGCTCTCCCTGCTCCTGCTCCTCCGCCCGGGCGGTGAGTGGGGTCCATCCTGTCCTGTCCTGTCCCACAGCGTGTGCCCCGTGCCACCCCCAGCACCCCGTCCCCATCCTGCGGCCACGGGACGGGCAGGAACGGCAGTGGCACAGCCAGCGCGGGCAGGATGGGGCCTGGGATGTGCTGGAGGCTTGCCCAACGCCCGGCTCTTCCTCTCCGGGGCTGGGGGGCCCACCTAAGGGAAGAGACTCGTCCCTCTGTCCCGCCTGGGTGCCGGGGAGCTGAGATGGCTTTGTCATAGCCGTGCCCAGGATGTGACATGCTTTTCCTGCCTGCAGGGACACTGGGCTGTGCCTCGGTGGCTGTGGGCTCACCCGTTGTGCTCCTGGGCTCAGCTGTCACAGCATCCTGCACCATCCGGAGCAACCTCTGCCATGGCTTGGAGCAGGGGAAGGTCCAGATCAGCTGGATGCTGGACAACAAGCCTGTGGCTGGGAGCCAGCGCCAGGGTCCAGGGGACACAGAGGTGTCCAACCTCACCCTGCCCCACTTCAACCACACGCAGGCCAGGCTGTGGTGCTGTGTGGAGTGGAACGGGACCAAGCAGCGTGTGGGCATGGCCGAGATCAGGGCAGGCTGTAAGTGCTGCCACCACGGGTCACCCTCCTCCCCACTCGGGATGGGCACTCGCTCAGGCTCTGCCCTGACCGCTCTCCCCCAGACCCTCCTGCGAAGCCCCTCAACCTCAGCTGTGTCCTGAACCTCGGCGACTACGGGCTCACGTGCCAGTGGGAGCCGGGAGCCAACAGCCACCTGCCCACCAGCGTCGCACTGAAGTGCTCCGGGTAAGCCTCGGGGCCGTGGGCCCTCTGCCAAACCCACCGCAAGCCTCATCCTCTGCCGGAGGGACCCCGAGCCCACTCCTCTGGCTGCCACAGGAGCAGAGCCCAGGCGGTGACAGGCTGCACCCCACAAGGCGGGCACAGCCGCTGCACGGTGCCGCGCCGGCTGCTCCAGCTGTACCGGGACATGGAGATCTGGGTGTCCGTCACCAACGCCCTGGGCACGGCCGAGTCGGAGCATCTCTGCATCGACCCCATGGACGTCGGTGAGTGACGGCACAGAGGTCGGGGGCCAGGGAAGCTCATCAGTGCTGACAGGGGTGCCATTAAAGTGCCATTAAAGCGCGTCGGGCTCTTAGGTCACGTTTTACGGGCGGGTTCCGTGATGAATGTCCTGCCAGGATGAATCGGTGCCAGAGCTGTTACACGAGCAGCGCGTGCGGCGGGTTATGAGCTGCCAGTTGACCTGCTGCACTCCACAGCTCCTCAGCAATTGATTACCCATTTATTCAGGAGGTCTATTAATAATGGATCCAGTGGCTATAAACTATTTATAAAAGGAGCCTTCCCAGATGGAGCGACTTACCCTTCCTGATCTGGGCCCAGGGAAGGGCTGCCCAGGTACCAGCTGAGCCCACTCATGGCTGTGCCTCACTCTCATTCCTGGGCAAACTCAAATGTGGGATGTTCCAGACACCAGGCCCCACATATCTGTTTTTCTTGCATAGGCATTAATGCAAAGCAGTGCCATGCCGTGCTCCCAAGCATCACCCCATCCCAGGCAGGGGCACACACTGGATCTCATCCTCCTCCATGAGCCACTCTCCTAAATATTTAGGGGTGGTTTCTCTCCATTTCTTGGCATTAACAATTGGCATATGTGAGGCTGTGGCCCTGGGCACTGCCCACAACAGCACCTCTCCAGCTCTCTCCTGCTCTTACCCCAGCCAAGCTGGACCCCCCGACCCTGCAGAGCATCCAGTCCATCCCCTTCCAGACCGACTGCATAGCCCTGGCCTGGGAGGTGGCGCAAGGCACGGAGCACATGGAGCTGCAGTGTGAGCTGCGCTACCAGACACCCGCGGATCCTGCCTGGGGCCTGGTAAGGGCTGCTGGGGTGGTGGGACCAGGCAGGATCCAGGACCCTCCCTCTGCTCTGAGCAGTGGCAGCGGCAGAGTGGCCGTGTGGGAGAGGGACAGAAAGATGCCCCCTCGCACTCACACCAGGGCCAGGCCCTGCTCAAGGCCGGAGCCAGCACAGCCCTCGTTCTGGCTGCCACCAGGTCACCGGCATCATCGGCCGGGCCGGCACCGCGCAGCCCTGTGGCTTCCTCTTCGGCACAACGTACCACTTCCAGATGCGGTGCCGGCGGAGCTCGGCAATGGCCTTCTGGAGTGAGTGGAGCCAGGGCAGGAACTACACAACCCACGAGAAAGGTGGGTGTGGAGTCACCCAGTGGTCCCCTCTGACAGCACCGGGGGCACGGCCACACTGGCACCTCTGAGCTCCTCCTGCCCTCCTCCCATTGCAGCCCCCACAGGGAAGCTGGACACGTGGTGGGGGGCTCGGCCGGCCGGGGCAGGGGGGCGGCTGGAGGTGCAGCTGCGCTGGAAGGTGAGCAGGGATGGGGTGGGGGTGTGGGATCTGCGGGACATTGCGCTGGGAACTGAGATCCCCACGAGGACCAACATCCCACCCCTCCTGCCTGCACCCAGGCCCCAGGGTGGCGCGAGGCCAACGGGAGAGTGCTGGGGTACCGTGTCACTCTGAGCCCCAGGAGGAGGGGCAGGGACCCCCCCACTGTCTGCAACACCACCCACACCCATTGCAACTTCTCGGCACCCACGGGGACCAGGAGGGTCTATCTCTCAGCCTACAATGCTGCCGGTGAGTCGGCAGCGACCGAGGTCGTCCTGCTGGAGAGGAAAGGTAAGGGCAGGGCCCAAAACCTCCGTGTGCCCCTCGGGGCTTTGCTCCCCCCAAACAGGCTGCCGTGGGTTGCACAGCCGGGGCGAGGAGCAGGGCACACTAGGGGTGATGCAGGATGCTGCCCTCTCCCGTCATCCCAGCTGCTTGTCCCATGCAGGTCAGCCCCTGGCTGAGCTCTGGGCCGTGCCCGGGGGCGAGCGCAGCCTCTGGGTGCACTGGGAGGCACCACCGACCCCGGTAGCCGCCTATGTCCTGGAGTGGCAGCGGGTGACATCGGTGACATCAGAGCCTGGACACTGCAGCACCTGCTGGCAGATGGAGCATGACGGGACGGCCACCGCAGCCCTCATCCAGGGTAAGTGGGGGCTGCAGAGGGGTCCCTGCCCTCCCCATCTGCTGTCCCAGGGAGCTGGCACCTGTCCTGACTCCTGACCAAACCCTGCCCCGAGCCACTCCACACCCTCCCTTACTTCTTCTGGATCCACTCCAGGGCAGGTGGGCTGGTGCTGGGGGCAGGGGCAGCACAGCCGGGGGGTCTCAGCAGTCAGTGTCCCAAACACCCCCCTCTGCTCTCCATTGCAGATGGCATCGAGCCTTTCCAGCGGTACAACATCTCACTGTACCCCCTCTATAAGGACGTTGTTGGGGTGCCCATCCACACCACAGCCTACTCCCAGCAGAAGGGTATGTGTGCCCCCAGCAGCTGCCCCCAGGGCACCACCAAGCCTTTGCCCCTCTGAAAGGAGGGACAGCCTCTCCTCCTCATACCCTCAACTCAGGAGCTGAAAAGCTCAGCCTGCAGGGCTGGACTTGGCTGGTCTCTGAGGGTGCTCTCAGCTGCCCCATGGCATGAGCAGGGCCTGACGCCCACAGCTCAGGAGTTGGACCCTCACCAGTTCCCACCCGAGGCAGTGGCTCTGCTCAGTGCCCGGTCCCTTGTCCTGCTCCTTTTCAGCACCATCCCACGCCCCAAAGCTCCACCTGAAGAGCATCAGCAAGTCAGAAGCTGAGCTGTGCTGGGAGTCAATGCCAGTGGAGATGCAGAATGGCTTCATCACCAGCTACACCATTTTCTGGGCCAGTAACATCGCTGATGTGGCCAGTGAGTTCTGCCTACAGCACCACTGACCCTGCCCCCTGTCCCACCTCTACATGTTGGGTGGGGACATCAGCAGACCCTGTGTCCTCCTCAGAGAGGGTTAGGGGGGTCTGTAGGTCCCTCACAAGACCCCAGCCAGCAAAGACGTGAGGGGCTGCACAAGTGAGAAGATTCGGCCACACCAACAGCCCCGTGTGTCCGCAGGTGCCACCGTGAATCCCTCCCTCAGCTCCTTTGTCATCCGGGGGCTGAAGCCGTTGACCCTGTACAAGGTGCACATCATGGCATCCACAGCTGCCGGCAGCACCAACGGCACCAGCCTGACCCTGGTGACCACAGTGCTCGGTGAGGGGGCAGCCACCCGGGGGTGGGGTGGGAGGGAGCCCCCAGCCCCTGGTCCTGCCCTGGCCACATGGCACAGTGCAGCCTACACAGCCCCCCGCAGTTCCTGTGACCCTCTCCCGTTTCCCAGATGACACTGAGATCCAGTTCATGTTCCTGCCCCTGGGGCTGGCCTTTGTGCTGCTCATACTGCTGCTCATCTGCTTCCAGAAGAATGAGCGGTGAGTACCGAGAACCCTGTCCCGGGCTGTGCCGGGGGTGGCTGCGGTAGGACAAGGTGGTCCCAGGGAGCGCTGTTATCCCGCCGTGAGCGGGATGCCGTTCCAGCCTCCCTTGCCGAGCACCCTCGTCCCCTGGTCCCCAGGATGAAGGAGCAGCTCTGGCCCAGTGTCCCCGACCCGGCCAACAGCAGCCTGGGCAAGTGGGTGCCGGCAGCGCTGTCGCAGGTGAGCCCGGAGCGGCCGCTCCCCCCCGAGCCATGGCCCCGGTGAGGGGCACCGGGCGCGGGTGGCACCGCTGTGACCTCCCGCTGTCCCCAGGAGCCGCTCCTGGTCCCCGCCGCCAGGG
>WEIV01030395.1:492039-509516 GCA_013390005.1 Calyptomena viridis
CATCCTTTGATTGTTTCTCTGTGGTGTTCGGGCACGTCATCGTGTTCCTTAAAAGCAGAGTTCAGCTGGGTTTTATCCTCAGGATGTTACGGAATCGTGTCCCTTGGAACAGTCAGGGGAAAGCTGGTAGGCACCGAGCTGTGCTGTGATTCAGCACAGGAAGGACATGGACCTGTGGGAGAGAGTCCAGAGCAGGCACCAAGTTGGTCAGAGGGCTGGAACAGCTCTGCTGGGAGGAAAGGCTGGAGAACTGGGATTGTTCATCCTGGAAAAGAGAAGGCTCCAGGGTGACCTAATTGTGACCTTCCAGGACCTGAAGGCAGATACAGGAAAGATGGAGAGAGACTGTTTACAAGGGGTGGAGTGACAGGATGAGGGGGAATGGCTTCTCACTGCCAGAGGGCAGGGTTAGATGGGATATTGGGAAGAAATCCTTCCCTGGGAGGGTGATGAGGCCCTGGCACAGGTTGCCCAGGGAAGCTGTGGCTGCCCCATCCCTGGAAGTGTCCAAGGCCAGGTTGGACAGGGCTTGGAGCAGCCCGGGATAGTGGAAGGTGTCCCTGCCCATGGCAGGGGGTAAAACAGGATGAGCTTTAAGGTCCCTTCCAACCCAAACCACTCTGGGATTAGGGCAGCCCTGGGAATGGTGCCTGAGCTGCCCCTGTGCTCAGGGGTGTTATCAGTGCAGAGTCTCAGGGTGCTCTAGGCAGGTACAGCCTGGGAGCTCCAGCTGGAAGCTCTTGCTGGACACAGGAAGCTCTGTGTGCCCATGGGCATTTTCTGTGTGAAACAGCCTTTTTTGGTGAACATGCAGTGCCTGTCAGTGTGTTGTCACACTGCAAACCCCAGGAACGTTGGACTGGCTCTTTGTGCAGGGAATTCAATCCATTTCTCTCCAGTCAGGGCCAGGTGAGTCACTGCTGGGAGAAACTGGAGCCACTCCTCGCTGGGAGGTGTCAGCACATGTGCAGGTCACACTGCTCTGTGCCCAGAGGTCCTGCTGCAGGGGGGCTGTGGCATATCCAGAGTGACATAAGCAATAAATGAGAAATAAACCCTCGTCTTACACCACACCCCTCACCTGGTGGGGCCTGGAAGGTGAGCACAGACCTCGGGAGCAGCTCACAGCTGGGGACTCGTGTGCTGGGGCAGCCACACAGCCCCAGGTGCTGCAGCTGCACTTACTTGCAGGCTCCTGCTGGGAGGACGTTGGGCTGGAACAGGGATTTTTCCTGGTGGATGTGGCCTGTGCTTCAGCACGAAAGGGTTAAGCTGAGGTTGGTGTTTATGTAACCAAAGAGGGAACTCCCAGAGATGAGTCCTTGGCTATCTCATGTGTTGATGCATCAGAAGGGCTTGAAGAAAGCCCAGTGTTGCTTGGCTGTAATTCCGGACTGGAACCCTGTGCTTCAGAGTTTCCCCGGCTGCCTGCGGGGGGCCAGCGTGGAATTTGCTTTCCCTGGTGTGTGACTTGGACTGTGGAAGCCTTTTTTGTCCCTGAGGAGCTGGGCTGTGGCCACAGCTGGCTGTGGGTGGAGGTAAGGTGTGCTGGGCTCCTGTACTCCCTGGCTCCCGTTCCTGGGGTTCAGCTGCTCGGCAGGTGGGTGAGGGAGGAGGCTCTGGGGGGTCAGCAGGGGCTGTGGAGCTGCTCCTGTCTCCCAGCTCAGTCCCTGCTTTCCCGGGTGCCTTCCAGTGGCACAGGGGTGCTCCAGCCCCTCCTGCTGCACCAGTGCCCCGGGATATTTCCTTCTCCTCTGGGCAGAGAAACTCTGTGCGTGTTTTTGAGCGAAGTTGTCGCTTAGGGAAGAGCTTGAATGAGTGTCCGTGTGGTTCCAAGAACCCTGTGAGTCAGGGCTCCCTTTCAGGAGCAGCTTCCCTTCCCGGAAGGGCAGCGGAACACGGGCTGCACTGACTCATCCAATGGCCTTTTTATAAATATATATATATATTTATATATTGTCATTTCTCTTAGAGAGCGGTTCGGCTTCCAGAGCCTTTGGTAACATTAACGTTCCTGCACAGGGAATATCCCCCAGTGCAGAGGGAGGGGGGCACAGCCCTCCCCACATGTCTGTGTGGGACAATGAGTGAGGAGCCAGGGAAGGGCTGAGGCTTCCCTTGTGCATTCCACGTTATCTTTGGGGATGGAATTGTGCCTGGGAAGGCTGAGCTGGCTGCAGGAGGAGGGACAGTGTGGACAGGACGAGCCTGGTTTAGTGCTGAAGAACAAAACAAAGTCGTAGAACTCAAACTCTGAAGGACACCGTGGCCAAAAAATAACTTCTGCCTGATTAAGTGTCATTTAAATATTAAAACACACACCCTGCATGTGCTAATAGCTCGATGAAGTACATGCTACCACATATGGCTCTCTTGCTCAACTCCCCACATAGATCATGATGTGTGTGACACAGGAGGAGGAGGAGAAGGTTGGGCTGTGTATAAGGGGGGCAAAAATTCCCCCTAATGAGGAAGAAGAGCTAAAAAGCCCTTGGAGACAGTCGGTGGGAGACTTCCTCTCCCTGCTCCCAGGGTGGGATGATGCCTTCTTGGTGCTTTCCTGGTCTCTGAGGACCAACTGGGACACGAGGGGTGTGTTTTTGGCCAAATTTCATACACTTAATGCAACAGCCTGCTTTCCTTGGGATGTGCCCCACAAACATTCCCTGTAATCCCCCAGCCAGTGACTCCTCCACGGGCCTGCCTGATCCAAGCTCCACCTGTTCCTAGGGAAGCCTTTCCAATGGGAGCCAAGGCTGTGGCCCTGGGAGCACTGATGACTCGGGGCTGAGCTGTCCCCAGCTGGGTTTGCCTGGGAGGGAGTGAGGCAACACTGGGACCTGCCTGTTCCATGTGGGAATCTGGGCCGTGCTCCAGCTTTTACCTGTTCAGTGTTGTGTTCATGGAGGGGTTTAGGTCGTGTCCAACTGAGCTTCCTATGCACTGGGATGTGCCACGAGCCAGGCTTAAATGTGAACTTGGATTAATCCTCACTGATCAATGCTGCCCAGGGTGGCATTTGGGTGGGAAAAGGTGCAGCTTGATGCTGCTTGTGTGACTCTATTTTTTAGGTTTATTTTTGCAAACCCTAAGGTTGTGCAAAGAGGGAACAGAGTGGGACAAAACCCCTGGACCAGGTCTCCAGCTCCATCCCAAATCAGTTGTCATGGTCAGAATAATCCAGAGCTGCAGCATCAAGTGTCTCTCGTTTTGTATGACAGAGTCCTCGACCTTTCACCCATCCAGCCTTGTCCAAGGTGATGACTCCTGTCTCCTGAGACGTTGGAAAACCTAGTTTGGAAGAAGAGTAACGATACAGTTGATGCTGAACTACGTGAGTCCTTGTTTGCAGTAATGCCATTTGCACAGTGGGTTATCCCAGAGTTCCTGTGCAGGGGGTTTCTCCACTGAAAATGTTACTCACACATTTCCAGCACGGGTGGTGATGTACAAGGAGTGGGGGAGTTTATAAAGCACAACCAGATGTCGGGGCAGGGATGTGGAATGGAGGGAACAAGGAGCACTTGGGGTTCAGGGCTCTGCTGTGTGCAGCAATCTGGATGTGGTGACACAGCCCTGTCGAGGTGGGAAGGTGATGGGAGTTGGGAGTGCTGGGATGCAAAGTCTGCTGCCAGACTCCTCCCCTTGTCTCCCTGGCTGTGGCTGCTCCTGGGACAGGAGCTGCTGGATGAATCAGTGCAGTGACATTGGCCTGTGTCCACAGAAAGGGTGGGACTGCCAGAGGGTGGCTGCACTCAGTGAGGTGCTTTATCAGCCTCTTACATGGTAAGGGCTGCAAAGAGAGAGGGGACCTTCTTCAGGGCTGAGAATACATTTCATTGTGAAAAATAATTGTGAAATTAATTGAATCTCACAACAACTAACAGGGTGTTTTTTGATGCCCGTGTTGAGAAAGGTGAAAGGTACTCATTTTTATGGTCACTTTTGTGCACTGTTGGCTGTTTGAGGAACAGATTCAAGCCTCTGAGGGGCACAGTGGAGGCTTCAATGCCTCGTGGGGATTCCCATGGAGGAACCCCCAAAAGCCCTCGGGCTGAGCAGCACCAAACACCCATACACAGGGATAACTTGAACATTTCTTTCAGAGGTTTTTGGAATATGTTAATTCGCAAACTCGTTTTTGCTGTAAAACAAGCTTTAATTATCTTGACTTGTTCCCACTATGTCTCTCAAACAACTGTTGTAGGAAATGTTGCTCTGAACGACGAGGCTGATTTAAGCCTTGAGAAATGCTCTGAGCCTGCAGCCCACCCCTGGTCTGTCAGGGAGCCAGGGCTGTGTGTAGACACAAGTAGGCAGAGCCTCCAGTGCATCTGTAGGTGAGAACCTTCCAGTACAAATCAGGGACAGCAGGAGCAAAGAACTCTGTGGCTCACGGGATGTGCTGTGTGTTCCCTTTGAAGAGCCGAGGATGAAGCGGCGAACGTCGGACAGAGGAGCCGGGGAAACATCCGCCAAGGCCAAGGCTCTGTGTGCTGGGATTTCTGGGAACAACGCCAAGAGAGCAGGGCCCTTCATCCTGGGTAAGCAGGGAGGGGGCTCTGCACTTGTCCAGGGAGCTGCTGGTGGCAAAGCTGGAAATAAAAGGCTCTATGAAATGAGGCAAAGCAGGTGTGTAACTCGGTGTGTAACCTGAGAGGCACTGGGTGTGCAGAGCAGCCTTGGCTGAGCTGAGATGTGGGATGCCAATTCAGCAAGGCAGGCAGGGCTTTGGGGAGAAATGAGCCCTTGTTTTTACCTCTTCTCTTTTTTTAAACTACATTCTTAAATTTTGTTAGAGAGTCAATTCATTTGGGGGCTTTTTGAGCTCTGGAGGGATGTTTGACCCTGCTGGCCTGGAATGTGCTGTCACATCAGCACAGGGGCAACTTAACAATGCACTAGTGGTCACTAGAAGTTGTATGTGCCAAGGCAAGGCCACTCTGCCAGCTCTGGAGAGTTGCTAGAATTGGTTCAGAACTAGTTATAAACTGTCAAAAATGACAGACTTTGCAGTGGAAACCAATGAGTGATGGATTGTAGCCAATTGATTCAAGCTGAGGAGTGAGGACTGTATGTTAACTCGAAATTTGGGCTGATTTGGCCACACGTGAGCCATCCCTGCAGAGGTGGCAGCTGGTTCCCAGGTGTGGCAGCAGCAGTTGCCATGGGTGTTGCTGTGGTGTGGTTCAGACACGCAGAAATGAGGATTTCTGCAAACAGCTGGGCCATGTGTGGGCTTTGATAAGTGTTTCTCCAGGGAACAAATGAAACATTGTCCCAAAAGGTTTCAGAGTCCAGGACCTTTGGTTTTTTGCTTCAGATTTTGGGAAGTGTGCTCGGGCTCCTGGAAAAAGGGAACTTGGTTTGAGCAAACGTAAGTGCTTGCTGATGTAACCCGGGTTAGTCACTGCTGCTGGAGGGAAAACACGTCTGTCTCTGCTTTGTGCTGCAGGTCCACGTTTAGGTAACTCCCCTGTGCCAAGTATTGTTCAGTGTTTGGCAAGAAAGGACGGGACAGATGACTTCTATCAGCTGAAGGTAAGCAAAGTGCAGCTCCCAGAGCTGCAGGGCAGGGCTGCCAGGCACAGATCTGGGTCCATGTCAGCCCTGAGACGAGGCCTCTGCTGCTCTCCCAGAGCCCTTGGATCTGTGCCTGAAATAGGGCAGCTCCAGGAGGGAAAAAAACCTGGGATATTTGCAAACCTGGGCCACTTTCCCGTGTTAACAAAGCTGCTGCTGCATGTTCTGCACGGATGGTGCTGGATCCAACCATCAGAGGATTCCATCAGCTGTTAAACACACGGGAATGCCAGAAGTGAGACAGGGCTGGGGACATTTTGAAGTTTCTGGGAACTATAAAGGTCTTTTCCCTTTTCCTGCAGATTCTCACCTTAGAAGAAAGGGGTGATAAAGGAATAGAAACCCAGGAGGAGCGACAGGGCAAGATGCTGCTGCACACGGAGTATTCTCTCCTTTCCCTGCTCCACAACCAGGAAGGAGTGGTCCATCACCACGGGCTCTTCCAGGTACACCTGGTCACCTTCCAGGCTGGGGCAATGCCAGGGATTGCTGATGGAGTCAGCTGCTTTTGTGACCCTGTTGTGTCTGTCCAGGGTTCTAACACTGAGATTAACCACTGCTCCTTCAAACAGGGGCTCTGCAGAGTTCAGTGGGGTTGGGATTTGGGACATGTGAGAACGTTCACAGGTGGGACAGGAGCTCAGCACTTCAAACAGGACAAGAGCTGCTTCACTGACAAACTAATTAGGACTTTTTTGAATTAAGTGTGTGCTTTCTGGTCTCTGTACTGCTTATGATGCCTTAAAGTGGAGGAAAGAAACTTGCAAACAATATTAATGGAGGTAAAAAAAAGTGCAGGTTCTTTAATGAAGCTTCCAGATCCAAAAACATGCCCTGGCACCCCTTACCAAACCACCTTTATAACATTCATCAGCTCTTTCACCCTTGACACATCCAACCAGAGTTCCATCTCACCTCTGCCACCACCCCTAGAACTGCCCCCCTGGAGTTTTTCCAGGTTCCCTGGACCTCTCTCTTCTCTTGCCTTCTACAACATCCTTGCAGGTGGCTCCTGGAAAAACATGGTGTCCTTGTTACAACCTGCTTGTCTCAAAAGGAATGTTAAACTCAGCTTCACAAATCTTGGGAAAGGCCTAACAAGGAGGCCCATGTGAGGAACCATGCAGTCAAGCTAAAATGCCAGAAATACATGAAAAAAACCCTAAGGCATCATTATAAGAAAGGACAAATTGCCAGGAAACTTTCAGCAAGTTAAATTAGTCACTGTGCTGGTCAGTTCTTGTGTGAGTGGGTTGTGTTGCTGCTGGTGCCTTCAGAGCTGTTCCCTGAGGTGAGGGGCTGAAAGGAGTGACTGCTTTGGGTGTTGGTATTCCCTGACTTGCTGGTTATGGTTTGTCAACACACTTTTCACTTGAGACCATCTGTACTAGATCTGAAATAAGCCAAATGTCCAACTCAGCCGTGTCTTGTTTAATGTCAGGGAAGAACTGCTAATTGTGTCTCAAAATTGCTGTTCCTCTCATGAATGGTGTGTTGGATCCCTGCTGTTCCCAGAGGCTGCTCTGCTGCAGAGCTTTCCTGGGCTCAGCTCAAGGTGTCTGTGTGTATAAACAGCATCAGCACTGGTGTAGGCACAGAGCCAAACAGCACAGACTTCTCTGCCTTCCTGACTTGTTCTCCTAGGAAAAAATCCCTCCCTGGAAGGGTTTGAGGGCCTGGCACGGGTTGCCCAGGGAAGCTGTGGCTGCCCCATCCCTGGAAGTGTCCAAGGCCAGGCTGGAGCAACCTGGGATAGTGGAAGGTGTCCCTGCCCATGGCAGGGTTGAGCTTTAAGGTCCTTCCAAACCCAAACCACTCTGGCATTCTGAGATTAATTAAGCAGAGCTCCTGTATCTTTCTAAAACCTCACCTGGGGGCAAAGACCAAGCACTGTGATTGCATTTGCTCATTCTGAGATCAGCCTGCAGTTATTTCCCCTGCCAGGCTCTGCCCCCTCAGTGCTGCTCCTGGGTTTGCCTCCCCACAGGACCGGGCTTGTGAAATTATAGAAGACCTCGAAGCCAACAGGATGGTCAGAAAGATGAAGAAGCGCATTTGCCTGGTGCTGGACTGTCTCTGTGCTCATGATTTCAGTGACAAAACAGCAGATCTGATCAACCTGCAGCATTATGTCATCAAAGAGAAGAGGCTGAGTGAGCGGGAGACAGTGGTGATATTTTATGACGTGGTACGAGTGGTGGAAGCATTACACAAGGTGAGGCCTTGGCTGCCCCTTCCCGGGCTGGGAGGCACAATAGGTGCTTTAAACTTGCTGCTGCAGGCAGTGGCCAGCTTACAGGGGATGGATGTTCACTGTCCCACACAAAACCTCCTGCCCCAAGCCCTAAAGAGCATTCCTGTCCTTTCCCTCCCTGCTCCTCACCTTTTGGGATGCTAACCTGGTGTCTGTGGGCTGTGGAGAGGAGCCAGCTCAGGGCAGGGGAACCCACAGTGTGACAACCTCAGCAAGGGTGGTCAAAGAGGAGAGCAGAGCCTCATCAAGCACAGGAAACACAGGCTGCTTCCTTTTGAAGCAAAATAAAGCACAATGTAAGAATCGATTTGTGAGATCAGGACCTCAAGCCACAAGTTTGAGATCAATGAATCAGAAACTCTCATGATAAAAATGGATTCTGTGGATGTTTGATTTCTTACCCTGTGACGTGGGACACCCATCCTGCCTTGGCAGGGCAGCACAGGGGAGGAATGTCCATTCACAGTGGTCTGACTGAGCCTGGACACTTCACTTCCAGGTCTCTCAAGTCTCTTTGTGCTCAAAGTAGCAAATTTGCTTGTTCTGTCCTGATCAGGATCAAAAGGGAAGTGCACAAAGCACCCAGGATGGAACCTGACCTGAACCTTGACCCGGGTTGTTTCTGAGAACAAAGATGCCATGATTTTTTGTTAATGTTCTTGTCCAAGTACAGATTTTATACTTTTATAACAAACAGGATTTTGCTCATGTTATACTTTTCTATTTTTTTAACAGAAAAATATTGTGCACAGAGACTTGAAACTAGGAAACATGGTGCTAAACAAAAGGTGAGTGTGCTGGAGAGCTGCTGTCCTGGCAGTGGTCTTATTTCTTCCCTGAAGCAGATTTCTACTAGAAATGCAGTCAAAGGCAGCACTTGTTGAGTGCCCTCGTGCAGAAGGGTGAGGGAAAGGGAAGCAGGCTGTGCAAAAATACAGATCCAGCCCAAAGTTATGTAAGTCAACCTCCAAAAATGCATTAAGCCTCACCAAGGTAGTTCACTCTTCTCCCCAGGTTAGTGACCCCTTGTCAGCACTTCCTTTTGTATTCTACTTCCTGACAACTGCATTTTATAGTCATGTTTTTATATGTGTTTTAAAAAATGAATTAAATGTGTTCTGTTCCCATCACTCACTCTGTGCTGAAGGCATTCACAGCCCTGCAGACTGTCCTACAATCACAGCAGTGTTAGATCTGACTGCTGCACTGCTGTGCTTTTGCTGGCAGTAAAATATTGACTTATCTAAACAAAAGCTCTTCTGTGCAGTGTGTCTTTGTGTGTGAAACAGCCCCCTTGTTCCCTGGGCTGGTTGGATGGGGCCTGTTTGTGCTGTGCAGAGGGGCAGGGGCTCATGCCCTGGCCCAGCCTGGTGACTCCTTGGAGCTGTTCAGTGTCCCAGGTTCTGTGTTATTGAGTTGGCACCCAGTTCAGCTCAGACACCCTGCTCTGTCCTCCAGTATTACATTACTGACTAAATATTTTGCACTTGCCTTGAAGAATGAGTGGAATTCCTCCTTTTCACACTGTCTGGTTTTCTCTGGAATGAACAGAAAGCTGGAAGGCTGGATGTGTGAAGTCTGAGCCTGTACAAAGCTTGCAGGCTCTCTGGGCTCACAGCTCGCTGCTTCTCCTCCCTGACACTGAAAGCAAATAGGTTTTACCTACAGAGCTTGAACTTGGTTCCCCCCACACACACAGCAGCTGGTGCTCCTCAGGGCCACCTCTGAGCTGTTTTGTTTCTGTAGAGCTGCTGTAAGATAAATCTCTTCTGCTTGCTGCTTTGATTCTCCTCCTTGCTGAAGAGGCAGACAAAGGTTGGTGCTTTAAAGGATCCACACAGAACTTCCCTTCTTTTCTGGGCACAGAGTGCAGGGGAGCACCCCACACAGGGGGCTGCACCCAGGGCCCCACGAGCTGTGCAGAGGTGTTTGAAGCTTTGTGAACACCCTGGCCAGAGTCATTCTTTGTGTTACATCTCTGGTTTTGCTTTTTGCTGCAAGGCTTTGGCGAGGGAGAGCTGCAGCCTGTGCAGCAGTGAGTCATGGGGAAGGGTGGGAGAGGTGTAAGAACCATCTCCATGGAGAGGACCAGCCAGGGGGGCTGAACAGGAACAGGGATCTGAGCTCACAAGGAGCCAGGGCCCTTCTCGTGGTGAAGGTTGCAGTGTGTCACTCCCAGGACACTGCATGTCCCACCTGAGGGTCCCTCAGACCTTGTTCCCCCATTAGCCAGGGCAGCAGTTGGGTGATAACACATTAGATCACATTTCAGGGACTAAATAAAACCAAGCAACCCTGAACATTTTAGTGTCCTGTAGAACACTTAGTCTTTTAAATCCTTAACAGATCCTGCAGCTTGTTATTAAGCCAGGGAAGTCTCCTGACAGTTGTAGCTAACACTTGTTAAACACAAGTCTGTCTGTTTTAATAACCAGTTCTCCATGGCCAGCCCACACTTGGTTCTGTTTCTCTTGTCTGTAGGACTGGCTGGGAACATTTCTTGGTTATTGTGACTGATCTAATCCATTCTCTCAGGCTCTAGTTGTGAAATACATCTCAATAATATAGAAATCTTCTAGACAGTGTTTTTCTACTCATACCTGTAAGTTGTAAATTAAAATCCAGATTATCTGAGTGACATGGAAGATTTAATGTGACAGTAGTTTTGTAATGAGAAATGGAAAATGTCATTAATAGGAGCTGGCAGTACTATAGGGAAGTAGAGGTGTCTCAACAGAAATTTTGTGTACCTGCAGCTCTGCCTGCTTCTGTAGGAGGGTCTTGGGTGTTGATCAAGGTTTGTGTTCTGCACTCCCCTGTGTGGAGAACAGTCCTGCAGATCAGGAACTGCCACCAGTGTGTGGGACTGTTGGGTGGCACAAAAGTGGTTGTGCTGAACTTGGTCACAGCTCCTGCAGCTCATCTGGTGACACATAAACACACAGAGTTTACACACAGTGCTCAGGGCCAGGCACAGGGCAGCCCTTCCACAGGGTGTTTTCCAGAAAATAAGGTGCTTTAGAGGGAGCAGTTGGGAAGTGCAGGACAGAATGAGCAGCTGAAAGGCTGGGATGCTCCAGGGAGAGTGGCCAAGGCACTTGTGTGGCTGCAAGGTGGGCCAAGCTCACATGTGCCCCCCAGGCTGGGTGAGGACATCACAGCTGTGACAGAGACCCTCTTGTTGCTCCTCTGAGAGCCTTGCAAGCCTTGCTGGCAGGCATGGAATCCCTTCCCTTTGGGAGAAGCTCATCTTAGAGCTCTGTGTGTCTTCTCCCAGCACTTCAAGCTTCCCAAAAAGCCTCCCAGGCACACGCCTGTGTTCTGGAGTTCACTTCCACTGCTGTGTGGCTCGTGCAGGATGGCCCATGTGCCCTGACACGTTCCCTTGTGTTTCTGCCCAGGACTCACCGGATCACCATCACCAACTTCTGCCTGGGGAAGCACCTGGTGAGTGAGGACGACCTGCTGAAGGACCAGCGGGGGAGCCCTGCCTACATCAGCCCCGACGTGCTCAGTGGTAGGAACTGCCCCAGCCCCACCCCAAGGCCTGTTTGAGTCATTTGTGCCTCCTGACAATAAATAAATCCACCTGCTTGTGTTCCCATAAATACCTGCCTTTGTGAGAGCCTCTTAAACAGGGTTCAGTTAGGAGACTTGGTCTGCTTTTCCAACTGGGAAAGTTGGAGGGAAGGAGTGAATATGAGTTTTTTCTTAAGGCTTGTCTGAACTTAAAAGCTAATGCAAAGCTCCTGCCTGTTCCCAAATAAGTCTGACTGCAGACAAGAAGTTTGGTTTCCCACGTCTGAATCTCATTTCTGAGGCTTTCCCTTAAGCTGCAGGTAAATCCCTAGGCCTGAGGGGCAGCCAGTCCAGATCCCACCAGGATGTCAGAGTATTCCAGCTGTGCACTAAGAGGAGCAGTTCCTGCAGCTGCTTCTCACTTCCAGCAGGGAACCAGTGACCCTCTGGGCAGCTTCTGGGCTGATGGAAAGGAGTTACTTAAAAATAAAGGAATGATGACAGCAGGCCAGAGCTGTCTGGGCTGGATCCCCTCTACAGCAGCCTGGCCTGTGCCTTGTCTCCAGCAGAGGATTGAGCAGAGTCTGGCACAGAACAGCATTCCCTGATGTCCTCCTGCCTTTAACTGTTCCCAGTGCGTGGGGCTGTCGGAAGCAGCTGGGATTTCTATCTGTTCAGTTGCTTCAGGAAGTTTCTCTTCCATGAGCTTTAGTCTCTGTTCCTGTAGCAGCCTTTGAGCAGGCAGGGGTGGTCCTGGTTGTCAGTGATGACCCAGCCATCATTTTAGGGGTGTTTTCTTCTCACCCCAGTGGGCTGGACTGGTGTTAAAGGGTGCATGTGCAGGTGGGACTGTGCACAGGAAGCCTCTGTAGATCCAGGTATCAGGCATTAACTCATGAGTTACTCAGTCCTGGTGTCCCAAGAACTGTATTTCAGAAATGCCCTTGGGGGGAGCATCCTGCCCCCCTGGACTCCCCTCAGGAGGTTTGATGTCAGGTTTGCAGGCAGCAGCAATAAAAGTAGCTGAGCTCTCCTGTCAGGATCTGCCAGGCAGGTTTGAGCCAGGAAGGGAGCAGAGGCAGGCAGGGAGGTGGATCCTGGGGTTTTTTGCAGGCCTTTCCTGTTCTGCAGGATATCCTGAGGCCCTTGTGACCAGATGGGTGATAGGAACCAACTGCTGTGCAGGAGCTGGGAGCAGTTGTGGCTCACGTGGCTGGAAGAGGCTTCAGGGAGCTCATGGAGGGTGTCCCGGGGTGCTGATGTATCCAGGACTCCAGCCCAGCCACCCTCTCCTGTTGGTTCTCAGGGCTCTCCTGGTAGTCTAACTGCCCTGCCTGGAGCCACAGGGCACTGAACAGGCTGTCTTGGCTGAATTGTGACAGCTGAGGCTGTTTGGGACCCTGTAAGGCACAGCCTTAGCTCAGCACTCATCCTGCACTGCCCACCTGGCCCTTGCTGCCATTGCACTGCCCCCAGCTCTGGTGTCTGTGATCCACCCTTCCCACAGGGCCCATCCTGTGCTCTCCAAAATGGCTCAGCATGGAGGGAAGAGTTACTCGAGGACATTCCGGGCGTCAGCACCATCTCAGGCTCAGAGCATCCCCCTGTATCCCTGGTGCTCCTGTGCAGGGGAAGCTGGAACGCCTGAGGAATTAATCATTGTTGTGGGTCTCCAGGAGAAGCTGTCTCTGCTGAGGGATGGCTGCTGAAATGTCACAGCAGGAAAAGTTGGAGGGTAGGAGGGAGAGGTGCCTTTTTCTGAGCATATAAAGTAAAGAATAATGAGTACAAATACCAAATGCTGCAGCTGTGACTCACTGTGTGAGTCAGAGGAAGTCCTTCCCTCAGTCCTGTGCTGCAGCACTGAGGTTTGATTTGGTGACCCTTGTCCATGCTGCTGTGACAGAAGGGGCTTTGAAGCAGCTTTTCCATGACGTAAATCCCAGGCTGCAGCAGCTTTGGAATGTCTTTGTGCAGGGAAGGACCTTCCTGCACCCTCCATGGGTGGCTCCAGTGGCTGTGTGCTGGATCCATCCCAGAGGCAGAGTCCCATCTCCATGGGCTCAGTCTTATCCTTCCCGGGCTTCTTTCCTGCCTTCCCCTGCCCTGTGCTCCAAGGCCCTTGAATTCCCTCTCCTTTGGCCTGGACTTGCAGGTGGATCTGTGCAACCTGCAGGGGTGGTGAGGGGCAGTGACCCAGGAGCTCCAGCACAGGTCCTGATTACCTGATGCTCCTGGGTCACATCCAGGCCACTCAGCAGGGACATCCCTGTTCTGTAGGAAATGGGAGGGACAATTTGCATATTTGCAAAGGATGCTCCTTGGAGGGAGTTCTGGTGTCCTGTGGCAGGAAGTGTTCTGGTTAATGCTCAGCGGAGGAGTCCCGTGTGGAGGGGAGCAGGGCTCGCCAGGCGTGTGCTCTGCAGGACTTCCAGGCTGTCCCTTGTCCCCCCAGGTCGGCCGTACCGCGGGAAGCCCAGTGACATGTGGGCACTGGGGGTGGTGCTGTTCACCATGCTGTACGGCCAGTTCCCCTTCTACGACAGCATACCTCAGGAGCTCTTCCGCAAGATCAAGGCTGCCGAGTACACCATCCCCGAGTGAGTACAGCACCGCCCCCTCCCGGGACAGCCCGGGCTCCCCGCAGCACCCTGTGTGCGGCAGCAAAACCGGGACAGCCCCTGGGAGGGGCAGGGAATGCCCCCCCCGGTTCATGTGGAGCTGTGTGGGGCAGAGCAGTGGTGGCTCCCACCGTGTGTGTGCTGCTGGCAGCCCTGCCTGCCCCGGGCTCACCACACCCCCTCTGCCCCAGGGACGGCCGGGTCTCAGAAAACACTGTGTGCTTGATCCGGAAACTGCTGGTCCTGGACCCGCAGCAGCGCCTGACGGCTTCGGAAGTGCTGGATTCCCTCAGCTCCATCATAGCGTCCTGGTACGTGTGAGGGGGGGACGGGACACAGGCTCTGGCCACAGGCTGTGTTGTTCCAGCTGTGGCCGGCTCAGCTCACCAGAGGAGGGCCTGGGAACTGCAGGAAGTCTTTAAATCCCATGTCTCCAGCACTGGTGCTGATGGATACAGCTGCAGAGGCCTGTGCTGGTGGCAGCCATGGCCCTCCCAGTGGGATCACCAGGGGCTGGGGGAGGTGGTTGAGCCAGTGCCACACTCCAGATCCCAACGCTGTGCTCTCTCCCAGGCAGTCCATGTCCTCACTGAGTGGCCCTTTGCAAGTGGTGCCGGACATCGATGACCAAGTGGCTAATCCTGAAAACCCCCAGGAGGTAGGTTTTCCTGCTTTCCTTTCCAAAGAACTGCTTTTCCATGCTGCTGCGCCAAGTCTGTGTGTAATGGGAGGGGATGGCAGCCCTTGTGCCCCAAGCAGGGGAGGGGAGAGTGGAGAGGACGTGGCCAAGTCCTTCCTCATGTGCTACGGAAGGAAAGGCTGATGCTGCTGGGACCAGGAGTCACATCCAGCTGGCCCTGGAGCCAGTGAGGAGCAGCTCAGTCTGCTCCCAGCAGTGCTCACTGTCTCACAGCTGGGAATGCTGGGAGGAGGCAGCAGGGTTGGCTCCAGCTCCCAGTGAGCTCTGCCATGGGAGCAAACATCCTGTTTTCCTGCCGGCCTGTTTCATGCTGGAAGTGCTGTCTGTGGCCTGGCTGTCCAGGGATGGCCGTGCAGAATGTGCTGCAGGGGCTGGGGTCAGGCAGCTGCAGCCCCAGGGCCTGGCAGGGTTGGGATGAGCCAGTCAGGACAAAGCTCACAGGGAGTCCTGCAGGTCCCATTCCTGTTATCCGTGGTGGCTCCGGCCCATGAGGAGAGCTGTGGGCTGCAGGCGTGGCTCTGACAGGCCGGTCTCTGCAGGTGAAGGTGACAGAGGAGTGCTCCCAGTACGAGTTCGAGAACTACATGAGGCAGCAGCTGCTCTTGGCCGAGGAGAAGAACACCTTGCATGAGGCCAAGAGCTTCCTGCAGAAGCGGCAGTTCGGGAACATCCCCCCCGTGCGGCGCCTGGGCCACGACGCGCAGCCCATGAACCCCCTGGACGCGGCCATCCTGGCCCAGAGGTACCTCCGGAAGTAGCTCCCCACGCCCCGAGAGCACGAGCAGCACCCTGCAGTCTGCCTTCAGCTCCCTGCTCCAGCCTACAGCAATACCGGTGTCCCCCGACGGGCAATCATGTAGCAATCCCGAGCTCTGTCCAGGGACACGCCCTCACCCCGCTCCGGAGCCAGAAGACTTTTGGAAAAGCTAGTTTTGGAAGCAGCAACCTCTTGGCATCTTCTGGAATCTGTTTTTTAAAATCGAAGCCTAGATGACTAATCTGCTTTTAATCATGACTGTGATCTACCTCTCTTGTCTTTTTAACCATGCTGTTCTCTGGATCGAGCAAAGCCTGTGGGAAAGGAGGACACGTGGAGAGTGAGGCTGCTGGCCCAGAGCAGCCCCGTGCAGGAGGGGCCGGCCCGTGGCACCCGCTCCCTGTGGTTTGAATAAGCTTGGATTTACCAGGGTTTCTGGAAAGGAAGAATTTCTTGAAACCTCCCACTTCCCTTCATCTGCATCAAATCTGTTTCTGTCGTTACGTGCCACCTGGTCTGGCTGTGCTGGCCAGCCCTTGGTGGCCGTGTGGCCACTGCTGTGGCCGGAGAGCTCGGCCACCACCTCGGGCAGGAGCTGAGGAGTCGTCCCAGCAGCACCAGCTGCAGGGGCTGGATCCTGTCCCCAATTCAAAGGTTCCCCAGGACTCGGCCCCCTGGGGCCTCTGCCCCCTCTCCCACCTTTCACTGATTCCTTTGGTTTGTAAGAATCTATGATTTAATCTTGTTTTTCAGTAGCTTGTCCCAGGTGCAGTTACAGTTGCATTAATTCTGATTTAGTGTGTTCCCCCCTCAGTTGTGGTACAGATGTAATATATGAGTTATAATGTGAAAAGCTTCCCAAAATAATCCACCCAGAGGTAGGAAGGGGCAGGCTGAAGTCTCTACTGTATTTGTTTCCAGCTTTTCTTGCCATCCCAGCCCAAACCTGGGGCTGCCTCTGCCCTCCCCATATGCCAGGGTGGGGGAAGGACATCCTGGTTTGTCACCTGGTGCCACTGGAAGAGCTTTGGCCTGTGCTGAGAACAGGGATGATTGTTTCTGAGCCTCATTTATGAACTGGATGCCTGTCTTGCCAGATGAACTGTTCTCTCACAGAGTTCCCAGGGCTCCCTGTGCCGGGGCTCCTGCTCGAGGCAGTGGCTCTCCAGCTCCCTCCTTCCCTTTTCCCACCTGCTCCCAGCCCTGGCACTGCCCTCCTGCCAGCCCTGTGAGCAGGGAGGGGCAGAGCTGGGGGGCTGCTCTGGTTGTTGGGCCCAGCACGGGCAGGGAGCGAGTAGCAGATGTTTGTAGCTTGTTGTTGCCTTCTCTTGCCCCGGACTGAGGAAGGGGACGAGGTCTAAGCTGGGCCACCCCACTGGTGGCTCTGTGGGGACAGGGGCTGGACCTGAACCCCCCTGGTCACGTCGGGCATTATGTCCTGCCTGCACCTTGCCCAGGCCCCGTGGGCAGGCAGGGCCTCGTGAACACTAACACAGCCCAGCCCCTGCACCCCCAGCTGAACCAGTAGCCCCAACTCTTTTGCCTTATTTATTTTGAAGATGGTGGGTCTGTCCTGGCACCCCTCGCTGTGGGCCCATCACCCCCTGTGCCACCAGCAGCAGGGCAGGGGCCCCCTGAGCCCCCACCAGGGCCCTGCTCTCTCCTTCTGGTTCTCTTCTGCCTCGCTCCCACCTCTTTATTTCGGTTTTTCCTCCCCCACGTTAAAGCAAAAAGCAATATTCTGGGACTCCCTGAGGCTGTTTCACACAGGATCCTGTGCCCTGGGCAGCGCTGGTCAATCCCACTTGTGCGAAGGCAAACTGGAAAGGGGTGTTTTGGGGGACAGGACTGGGGGGGCCGAGAGGCCGCGGCGGGACAGAGCCCGTTGTAAGGAAAAAAAAAGAAAAAAAAAAAAAGAGGAAAAAATTTGTATAAAGACGTTATTTTTGTACTACTTCGGAACTACTCCTGCATGTCGGCAATAAAACTTCATACGAGAGCCCTGCGACCCCACGGGGAAGGGGCGGGAGGGGGTGGAACGGG